>CM052707.1:70625376-70649622 GCA_028551405.1 Uromys caudimaculatus | reverse complement strand
TCTCTCTCTCTCTCTCTCTCTCTCTCTCTCTCTCTCTCTCTCTCTCTCTCTCTCTCTCTCACACACACACACACACACAAAGATAACTGATCCAATTTAAATATGGATCCTTATGATAATGCTGTGTTGTACCTCAAAACATGTAAAGCCTAAGTAAGTACAGATACAAAGCTTTAGTCTACTGAGAAAGTAACATATTTTATAAAACTTGTTTGCCATTGTAATTTTGAAATTATGCTTCACAGTGCTGAGTAGTTCTACTTCTATTTTTACCAATTAATGCATTCATAGACTTTATTTATTCACTAAAATTATATAAGTAAATTTATTTTCCCTATCTTGAAATTCACTTTATATACAGATTCCTCACCCCCAGCCAGTAACACCCTGCCACAGTCTCCCTGATTCCCCTCCCCTTCTCCTCTGAGAGACTGGAGGTTCCCCTGGGTATCCACCCCACATTGGCCCATCAAATCTCTGCAGAGCTAGGTGCTTCTTCTCTCACTAAGGTCAGACTAGACAACCGAGTTAGAGAACATTTCCAAAGAAAGGCAACAGATTTAGGGATATCTCCCACTGCAGTTATCTGGGACCCACATGAAGACTGAGCTGCACATCTGCTACATATGTAAGGACCATAGGAGTGGCCCATGCACGGTGTTTGGTTGGTGGTTCCGGCTCTGTACGCTCCCAAGTTTCCAGTTTAGCTGACTATTGGTTTTCCTGCAGAGATACTATCCCCTTCAGGGTCGTCAATCCTTCTCACAACTCTTCTATAAGAGTTCCCAAGCTCCATCCAGTATTTGGCTGTGGGTCCCTATATCTGTCTGTATCAGCTACTGTATGAAGCCTCTCAGAGAACTATCATGCTAGGCTCCTGTCTGCAAGCAGAACGGAATCAGTAATAGTGTCAGGGATTGATGCTTACCCATGGAATGTGTCTCTAGTTGGGCCAGTTATTGCTTGCTCATTCCCTGAGGCTCTATTCCATCCACTGTCCCTACATTTCTTGTAGGCAGGATAAATTTTGGGCCTAAAGTGTCCTGGGTGGGTTGTTGTACCTATCGCTCCACTAGGATTCCTGCCTGGCTGCAGGAGGTGGCCTCTACAGGTTCGATAACTCAACTGTTGTGAGTCTCACCAAGGTCAACTCCATTGATTCTTGTGAGCCTCTCCTATCTCAGATCTCTGGCAATCCTCCAGAGATGCCCCCCACCACCACCTCAACCCCTGCCAGCTGCAGATTTTCATTCATTCTCATGGCCATCTGGCCATTTATCCTGTCTCTCCCCGTATCTGATCCAGAATTCCCATCCCCCTCCCTGGACCCTCTCCTACCCAGTTCCCTCCCTCAAACTGCCTCCTACAACTATTCTGATATTCAAGCATCCTTGCTTGTGCCTTGCTTCTTGTTTACCTTCTTTGGGTCTATGGAATAGCCTGTGGGTATCCTGTACTCTTTGGCTAAAATCTACTTATCAGTGAGTGCATACAATTCATGTTCTTTTGGGTCTGGGTTACCTCACTCAGGAAGATATTCTCAAGTTCCATCCATTTGTCTAAAAAAATTCAGACAAATAGCTGAATTTTTAATAGCTGGATAATATTCAACTGTGTAGATGTACCACATTTTTTATTATCCAGTCTTCAGTTGAGGGGCATCTAGGTTGTGTCCAGTTTCATGCTTTTACAAACAAAGTTGCTATGAACATAGTTGAGCAAGTGCCTCCTTGATATAATGGGGCATCTTTTGGGTATATGCCAAGGAGTGGTATGGGTGGGTATTGAGATAAAAATATTTCCAGTTTTCTGAGAAACCTCCAAATTGGTGTGTGTACCGGCTGGTTTTGTGTCAACTTGACACAAGCTGGAGTTATCACAGAGAAAGGAGTTTCAGTTGAGAAAATGCCTCCATGAGATCCATTGGTAAGGCATTTTCTCAATTAGTGATCAAGGGGGGAGGGCCCCTTGTGGGTGGTACTGTCTTGGGCTCTATAGGAAAGTGAACTAGCAAGTCAGGAGAAGCAAGCAAGCAAGCCAGTAAGCAGCATTCCTCCATGGCCTCTGCATCAGTTCCTGCTCCTTGACCTCCTTGACTTCCAGTCCTGATTTCCTTTCATGATGAATAGCAGCATGGAGGTGTAAGCTCAATAAACTCTTTCCTCCCCAACTTGCATCAAGGTTATGATGTTTGTGCAGGAATAGAAACCCTAACTAAGACAAATTGGTATCAGCAAAGTGGGGCATTCTTGTGACAACCAGATCATGTTTTGGGGAGGACTGTGGAAGGACTTTGGAACTTTGAGCTAAAAGAGCCAATGGGATGTTAAAAGCTATGTGGGGTGTTCTTTAGGAGCTTGGAGATAATGTTGAGAACAGTGCAGAAGATGGAGGCCTGGCTTGTGAAATTTCAGAGGGAATATTAAAGACTCTTATCAGGGCCATTGCTAGTTAGACTTAAGATTCTGTGGTTTTGGTTAGCTGGGGCTGAAGAAATCAGCTGTGATTAACAAGATACCAGAACTACTAAAGCAAAACCATTGCACTTCTGGTGCTATTGATGCTGATTAGCTGGAGCTAAGATATTAGTGGTGATTAAGAAGAGACTAGCATCATTGGGGTGAAATCTTCTGAGAAGTGTTTTCTGAGAGCACAGAGGCTGCATTCCAGAGATAGTCAGGGTTGTACCTTGTGCTGTGGCTGGATTTGGTAATGTGTAAGAGTCACCCAGGTGGTACTGGTTTTGAAGGCATGAAGGAGTCGTGAAGAGCAGCTGAGGCCTGGGCACTGTGAGAGGCCATGGAAGGCCATTGGTGAAGGTGCAGCCTTAGTTACATTGGCAGCCCAGGACTGAAGGGCTCATGCAAAGGAGGCGAGGTTTGGCACCATGAAGAGACCCTATGAGAGGCTGTTGGTAAACCTAGTTGCAGCAGAAGATAGCAGTGTTTTAGAGATGCCAGTACCATGAGAGGACCACCAAGAACAGCAGCAGCAGTGGAGTACAGGCATCTGGAGCCTAGAAGACAAGGTGTGTGCTACAAATGGCAGAACTGGAGAAGTGACTCAAGCCCTTCGAGGAATCCAAAAGATCGTGAGTGGATCCCAGACATTGGACGGTTGGAGTTTGGTTTTGCTTTTGATTGCGACTGGTCCTGATGTATTTTCCCTCCTGAAGGAAGAAGGTATTTTAGTGGAGCCCACAGTTAAGAGACTTTTGATGGTAAAAAGAATTTGAATTCTCAGAGATTGGATATATTTTAAGTGATTGAAATTTTAATAGTAAGAATTTGTAAAGACTGTGGGACTTTTAAAGTTGTTTAGATCTTGGGGATAAATAAGAAATAAGGGTTGAGGCTTAATAGTGATGTATTTGTGTGTCAAGTTGACAACGGGTCATAATGGGGCATCTTTTGGGTATATGCCAAGGAGTGGTATGGGTGGGTATTGAGATAAAAATATTTCCAGTTTTCTGAGAAACCTCCAAATTGGTGTGTGTACTGGCTGGTTTTGTGTCAACTTGACACAAGCTGGAGTTATCACAGAGAAAGGAGTTTCAGTTGAGAAAATGCCTCCATGAGATCCAGTGATAAGGCATTTTCTCAGTGATCAAGGGGGGAGGGCCCCTTGTACGTGGTACCATCTGTGGGCTGGTAGCTTTGGGCTCTATAAGAAAGCCAGCTGAGAAAGCCAAGAGAAGCAAGCAAGCAAGCCAGTAAGCAGCATTCCTCCATGGCCTCTGCATCAGCTCCTGCTCCTTGATCTGCTTGAGTTCCAGTCCTGACTTCCTTTCGTGATGAACAGCAGCATGGAAGTGTAAGTTAAATAAACCCTTTCCTCTCCAACTTGCATCTTGGTTCTGATGTTTGTGCAGGAATAGAAACCCTAACTAAGACAGTGTCCAATGGTGTTGTAAAAGTTTGCATCCCCACAAGCAATGGAGGAGTGTTCCATTTGTTCCACCACCATGTGCTCTCACTTGAAATTTTGATCTTAAATATTCTGACAGATGTAAAGTGGAATCTCAGTAATTTTGATTAGCATTTCCCTAGTGACTAACGAGTTTGAACATTTCTTTAAGTGTCTCTTGGTCATTTGAGATCCTCTGTTGAGAATTCTGTTTAGTCTGTACCTCATCTTTTAATTAGGTTGAGTTATTGTTTAACTTCTTGAGTTATTCATAAATTTAAGATATTAGCCCTCTGTCAGATGTAGTGTTGGTAGAGATGTTTTCCCAATCTCTACCCTGTCATTTTGTCCTAATGGCAGTGTCTTTTGCCTTACAGAAGTTTTTCAGTTTCATGAGGTCCAATTTATTGATTGTTGGTCTTAGAGCCTGAGCCACCAGTGTTTGTTCAGGCAATTTTCTCCTGAACCAATCAGTTCATAGCTCTTCCCTTTCTGTTCTATTCGATGTGGTGTTTCTGGATTTACATTGATCTCTTTGAACCACTTGGGCATTAGCTTTGTGCCAGGTGATAGATATGGACTTACTTGCTTTCTTCTACATGCAGACATCCAGTTAGACCAGCACCATTTGTTGAAGATGCTTTGTTTTCCCACTGTAGGGTTTTGCCTATTTGTCAAAATCAAGTTTCCATAGGTCGATGGATTTATTTCTGGGTCTTTGATTAGATTCCATTGATAAGCCTGTTTGTGTCTATACCAACCAATACCATGTCATTTTTATCACTATTTTTCTGTAGTCCAGTTTGAGGTCAGGATTGTGTTACCTCCAGAAGTTCTTTCATTGTTCAGGATTGTTTTAGCTATCCGGGGTTTTTTGTTTTTCCATATTGTCTTAGTCAGGGTTTCTATTCCTGCACAAACATCATGACCAAGAAGCAAGTTGGGGAGGAAAGGGTTTATTCACCTTACACTTCCAATGGCTGTTCATCACAAAAGGAAGTCAGGACTGGAACTCAAACAGGTCAGGAAGCAGGAGCTGATGCAGAGGCCATGTAGGAATGCTGCTTACTGGCTTGCTTCTCCTGGCTTGCTCAGCTGGCTTTCTTATAGAACCCAAGACTACCAGCCCACAGATGGTACCACACACAAGGAGCCCTCCCCCCTTGATCACTAATTGAGAAAATGCCTTACAGCTGGATCTCATGGAGGTATTTTCTCAACTGAAACTCCTTCGTGATAACTCCAGCTTGTGTCAAGTTAACACAAAACCAGCCAGTACACATATGAAGTTTACAATTGCTGTCAAGGTGTGCAAAGAATTGTGTTGGAATTTTGATGGGAATTGCATTGAACATGTAGATTGTTTCTGTTAATATGGTCATTTTTATTATGCTAATCCTATTGATACATGAGCGTGGGAGATTTTTCCATCTTCTGATGTCTTCCTCAATTTATTTCTTCAGTGATTTGCACTTCTTGCCATATAGGTCTTTTACTTGCTTGGTTAGAGTTATACCAAGATATTTCATATTATTTGTGGCTATTATGAATGGTGTGATTACCCTAATTTTTTTCTCAGCCATGTTATCATTTGTATAGAGGCAGGGTACTGATTTATTTACATTAATTTTGTATCCAGACACTTTACTGAAGATATTTATCAGCTGTATAAGTTCTCTAGTATAATTTTGGGGATTACTTATATGTACTATAGTATCATTTGTGAATAGTGATACTTTGACTTCTTCCTTTCCAATTTGTATCTTCTTGATTTCATTTAGTGGTCTTACTGCTCTGGCTAGATCTTCAAGGACTTTATTGAGTAAATAGAGAGAGAATGGCAGCCTCACCTTGTTCCTATTTTAATGGAAATGCTTTTACTTTTCTCTCCATTTAATTTGATATTAGCTATTGGCTTGCTTTATATAGAATTTATTATGTTTAGGAATACACCTTGCATTCTTGAACTCTAAGACCTTTAACATGAAAGGAAGTTGGATTTTGTCAAAGAATTTTTCAGGATCTAAAGAGATGATCATGTGAATTTTTTTCTTTCAGTTTATATGGTGGATTATGTTGAAGAATTTTCATATGTTGGGCCATTCCTGAATCCCTAGAATAAAGTCTATGTGATCATAGTTGAAGACATTTTTAATGTGTTCCTAGATTCTGTTTTGGAGCATTTAATTATTTTTGCATCAAGCCTTCCTAAGAGAAATTGGTCTAAAAGTCTTTCTTTGTTGAGTCTTTAGGTGGTTTATGTATCAGGGTGACTCTGCCTACATAGAATGAGTTTGGTAGTGTTTCTTCTGTTTCTATTTTGTAGAATAACTTGAAGAGTACTGGTATTAGCTCTTTTTAGGTCTGGTAGAATTCTGCACTAAGACCATCTGGTACTGGGCTTTTTTTGGTTAGGAGACTTTTAATGACTTCTATTTCCTTAGATATTTAGGGTATTTAAATAGTTTACCTGATCTGAATTTAAATTTGTAAGTAGTATCTTGTAGAAAATCACCCATTTCATTCAGATTTTCCAATTTTGTGGATTACAGGCTTTTGAAGTAAGGCCTAATGATTGAATTTTCTCAGCATCTGGTGTTATGTCTCATTATACATTTGTGATATGTTTATTTGGATACTGCATCTCTGTCTTTCACTTATTTTTTCTAAGGATTTGCTTATCATGTTTATTTTTCCAAAGAATCAGTTCTTGGCTTTGTTGATTCTTTATATTGTTCACCTTGTTTCTAACTGATTGATTTCAGCCCTGATTTATTTTATTTCCTGTCATTGCTCTTCTTTGTGTGCTTGCTTCTTCTTCTTCTTTATTTTTTCTATAGTTTTCAGGTGCATTTTTAAACTGTTGGCATGAGAATTTTCTAATTTCTTCCTGGAGGCATTTAGTGCTAAGAATTTCCTCTTAGCACTGCTTTCATTTTGTCCCATAAGTTTGGCTATGTTGTGCCTTTATTTTCATTGTATTTTAGAAAGTCTTTAATTTCTTTATTTATTTCTTCCCTGACCCAGAGATCATTGAGTAGAGAGTTGTTTAATTTCCATGAGTGTAGTAATTTCCATGAGTGTATAGGCTTTCTGGTGTTTCTGGTGTTGTTGAAGTCCAGCTTTAATCCATGGTTGTTTGATAAGACACCAGGTGTTATTTCAAATTTCTTGTATCTGTGTAGGCTTGCTTTGTCACCAACTACGTGGTCAATTATGGAGAAAGTTCCATGAGATGCTGAGAAGAAGGTGTAGTCTTTTATGTATGGGTGAAATATTCTGTAGATGACTGTTAGGTCCATTTGATTCATAATATCAGGTAGCTTCATAAATTTCTCTGTTTAGTTTTTGTCTTGATGGCCTGTCACTTGATGAGAGTGGTGTGTTGAAGTCTCCCTCTATTAATGTTCAAAATTGACATGTTATCTGTGTAGAATTTTCCTTTCATGAGTATGAACTGTCTGTCTCTGTCTCCTTTGATTAATTTTGGTTGAAAGTCTATTTTGTTAGATATTAGAATGGCTACTTCAGCTTGCTTCTTGGGTCTTTTTGCTTGGAAAACTTTATTCAAAGGCGATGCCTAACTTTAGTAATATTTAATAATTGTTATATATTACTATAAATAATAATGCCTATTATTAATTAATGTCTTTCTGATGTGTGTTTCTTGTATGCAGCAGATGTTGGATCCTGTTTTTTTCATCTATTCTGTTAGCCTGAGTGTTTTTATTATGGAATTGAGTCCATTGATGTTGAGAGACATTAATGATCAGTGTTTTTTACTTTCTGTTATTTTATAATGGTGACATTAGTGTGTGTGTGTGTGTGTGTGTGTGTGTGTGTGTGTGTGTGTGTGTGTGTGCTTCTGTGTGTTTGCATCCCTTGTTTTTCCTGGTATGGAATTACTTATTTCCTGTGTTTTCTTGGATGTAGTTATCCTTCTTAACATTCATAGAAATGAAAAATAAGACTTACAGAAACCTAGCTGAAATATATTTACTGATGATATCATGAAGAGGCATCCCAGAGATAAATAACACAAAATAAATTAATCAAGAGAGGGTAGTCATATAATAGTAGGAATTGACAATGCTGAATTTTTAAACACAAGACTCAAGTTTGAATACCAATGTCTAAAAAAACCTTCTCAAGTAACTAAATTTCTATGATCAATAGAAACCACTTTGGTATCTTTAAGATAAAGGTAATATATATTTCCTATTATAAAGAGGATAAATCAATAAAATTACAATTGAAAATGCTTTTCAGATTCAGAATGCTGAATGTAATTAGTATGCAATTTTTCTATTTTATGCAAATCTGTTTTGCCCAGATCATTAACATTGCTAGCTCAGATACTCACAGTTCATGTAATGGGAAACAAATGCATGAGTGGCCTCTGCTTCTCTGATAGGAATCTGGAAAATGGATCAGCCAGGTGCACCACTTTACTTTTCTTTCTGTTTTTAGACATGGCCCAAGATTTCTCAAGCCCCTTTCCCATGGTACAGTCAGCATATCTGATATTTCTTAATTTCACATCTTCATCTCTGTTACATTTTGACTGGATTTCCTCATGTAGCTGGGATTTACTCGTCTACTGTCCTCTATTAACTCTCCTTCTGTCCATTTATTTTGTTGTTATTACAGGTATTCTATTATATCAACTGAGCAAAACAGGCATTTGAAAACTATAACTACTTACCTTGAATGTTGTATTCAATATGTAGTAAGAAAATAATAATAGATAAGCAAAGGTGAAGAAAATAAGTAATTGACATGCATCATCAAGAAACAGCAAGATGCAATGATGGCAGTTATAGCTGATAGTTTAACAACAGTTGGGGATCAGTGTTATGAATAGGCCCCATAAAGAACTCCCACAAAATTGCTGGCTAGGCATCTTGCCTCATAGAATTGATTTAACTGATCTGATCTTCAATTTCCCTGTCACTAAAACGAGAGCAAGAGTAATATTTTAGACTATTATTTTAGAGTAGTATTGAGAATATTAAAAGTAATATATTATATATCATATCCAGAACCTACTTTGGAAACAGTTGTTTGTTAAAAATAGTTAAGGAATAAGAAAGATGAGAAGGAGAAGAATTTGAGAAGCTCTAAGCAAAATCTTTTGAGCAGGAGAAATAGCTCATGTGAAGCCTGATTGAGAAATGAATTTGGGTTGTTATGGGGTAGAGCAGTTACTAGGTGTCTACAACATGGACAGAATGTGATATTTAGCAAGTTCTTTATTGTGAGTTTATTGGGTTGATTACTGTAGTTAGTTTAGCACCTGTAGTATGGTGGATATAGTCTGCAGCTTTATCCAGTCATGATATGACACTGATTTGTTGGAGAATTAAAAAGTGCATTGATGAAAGTAGGTGGACAGCAGATCAAAAGGAAAGTGTCGAAAATAGAAAATAAAAAAGAGGGAGTGTTGTGTGGAGAAGGGAGCTGAAAACACATCCCAAGTGAAAAGAGGGATGTAGTGAAAGGAGCATCCAAGTCCTAGATATATGACTAGTTGAAGAAGAAGATGAAGAAGAAGGAAAAGAAGAAGGAGGAGGAGGAGGAGGAGGAGGAGGAGGAGGAGGAGGAGGAGGAGGAGGAGGAGAACAAGAAGAACAAGAAGAACAAGAAGGAGAACAAGAAGAAGGAGAACAAGAAGAAGGAGAACAAGAAGAAGGAGAACAAGAAGAAGGAGAACAAGAAGAACGAGAAGGAAGAAAGTACGAGGAGGAAGAAAGAAAGAAAGGAGGAAAAAGAAAGAAAGGAGGAAGAAAGAAAGAAAGGAGGAAGAAAGAAAGGAGGAGGAAGGAAGGACGAAAGGAGGAAGAAAGGAAGAAAGGAGGAGAACAAGAAGAACGAGAAGAGGAAGAATGAGAAGAAGAGGAAGAATGAGAAGAAGAGGAAGAACGAGAAGAAGAGGAAGAACGAGAAGAAGAGGAAGAACAAGAAGGAGGTGAAGGAGAAGGAGGAGAAGGAGGAGAAGGAGGAGAAGGAGGAGAAGGAGGAGGAAGAAAGAAGGAGGAGGAAGAAAGAAGGAGGAGGAAGAAAGAACGAGGAGGAAGAAAGAACGAGGAGGAAGAAAGAAAGAAAGGAGGAAGGAAGGAAGAAAGGAGGAAGGAAGGAAGAAAGGAGGAAGGAAGGAGGAAAGGAGGAAGGAAGGAAGAAGGGAGGAGGAAGGAAGAAAGGAGGAGGAAGGAAGAAAGGAGGAGGAAGGAAGGAAGAAAGGAAGAAAGGAGAAGAATGAGAAGAACGAGAAGAACGAGAAGAAGGGGAAGAAGGGGAAGAAGGGGAAGAAGGGGAAGAAGGAGAAAAGGAGGAGGAAGAAAGAAGGAGGAGGAAGAAAGAAGGAGGAGGAAGGAAGAAAGGAGGAGGAAGGAAGGAAGGAAGGAAGGAAGGAAGGAAGGAAGGAAGGAAGAAGAAAGAAAGGAAGGAAGAAGAAAGAAAAGAAGAAGAAAGAAAGGAAGGAAGGAAGAAGAAAGAAAGGAAGGAAGAAGAAAGAAAGAAATGACTATAGAAACAGAAATAGTCATCATGTGGTTATAGACGAAATAAACGACAAACAACAAAAATCATGAAAAACATGGATAAAAGACAAGATAGCATGAAAGGAGAGGGAATAGATTACACAAAGCATTCTGAGGGTCCCTTCTATGAAACTATGTGGGCTTGAAAGGAAGAATACTGTTTTAAAGAACATTGTTTTTATTCTTGTTATTTCATTGCTTTATGTTATTGATTTTAATAAGCAAAATACCAGTGTATCCTGTTTGATTTTCTAGAACTGTTTTAATCGCTAGTCAACAGACACATCTATTCAAAATTTCAGATATTCATGAACACTTCTAACAATTTTTTTTCATGATTTCATGAAATTGAGCTTCTCAAATATTTATTTTATGATTGAAGGATATGAAGAAGAAGAAGAAAGATATTCTGTTCATTTTATGTGTTCACATGTCCCTTATATGCACAATGATCAAAACACCAGAATCAAGGTACAAGGTACATACCACTGGTGGTCAGAGCTCTACTCACCATGAAACAGTTAGACAGCTAAAGAATATGTAGTTCATGTTGCAGCTATCATTTAGTTTGTGTTGATCTCAATCATTTTGCAGGACTAGTGTTGGCTTAAATGGTGACTATTCATCTACCTTAAAATTTCCAAATACACATGTTCCCAAATAGCTACATAATAGAACATACTGTGCCTTGAGTCAACTGTGATGTACAGTGTACCTAATCTCCAGGTTTCTGATGCCCTGGAGATCCCCTACCCTGAATGCTTAAGGCATGACAGAGAATTTTAGAAGTGTACCTTATACATTTAGACAATATAACCTAAGACTTAGCCTTTTCAAACTATTTAGTGTGTAGGTGGAGATGTAACAATCAGAATACCCAAATTGAAAGCTGTTCAGCAAAGCAACTCATTTTGGCTCAGCAATACACTGATTCCATGCAGAGCCAACATAATGCAATAGGAGCAGGATGTTATAGGTTAACAGACATGAATGAGAGATGCCATCGAAGTGCTACATATTAGTGAGACCTTAGATCTTATTCTACAAACGTAGCTGAAAAGACAGTATTCAGACAACTTTCAACATGTTAATATGGTCTTCAATTTAGATAATAATACTATATCAATGTCAGATTTTCTGACAACTATACTGATAATTGTTGTAGATATAAAGAGAATGCATATGATTTTAGAAACAAAAGTCTGAATAATTTATGTGAATTCTCTGACTTTTGAAAAACATATTCTTAAGTTAGCATTTGAGAAATGCAAATTAACAGAAACTCATATAAATGACGATTACAGGATTTTAGAATTAGTTAAGATAGGTTAGTATTCAAAATCGAATTTTTTTATATGTTCTGAAGTGTAAAAAATATTTGCCAAGGTATCTTTAAATAAACTCTCAATAATAAAAATAACGAGTTCTCACTTTCTGGTCCATAAGTAGAAATTTAATCTCCACTCCGTTATGCACAGCTCTTGATCACTAGTAGCAATATGGTTCCAGTTTGCTGGATTCCATATGCTTCTGGGCAAGAAACAAGTTTCATCTTGTTATCTAAACATAAACTCTAGAAAAGGAGACAATCAAATAATACAGACTCAAGAAATGTTTGTTGATCCAAAACTAAAGGTGTTTCAAGTACTAATGCAGGTCGTCGCTCAGATATATTTAATTGCTATAATGGAAAAAGGTGCTGCCGACATGAATTATTTTAATTTCAAAAAATGTACCTCAAACCACAAAGATCAGTAAAAGATACTTAAAATGATTACTGCAGTATTGGTAATCAATAATTCAAGTTTTTAACTAGCCTAATGTGAAGCGAAGTTTAATAGTGAGATATGACCTAATTTTTACTTACATTAGGGAATATAATGACACAAACCATAAAATTTGAAATATATTGAAATCATACTACTTTAGCTTAAAAAATGAACTATTTCATGAGTGTTTTAAAGATACGTTTTTATTGATGAGGGTGTGAGTGTGTATGTGTGTGCATGTATGAGTGTCTGTGTAGGAAGAGGAATCAGATTCCCCTGGCACAGGGGTTAACAGGCAATTGTGAGCTACCAGACAGGTGCTGGAAATGAGAAACTGGCCCTGAGCAGGAGCAGCAGTGTCTCCTAACAGCTGAGCAAACTCTTCAGCTCCAACTCATAAAGAAGATTCAGGGATATACAATGATATAAAATATCCTTTCTGTTCACACACACACACACACACACACACACACACACACACACACACACACACACACACACACACACACACACACCAAGTATAACCTACTCCAGACTGTATGTTAGTTGTATGTATGTTTTCAGGACTGAGCATTTGGTATTGGATAACTAATTTGTGCTCTCTTCACTTCAATGGGTTAGACTATTTTTCTTCTCTCTGCACTCCTTAGTTGTCTGCAATGCTTTGTGTAGAGTTAGGGCCTCATGGGGCTTTCACCATCCACTTTGGCCTGTCTACTTTGAAAGCACCATTTTTACAAATCTAGCATGTAGCCTTTATAAAGAGTCCTTTCTAAACTATCTCTCAAAACCCCTTGCATTAAGACAAGGTTACTAGTGAAGTCTGAAGAAGCCAGATTGTATATACAAATACAATACATAACTACCTTTAAAAAATCATCATAAAGAAGTTAGAAGTTCTCTGGGAGAAGTTGGAGGAGGAGAAAAACATGATCAAAATATATTGTATGAAACAAATTTTAATTAAAATTGTTTTTCAGGTAGAATTTTTATTACTAAGTTATATTCATTTCACATTTAATCCAGAGTAACAATTTGTTCAACGAATATTTACTAGACAATTCCCATGTTCATTTTACAACTTTTTAAAAATTTAAATCAGTTTTTTATTAAAACAATTTATCCAATAACAACCATTCAGAAAGAAAAACAACCTTCTCCTTGTTTATTCCTTTTCTAATATTAGACCTGGTGCTTTGGAGCAAGTGCTTAACATTTTTACCTGGTTCTGATGTTTCCGGTGTTTGCTCCTGCAATTGAAATTTGCTCATGTTGTTATTTCCTTGTTGGCCATTTTAAATTTCTTGTTCTGACAAATGAAGATTTGCCTCATTTTAATATTGCTTCATCACTGCCTCATCCATTATTTTGATACAATATAGTTTGATGATATTTATTCTCCTCCCAGATCTTCATCTACCCCCTCCCTTCTCTGAGCTCCCAGGGACTATGTAGATCTACACTGAAAGTGGTCAACAGACACAAGAACTTCTTGTTTCCCCTAAAACCCTCCAGGCTTAGCAACCTTAGCTGATGTTCCCATCCAGGAACATTACTGCTACTGTTCAGAATAATTATTAAAAGTCCAAATGTAAGATTACATAATAGATTTTCCCAACTAGCCTTGAAGTCTTTGTTTGTTCAGACATTGTTCCAGTTTTCTCTCAAATTGCCGAGGCCAAAAACTGACCAAAACCAACTTGGGATGATTTGACTTACATTTCTAAGTCACACTCTATCATTCAGGGAGTTCAAGGCAGGAATTCAAGATTCAACACTCAGTTCAACCTGGTGGCAGGAACTAAAGCAAAGACCACAGAAAAATGTTCTTTACTGGTCTGTTCTTTATGGTTTGCTCATCCTGAACAACACAAACAGCAACACCACAACACAGAATCATCAGCTTGTGGTAACACCGCCAACAAGAGACTGAGCCCTCCCAGATCAATGACTAAGAAAATATCCCACAGATTTGCCTATGGGCTGTTCTGATGGAAGCATTTTCTCAGGCAAGGTTGACTCTTCTCAAATGAACCTAGCTTGTCAGCTGACCAAAACCTAACAAGCATGACATACTTCATCAATGAAATTTGGGTCTTCACATCTTGGAATTAATTACCAGTTCTCAGTAGCATCCATGTGGGTAAAAAATAATCGATGTTGGCTATAGATTACTGGGATTCTAATGAGGAAAATGGTCACTCAGAGGTAATAATAGGTTCACATTCCAAGGTCAACAGAAAAAAAACTTACACAAAATGCAGATCTCTACAGAAAGATCAATTAATCTGGGTCCTTCCCAGGAAAAGCTGATCCCATAAGAAAGAACAATGAATATGGTAAAATAAAATAATTAAAGCCTCCCTTGTGTGTATATGTTTGAAAAAAGAATCAATCACGAGAAGTGGTTGATTCTAGACATCCTTTAGGTCAATTTTTAAGTTTCTATATAATATTCAGGGCAAAATGTTTCTTTCTATGTTTTCAATGGGTGATTTTTCTCTATTCTTTCTTTAACATTATACCTTGCAAAGCAGCATATACATAGCCTGGGTGTACCATTCATTCATGTTGAAAATATAAATGTATAAAATATACAGTTACCATAGATATACAACCATAGATTTTACTTCATCAAGTCTCTTAAATTTCCCCATCATATTCTTTTGAGTGTCGAATCTTTCTCCAACTTCACTAATCCTTCAAACACCTGCTTACCGTTCCTAGTCTCTAAAAAATGTTGATTAAAAGAAATCTTGGGTCCCTCTCACCCAAAGAAAATCAGAGAATGCATTCTTGTCCAAAATTGGAAAACAGACATGGCTTTAAAACATAACAGAGATTCCCTTCATCATGTTATTTTGATTTGAGCAAGTGGCTATTTGTGGGACCACTCTGTCTTTTGGATCTCTATGTGGAATGTACTACTTTAAATTAAAGTATAATATATTTTATTCTCTTGCAAAGATCACACAGAAACAAGGAAGTCAAAATAGAAAGCAGTCAATGCTACTCTTAAATGGACTACTATAAAACTGGAATGGAAAACCTGCCACGCAATCAAATCTTTCTTTAATTTTTTTAACAATATATTCTGCAACAAAAATCTTAAAGGCAATATAAAGTTAAAACCTAAGACAAGTAGAGGGTCCTTTTCTTCCATTTGCATGGTTTTGTTCAAAATTCTCAGAACCATCATAATTCTCTCCATTTGAGAATACTTCATATGTTTTAAGCCTAAATTCACCTCCTATTCTTGTTTCATGTTCACTTGAGCTATCTAGCCATTAGTACTTCATAAAAACTGTCCCCTTAGTCATCAAAGTAAGTTGACCCCTTTCAGAAGCATATAAACCTTTAACAATATTTCTAAAATGTTGTAACCCGTTTCCTCTCATTTAAGCATTTAAATAATGTTGCTTTTGACCAATGTTTTTGATACAGGTAGAGTGACGTGTCTGAAAGTAATGGAAGTTTTATTTCTCTCTTTGTGTGAGTAAAAGGTAGATTGCTAAGGTCTCAGATAAATCAACCACCACCAAAGTAGTACCAGGCAGGTGGATTCCAGGTCTTCTGTCTGACAAATTAAAATCTGAAATCATCATAAGCAGAGAGGTAAGTCTAGACAGGCTTTTAGTTGTTTTCAGGGTTGGAGGGGGAAGTACAGGAAAAAGAGGGAGAAACAACACAAAAGCATCAGATCCTAGTAAGGATTGGACATCAAGCCCTACTGGATGGGTGCATTTTCTAGAACTTATGTCTGAAACAGAGGTGAGGCCTGGGAAGACACAGTGGTCAGTCCAACCGTTCTACCCACAAGGTGCTCAGGTTTCTCTCAGTATACTTCAGATACAGCTGTCAGATAGGGTTATTCAGTTAGGGTAAGTAAAGAGAGAAAAAAAGAGAAGAAATTATACAAGGAAATGCTTACTTTGTGGCATTTTTGTACTCTTCCCAATTCAGAACCAAGGTTTTTCTTTTCTTTTCTTTTCTTTTCTTTTTTCTTTTTTTCTTTCTTTTTAGTTTTTTATTTATATTTATATTCATATTTTTATTTATTTGTTTGTTTGTTTGTTTGTTTGTTTATTTTGCTGCTGCTGCTGCTACTGCTAATTCTGCCACAGTTGTTGTTTTGTTTTTGTTTTTCCCGAGCTTCTGGCCAAGGACAAGAATTAGAACTCTTTGTTTTACAGTCACTGCCTTAAAATTACCTGACTAGTTGTAGCTGCTGTTCTCAATTCTCTGGCCTTAATAGGAGTAACTTTAGGAAATGACTTACAGGTGATTGATAATATCCTCAAAAATATGGAAAATTCTACAGTAACTAAAAACATTACCCATCTAAGATAGTCAGATCAGCTTACTTGTGTTTCATTCTTTGGCTACAGAAAATTTTATATTAAGTATTTTTAGGCTCATCGACTTAACAAAAGTTAAATGAGAGTAGAAAATTTAATTACCCATGTGCCATTAAATAAGTACATGCAGAAAAGTACAAAGAAATAAATTTATTCACATACTCTCTATTTGAGTGTTCAACACAGTTAATTTCTCTTTAGAATGTGTCCTTAAAAGGAAATACAGTTAACTTCTTCAAAATTAAACAAGATATCTATGTGAACACGTTTCAGATTTGATTTACCCGAAGAGTTCAGTACAACTAATGTGTAATCCAACACAAACCCTGAAATGAAATATACGCTCCTTAAGCAGCATCTTGCAGCCTGTCTATGTGTGACTTACCTGACGCATTTTGAACATATGAATGTCTTTGTTGAAGAGTTTGACCTGCTCACACACCCACATATTCCCTGCCACTGCTAAAAGAGTTCAGTACTTGGGCACAGTGCCACTCTTCTGTTGTCCTAGGGGCATCGCATGCCATTTAGCTGCACTCAAAATTTTTAATATCACTGTGGCACGGCTATGGAAATCCCTGGACTGCTTTTGCATCTGTGAAAATAAAGAGTCCTATTGTTACACAATGTACTATTAAGACAGTGCGAGCCTTTTATTCTTGAAGTCCCTTTATAGTATCTGGTGTTATTGGGGCAGAGACTGCTGAGGGCAAGAAACAGAAGTAGGGCAGGCTTGGAATCAGTGAGTTTGTGTGTCTTTTTGTGTTCCCTGGTGGACCACTTTCAGTATAAAATCTTTCTGTTTTGGCACTCAAAATTCTGAAATTAAAATGATTGTAAAAATGTATTGCAGGCTGTTTACTTTTGTGAGGAAGATGATTTAGAGCTATAAGTTCTGTGTTTAAATCAATAAAATACCAACACAGAGTTGGGTTTGTAGTTGACACGATTCTGGATTTGATATTTCCAGGGAAAATTCATCAGAACACATAAAACTTTCATGTCAATATGGAACTTTTGAGAGTGAAACTGGAGCTGGGAACTGGTTTTGAAATTATGCAGGGAGTGCTTCTCTACATACCTCTATTTCTTTACCAAGCCCATCTTATTCTTAGAGTTATCACTCTTCCCAAGCTTAGATTATCTGTTTACAAATCTCCCTCAGCAACTGAGGAAATTACAGAAATAGAGATTACCAGTTTTTTTTTTTTTTTACTTGTAGAGATAACACAATCACAAACAAAGTGCAAGTAATTTGTAGATTAACAAACAAAAAGATAGAGACAAGAGACTGAAAGACAGAGATAGAAAAAAAGAAAGAAATTACAAATAAAGGACAGTATTTTCAACAAATGTTTATGGAATAACTAGATATCAACATGCAAAATAAAAATGATAATGAATAAATAAAGATTAACTCCTTAAAAATATAGCATAAGCCTATAGATAAATGGAAAGGTATAAAACTTCTGGAAGAAAACATAAGAGAAACCTAGGCTAAGGAATATATTTTTAGAAACATCAACAAAGCAAACATCAATCACAATGTAAACTTAGAAGCTGAGACTTAAATAGAATAAAATAAAGCTCTGTGAAATATATATATATATACATTTAAGGGAATGAAAAGAAAGTAAAATTGGGAAGAAGATAGTTAAAACTGGAATATCTGACAAAATACTTATATCCAATCTGAAGAAAAAATAAAACCTAACAATTAGAATGTAAGTAGCCATATTAGAAAAATTATCCACATACTTCAATAACCATTTCACCAAATCAATAGGATGAGTGATAACATCAAAAGGTTACAGAAAACTGGACATGTCTCTTCTTCCACAGAAAACATCTAAAAAAACAAACAGACATATCTCAATGGATATTATCAGAACTAAAAAATAGTCAAAGTTGAATAGGAGAGGGTGGCAAGTGCTTCCAAACCCAGCACTTAGGAGGCAGAGTCAGAAAATTCTGTGTTCCAAGCCCCAGACCCCTGAGATACACAGTGAGCTTATCTTTATTTAAAAACAAACAAATAAACAAAACCCTAACAAACAAATTGTCACTTCCCATTTTTAAAAGCAGTCGAATATATCTATCAGCCAAATTAGTGCTGAAACCACAAAACAGTCACTATAGCCAGTAAAGAAGTTTTAATGGACTTTACTAAGCTTCCCTCTCCAACTTACGGTATGTAGGTTTTCAGAGATGACCATTTAGCTCTGGACAACCAGTTGGTACACTCTTCCTTGGGGAAGGCTACCTCTCTAGTTCTTAGCCTTTGTTAGCTTGGAGTAGTGTTGAGGTCTGTGGGCTTTCTCCTGTCCACCTCGGCATGATTACTATTGTCTTGTTCTGCTTACGTTTGGGCAGTTAAGTGGTGGATAATTTATGGGTGTACCTTTTAACATTACTAGAAGATACAATTGCACAGCAAAGTCCCTGGTCTTCTGGCTTTTCCAATCATTATGCCCTCCGTTGTACAATGATCCCTGACCCTTAGGTATGAGAGTACTTTACAGATATGTCTACTGGGACTAGGCTCCACAAGTCTTCATTTTAATTGGTTGTGTTTTTTTTATTGTTCCTTGGTAAGTTTTCTTGGTAATATATAAGAACTACACTATTTATCTCTAAGTATAGGAACAAATTAACTATCTGGTTATGGATTGTAATGATTTAATAGATTGAGAGTTATAAATTCTCCTCCAAGTTCCATTACTTCACTATCTGTAAGTAGTCATATAGGTTTTGAGTACCAGTGATGGTTTGCCACTTATTGAGTGGGTCTTAAATCCAATCAGAGAGTCCTTGGTCACTACCAAGGTATGGATACCACTACTGCACCTTTAGAATGAGCAGATCATGCTGATTATGGTTTTGGTTCATAGATGTCATGGTTTTGTAGGACTGTTGGCTACTCCCTTCCTTTGGGAGATTGCATGTAACCTTCTGGTATCATAAAAGGTGCACAATGATACGTTTTGCTCATATTTATCCTCCATGCCAACTCTTCCAAGGTCCACCACTTCTTCCCCACCCATTCATCTTTCTGTCCTCTTTTCTCTTTTCTTCTTTGTTTAACACTCAAGACGAACTTGAACTTTGCATGTGTTCATGAAAGTGTGGACTTGCACTGGAGGATGGCTGGCCTACCTACCAGGAATTACACTCTTTAAGAAAATGGACAGTGCCTTGCCCAGAAGTTATCAATTGCCAATAGCTCCTCATCTATACAAGGGAATTTGTGTTTGCATTTCTCTTGATGATAGGACATGACCTAACTTGAGCATACAGTGATCATGTGCAATCTTTTTAAGTTCATATGTGCAGCTGGCCTGCTATGTCTAGAATGCCCTGTTTCTTTGAAATATCTGCCACTATTGGCATTTACAATCTGTCTGTCCCCTCTTCCATAATGATCTCTGAGTCTTAGGATGGGATATTATTATACAACATTTTATGGGATAAATGGTGGGTTTAAACACTTCTTGACTTAAGAAATATATTGCATTCATATAAAAGGTTAAAGATACATCTAGTGGCTGGAGTAATATCATATAGCCACAAGTACCAGAGTTCATTTCCCAGGATGCATGTAAACATAAAGCCGGGGGTAAAAATACAGGTGAGGGAGCATGTACCTGAAATGCTTTCCTATGAGCGGAAGTGGAGCAAGGCAGATCTTAGGCATTTATTTACCTCCAATTTAGCTGATCTGTGAGCTCTGAGTTTAATTAGAGATACGGTCTCAAAAAGCAAGGTGGCGAATGAGAGAGGAAGATAACTAAAGTCAGCCTCTAGCCTTCATACCTGTGTGCACACATATCCATGCACATCAGAATTCATGCAGGCAGGCACACACACACACACACAAACACACACACACACACACACACACACACACACACACCTTAGAGGCACACATAAATATCTCTTGTGTTTGGGTTATGTGGAAATAATCCACATAGTACATTACAATATTTATGAAAACCTAAAACTACCATTAATAATAAAGTTCATGTAAAGGATAAGCAATTCTCCCCTATCCTAAGATATATGAGTCCACATTCATTTTTGAGAGTGTCTAAGCACAGAGAGATGTAAGTGGAAAGCATGTAAAAGTGTTACCCATATAAAAGCTAATTACCCAATGAGGAGCACTGTGGCTGATTTAAATGGTCATTGGCATGGTGTGCATTTGAAGATGAGAGACTCTTCATTATACAGTAAGATTTAAACAAAGAAGTAGAAAAAGACTGCTCATTATTAGCATCTGTCATTTTTCCTCTACCTCTCCATGGATGGCAGGCACACAGAAGGAGCAATGCATTTAGAATTTCTAAACACATTGCTAAACAGTTATTGTCATGACCTTTGTTCCTCTTCTTTCTCCTGAAAAAGAATACTGCTTCCCTTTCCTCTTTGCTCCTCACTGTGCATGTTCATATTGTTTTCCTGGAGTCTGAGGACCCCAGAAGCCTTAAGGCCTTTGACTGACCCAGTGAAGAAAAGCAGCATCATTGACTAGTCAAGTTGAACAACTGTTGTGGCCTAAGATGAACCCCTGATGGTCTCCCACAGGAGTTATAGGTTGAATTGTTAAGGTATTTCTATAACCCTAGGTTATCCTCTGTGGCTGAAATAGTTATTTTACATAAATGTGTCAAGAAGACTAAATATAGATATGCTTTTATTTGCATATCTAGCAGATTATTCACAAATTGGCTAATGGTACCTGCCAAGTAGAAAGTAATTTTTAAAGAATGATAAAACCTTATTTGAGTTAAAGTCTCAAAAGCAGAAGTTTACACCTATCATAAATTTAGGACTTAAATTGGCAAAGCAAGCAATTATTGAGTGCAGACAACTGTAGAAAGAAAACTATAGAAATAAAATTACTAGATTTATGACAATACAAAAAGTAACACTCCTAAATTGAAATTCTCAGTTTATTTTAAGAGCTTTGATTTGACAGTGCAACCAATAATAAATAGAGAAACTAGAAGTGATGAAAGGCCAGCAAAAGTTGAGAAAGAATTGTATATCAAGCAATGGTAGAGTACATTTTTTCTAAAAGTAACTGTTACAATGATAGTAGGAGAAAGAGAGAGAGAGAGAGAGAGAGAGAGAGAGAGAGAGAGAGAGAGAAAGAGAGAGAGAATATCAATATATGAATGGAAACACAGGATACTGTCAAAGATTCTTCAGCCACAAAAGAAACTGAAAGTAAATGCTAAGAGTTTTCAGTGTCAGTGTAAATAAGAAAACTCCTTGAAGAAGTAGTTATGAAAAGCACAAATACAGCCGGGCAGTAATGGCGCACACCTTTAATCCCAGCACTAGGGAGGCAGAGGCAGGCGGATTTCTGAGTTCGAGGCCAGCCTAGCCTACAGAGTGAGTTCCAGGACAGCCAGGGCTACACAGAGAAAACCTGTCTCGAAAAACTGAAAAAAAAAAAAAAAAAAAGAAAGAAAAGAAAAGCACACACACACACACACACACACACACACACACACACACACACACACACACACACAATGATAAAATATAAGTAGTTCTAAGTCCTAAGCCCATATCCTTTCTCTTAAGAACTTAAAATTACACAGCTTTGGAGGCTGAGGACTCTTAAGCTTTTACTTATCTTACGCCTCACACATCTCACGTCGGGCTCTGTACAAGGAGAATGAAAACCTGTGCTCACACCTCTTTCGTTTTGATTTTAATTGAAACTAGATTATCTTCATCTAATGTGTTCTGGTTAAGCTTCCCCTCCCCCAACTCCTCTCCAAAACCTGTGTTAAAATTTCATATTTACAAATGTTGACTATGATATCACACCTGGTTAGTTGGAAACTATCTGGTAACAAAGCAATAGTGATAATATATAATCATACTAGGTATAATAATATACAATACACAAGACACTACTGATTAGGTCACAAGATAGATATTAAAAACTCTGTTGTGGATTAAGAGATGCATGGTGATTACTTAGAATGAAGCCCCAGGACGACGCCAGAAAGTTCTGGCCAAGGTAGGAATGGGTGAGTGATTTGAGAAGAACTGAAGGGGTCTGGAGCCTCTCTGTAGAAGTAAGGTGCTGTGTGTAGAGCAGAGGAGAATTGTAGACATGTACTTCAATAGTCCATAAGTTAAACACATGAGGTTTGCTTATTTTTTTGTTTCTAACCTATAGCTCTATGATACAAATCATTAATGTTTCTTTTGTCTTAAAAGTTTTAAGACATTTAACCAATATTTCATTTAGACTCATAGACTCTCACAACTCTTGAATCACCTTTAAAAGTCATTCATGTTTATTTATAGTGTCTTTTCAAATATCATTTATTAATTCAATGTATTATTTTAACCTCGATAAATATATTTTTTACACGTCCTTACCATCATTGGGGGACCATCTCTGTCATCAAGACATGGGGATATGACAAATTTTTATTAACCACTTTCTATATAAATGTTTTAAAAGAGTTTCAAAGATAAGGCAGCAAGCTAACAGTAACCAATCAAGTTGTTACAAAAGGTATTTATAAATTTTCCTGTGGAGTTCATTTTTCTCCATATTGCTAAAACTCTGAGATTAAACCAATTAATTGCTTCAATTAACAGTAATAATTACTTCCACATCAAATGGCTCTTACTGGCATCTCTGTTATTTTGTTAGCAATTTAATGGTTTTCCTTTTGCTTACTTCCTCAAGTAAATATTTACATGCTATATGACTATTCACCAAAAAAAATAAAGTATCAGAAAGAAATTCAGTAACTTGTTCAATCAGCACAGTTGATGAATTCCAACATTGGGATTAGAACCCAAATAGGTCAATTTCTTTTTTATTTTCTTTTTCTTTTATTTTTTATTGTTTTATTTTTGATACTTTATTTACATTTCCAATGTTTCCCCTTTTCTAGGTCTCCTCTTTGGAAACCCCCATCCCCTCCCTCTCCCCGCCTCTATGGGGGAATTCCACTTCCACCCACCCACCCGCCCATTCCCATATTCCCACCTTGACATTCGCCTTTACTGGGATCTCTAATGCCCTCAGGCCCAATGGCCTCTCCTCTCTCCCTGATGGTCAACAAGGCCATTCTCTGCCACATATGTGGTCCGAACCATGGGTCCATAGATGTGTATTCTTTGGTTGGTGGTCCAAACTCCAAGATGACCCGGGGCAGGGGGGCAAGCGCATTGATACTGTTGCTCCCTCCATGGGACTGCAAACTCCCTCAGCTCCTTCAGACCTTTCTCCAACTCCTCCATCAGGGACCTCACTCTCAGTTCAGAGGTTACTGTAAAGTGAAACTTGGGCATTCTGAACTTTTGAGTTAATATCCACTTATCAGTGAGTACATACCATGTTCTTTCTTTTGTGACTGAGTTACCTCGCTCAGGATGATATTTTCAAGGTCTATCCATTTGCCTGCAAATTTCATTAAGTCATTGTTTTTAATAGCTGAGTAGTACTCCATTGTGTAAATGTACCACATTTTCTGTATCCATTCCTCTGCTGAGGGACATCTGGGTTGTTTCCAGCTTCTGGCTATTATAAATATGGCTGCTATGAACATAGTGGAGCATGAGTCTCTATTACATGTTGGAGCGTCTTCTGGGTATATGCCCAGGAGAGGTATAGCTGGGTCCTCAGGTAGTATT
>CM052707.1:70570518-70615277 GCA_028551405.1 Uromys caudimaculatus | reverse complement strand
GGCCACCAGGGAGAAAGGAGAGGACTCTGGGCCTGAGGGTGCTAGTGGCCCCAGTAAAAGGGAATGTCAAGGTGGGAATATGGGAATGGGTGGGCGGGTGGGTGGGAGGAGGAATTCCCTCACAGAGGCGGGGAGGGGGAGGGGACACGGGGTTTCCAAAGAAAAGGGGAATCATCGGAAATGTAAATAAATAAATAAATAAATAAATAAATAAATAAATAAATAAATAAATAAATAAATAAATAAAAAAGAAACTGCTGGTCCTCCTACAGGGTCGCCTTCCTCCTCAGCCTCTTCCAACTTTTCCCTAATTCAACTACAGAGGTCACCAGCTTCTGTCCATTGGTTGAGCGCAAATATCTGTATCTGGCTCTTACAGCTGCTTGGTGGGTCTTTCAGAGGGCAGTCATGCTAGGTCCCTTTTTGTGAGCGCTCTATAGCCTCCATATTAGTGTCAGGCCTTGGGACCTTGGAGCTGGATGCCACTGCTTTTCTACCACAGATGGAACACCTACACCCAAATCCTTAAGTGTCATCCTCCAATATCTAGAAACACATTTAACTTACAAATCCCAGAGTTCACACCTGGCAAGGTCTGAGACAAATGTCCTAACAGGCAACACCCAACCACCATACCTTCTTAAGAACAAGACAGGGAAGGGAAATCAAGGAAAAAACATCCACCCAACAAAGTCAAGAGGAGATATCAACACCTAGAATTACAATAACACAGACCCATTGTTGATTGAGTGACCAAGAACTTGAAACTAGATAGCTCAGGGACTTAGGATAAAATCAAATACTTCTGCTCCACTAAATGAATGAGGCAACAAAATGACTCATAATGACATTCTGCTGTATTCAAACATCAGTGTCGTGCTCAGCCATCATCAGAGAATCTTCCTCCTTCAGCAGACAGGAACAAATACAAACACCTTGGAATTCTCGATCCTAAACGGGATATCTCCAACTAATCCCTCTGCTCAGGGATCAGAGAAACTTGCAGCAATGGAGACAGAAAGGGTATAAGAACCAGAGGGGATCGAGAACATCAAGTAAAAAAAGGCTTTACACAAACAACAGGATCAATTCCATAAGCAATTCACAGAAACTGAGGCAGCATGAGCAGAGCCTACATCACGCCATACATATCCTAGAGCTAGGAGAAGCTGACATATTTCCCCAACCTTAACCTTGAGATATTGCCAGTAGATAACCACTTACAAATGAAAAATTAGTTTCCTTCAAGGTAGTCTCACTGAGGAAATAAAAGACTCTTAAATGCAGGTCTCATCCCCAAGAGTAAATGACCTGTAGAAAACTAACTCAAGACAATCTTTGGAGGTGCTTTGTCTCATAATGTCATGTCATTAGTTTTTAGTCTTTAGTTTTTCTTCTTAAATTTTATATTTTATAATTTGCATATTTATGTATTGATTTTTCACTCAGTATAGTTCCATTGTGTGTGTAGAATACACAAACACACAGGCAGATATATAGATCTATATCTATCTATCTATCTATCTATCTATCATCTATATAGATATAGTTGCTTTAAGTTTTGTACAGATAAGATTAAATAATTTAACAGTTCACAAATATAAATATGCCCAGGCAATTAGCACCAAGAAAAAAGACCTAGCTGTTTAATTTATATTAATTTATGTTGCTGACAATATGTGACTTTTAAGGAAGAACTTTAAAATCTGCTCTATCATGGACACAGTTGATCCAAATATCAAAAGGTTAATGGTGTTAAAAAGTAAGTCTGTAAAATTCAGTGAGACTTAAAGAAAAAGTAAGGTATCTAAGGGTCATTCATATTACAACAGTGTATTTGCCATAACAAATGATAATGCTAAACATTTTCATTTTAAGTTATTGTAGTAACTAGAAATGAATGATTTTTACATATTTTATTTTGACAATGATACACACATATTACCTTTTTATGGATATATTTTTAAAGATGTCTTTATTTGTACTTTGTAAAATTCTCTTTATTTTTTTGTTTATTTCATTTGAGACTATACTTCTCAGAACAGTGTTACTCACATTCAGGATGGGTAACCCTCTGTCCTTAGTTAGATCTCTCAGGAAACGCTTTTGAGACATGCCCAGAGAGATGCTTGGGCGATTCTAAATGAGGCAAGCAGACAGTGAAGATTAACCATCACTAACAATCACTTATTCATTTCGTGGTACATGGACATTTTCATTCGAGTAGATAGATAGCAGGCAATGAGACTGCTCAGTCACGGGACACGTTAAGCTTAACATAAATGTGTAAAATTCAAGGATCTTCTACACTCTTCCAAATCTTAATTTGTGATTTTTGCATTGCCACCAGAAAAGGGTCAGTCCTTGCGACCTCTTTCCAGACACTCCCCAACACATGTTATATGTCTAATGGGCTGTTGCTGAGGGTTCAATTTGCATTTACTAATAACTAAAGACACTTTACAACTTTCAGACCATTTAGGAGTCCTTGATAAAATGCCTACTGACAGTTTTGTCTGATTTCTAGGATTTGGGATTCCTTTGACTTATCACTGTTATTTAAATTTCTTGTTTATTCTGATAAATATGATTTGACAGGGATGGGATTTGTACGTATTTTCTTCCAATCTTTAGTCTGTTTTATTCTTCTTTCATGATGAATTTTATGGAGCAAACACATAATTATTTCAAGAGTTATTTGTCTGTTTTTATGTTTGTCTATTTGCTTCCTTTTAAGAACTTTGAATTTAGCTGTTTATCCAAAATCTCCTTTTACCTGAAACAATATAACAAATACTTTTACAGTTTAGCTTTCTACACTTGGTCTATGTGTATGTATAAGGTGCAATATATGGGATTTTTCACCTTATTACACATGGCTCTCCAGTGTTTCTACACAATTTATTATTGAACAACAACAAGAAAAAAAGAACACTGCCTGCTCTTCATTAATTTCCCTTCTTCCCTTTGCAATAAAAAGCAGTTGACTATATTTATTTGGGTCGATGTCTGAAATCTCTTCTGCTTCATTAATCAACAAGTCTTATTTTCATCAATAGTATGATGTCTTGATTATTATACTATTATAAGTCTTTTAAGTCAGAAAGAGTCAGTCAATCAATTTTGTTCTTCTTTTTCAAATTGTTTGGCTTCTCTATTTGTTTTCTTTTACCATATGGATTTTTTCAATCATTCTGTCAATATTGACCATGAAATCATGGTGTGATTTTGATTAGAATTTCATTGACTCCATAACAATATTGAGTCTCTAATCTGTGAGAGCATTAAGTCTCTTTTCAGAGAAATTCTTTGTCTTCTTTTACCTCCTCTTCAGTTTTCAATATTTACAATATGACATAATTTTGTTAAATTTGAATATAAATATTCATAAATATTCACAGTTTGTGATATCTCAAATGGTAGTTGTTTTGATTTAAATTCTGGAGGTTTTGGTAGTGGATTAAAATAAGTTGACTATCATACGAATTGACCCTATATAAAGTCTTGCTATGTTTTGTCCTTCAATAACAGAGTATCACAAGTGGAGGAATTTATAATGAACCCTGATTTACTAGTTGAAGGCTCTAGAGACGGAAAAATCCAGCACCAGACAATTTCCCTCATTCCTTATACATGACGAAGGAGTGAAAATAGTACCAGAGAACATAAGGGAAGGTTGAACTCTCCTTTTTTAGAAAAAGCACAATTCCAGACAATAACATTAATCTAGATATTTAGATCTGACCTCCCAAACTCATGAACCCCAACCCTATCCCCCCCAAAAGTTTATTTTATCTTTGTTGTACTAAACATTTTGTTTCATTTCCAACTCAAAAGTCCAAGATATACAAACTTTATTTAATCCTAGAATGAAATTCAAGGCATGGTTGACCCTGAGGCAAATCCCTTCCATCTGTCAGTCCATGAAATAATTATGTGTTTCTAAAAGATGGTTAAAAAGGAGCAGTATGGACATCTTCATTACAAGAGAAAAAAAAAACCAAAAACCAGAGACAAAGAAAGACGAAGCTGACCTAAATAAGGCTAAAAGTCAACATGGTAAAGAATATTAATCTTAAGTCTCCAGAAACACCACTTTTTATTCCAAGTTTAAATCTTCTGTATATACTGGGGTGTACACAGTGCTCTGAAGATGCCTCTGTCAAATGTGTCTCCATGAGTTTTCCCAATTTACCCTATGCAGATCTTACCAGTTAGCATCTTGCTTCTGTAAGTTCTGTAGGCTAGATTTCTGCTCTAGTCTACATAGGAGAGGGCTAGGGGCAACCCTATCACATAGCCCCATTGAGCATTGCCCCAGAGTCTTTCAATGGTAGCTTTAGCTTTATTTTTCTATTACATCATTCTATACTAGCTCTTTTCTCATAGTCTCCTAGCATGAAGTACAACCACTAAGATTCTTTATAAACTTTGTGAGCATTCACTGAGGTCTGTGGACCAGAGATGCCTGAGCAAGTGAATTCTCTGTTCTTTTGACACCCTCTGAAGGATCTACATTGTTTCACTCTCTTTTATACCTGGCTTTTGAAATTTGGTAACAATGTTATCTGAATTGTACTTTTAGCTACTTTATTCTAGGCATTCAACATTCTGCTTGAAGGAGCTTTTCATTCCTTAGAATACAGCTAAGTCAGTTGTCAAGAAATTTCAATTGTCTGACAGTTTGATCAAAATTGTGTTGCTGTGTTAAACACAGAATTGAATCTATAGCTTTCTCCATCCCAAAATGAAGCTGGAAATCTCAATATTCACTTCACAATGTGTTAAAGCACATAGACACACATAAAAGTTTCATTTGAAATTATTATATTTTATATAACTATGTTATATGATTTATTAATATAATGTATTAAATATCATACTTATAGATTATAAACTATTATAACTTCTTAAGCAGTAGTGAGTTAATAAGATAAGTTTTATTTTATTATGTTTATTCTGGTGCTTGAATGACATCTCAAAAACAGTTGTCGAAGAAGAAAATTAACTATCAACACATTTAGGTTTATTCAGGTTCTTACAAGAGAATCTATACTGTGTCCTCCAGATCTACTCACCAATGGTTCTGCAGAAGAATAGAATCCTAGGCTTTCACATGGAGTTAAATAATGTGAGGAATATTTTGGGATGTTTTGCAATCAAATGTTGCAAACAGCTCAAAACAGAATGTTTATGTCTGTGTCTATTAATTTCAGAGGACATGTAGTTTTATCTCAGGTTAATTATTCATGAAATGGAGAATATAATACTAGAACGTATGTTCCTGGATTCATCCACAGGTTCAAATGCAGAGACACTAGTCTGTAATTACCATCACAAGCAAGCAGGCAGCCACCTGCAGGGATCCTAAGAAAGTGAAGAGAATGAAAGAATTTTATTATCTGTGTCACTTGGGAAAGAAATGCCTACTGAGGCAAAATGTTTCCTCCAAAAGCAGACATGGGGTTTTTGGAAAGCAAATATTTGAGCAGAACTTTGACTAATGTTATATCACTAGTTAAGAAGTATAACCCAAAACTCAACTAAATATCAGGATTGTTAAAATTATAAGGATCATGATGAAGTTGTGAGAGAAACCGTTTCCTTAATAACAAGTGTCAACCATTCTGCATAATCTCTATCAATCCATTCAAAATGTGTATTCCTATAGTTGCTCTTCTCAATACTAAGAAGCATTACAGATTTAAACTATTATACATCACTCCAGTACACATTGGTTATTCTCTATTCCATTTTTATCTTATTTGTTAGTGCTCTTTCACACCTGTCCACTGATTAATGGAAGTAGATTTTAGAAAACAAACAAATAAAAAACCTGAACATACATGATTATCGGAGATAGTTGAAACAGGTTAAACTGAAAGAAAAGAAAAAGATGAATGCAATAATGCACAATGTTGGAAAAACAAGGAGGTTGGTGTAGGGTGAAATCTAAATTCATAAAGCTCTAGCTACGACATTGTAAGGCAAATATTGTACCAGAGCTTGGACTGGTGAACGGCAATTATAGGCAAACTCAGGCTTGATACGTATAGTTAGTTCTCTGGCTTTGAAGAACACGTGTGTGAAATCTGTGTGAATGTAAGTTCAATTTATTCCTGCTTTCCATGCTCGGAGTTTATCAAAGTTGCTGTAAGAATTTGTTTGTTTGTTTCCATTTTATGTTTTATTAGTTTTATTCTCTGTGTCCCCATAATGACTCATTTGAAATCTTCATTTATCTAAATCACCATATTCAATTTCTTGGTCAAATAACTGTCTAGAAGAGAAACAAACTCCGTGAAGGTGTGTTTTAGATGGTGTACTGGCTGGTTTTGTGTGTCAGCTTGTCACAAGCTGGAGTTATCACAAAGAAAGGAGTTTCCGTTGAGAAAATGCCTCCATGAGATCCAGCGGTAAGGCATTTTCTCAATTAGTGATCAAGGGGGGAGGGCCCCTTGTGGGTGGTACCATCCCTGGGCTGGTAGTCTTGGGTTCTATAAGAAAGTAGGCTGAGCAAGCCAGGAGAAGCAAGCCAGTAAGGAACATCCCTCCATGGCCTCTGCATCAGCTCCTGCTTCCTGACCTGCTTGAGTTCCAGTCCTGACTTCCTTTAGTGATGACAACAACATGGAAGTGTAAGCTCAATAAACCCTGTTCTCCCCAACTTGCTTCTTGGTCATGATGTTTGTGCAGGAATAGAAACCCTGACTAAGACAGACGGGTATGGTTTTGATGAACATTTTGTTAATTGTCTCTATAACAGATGATTATCCCTCCATTATGTGAACAGGCAACATCCCGTCAGTTGAAGATCATAAAACAAAAGGATCTAGTACATCTGCTGGAGGGGCTTTCAGACTTCTAGAAGATTCACACTGAGATGCTACCAGATCTCTAGGCCTTCATCCTGCAGTCCTGATGTCAGCATCTTCAACTCATCAGCTTTCACATCGGTATAAACTTTTTTCTTCTTACTTCTCTCACTCTGTCTCTCCAAGATCTCCTTCCTCTCACCACAGTATACTAGCTCTTGTTGAATCAATTATATGCTTCCTTCATCTCCATCATCATTATTCTTAGAAATATATAATTTGCTCTCTGTTACTCATGACGCAATCCCAGAGTGTCATCCCTAGAACTACAATAGAACACTAGCTGTAGCCTCCCTCGCTCCTCTGTACATCTCCTGTAGATCCCACAGACCGCCCCTGGCTAACCTCTTCACCCCACTGTATCCCAGGCACCATCCTAAGGACAGCTCCTCCAAGGGAAACCGATAGATGGATGCAGAAGTACACAAACAGAACTACACATCTCCCACTGCTCCTGGGATCCTATAACCCAGTCTCATTCACAACTCTGTAGCTAGAAACCTGCTGTGTAGAGGAAACCCTTTCCACTCATACCCCAAAAGATCACAAAGACCATCTTCTCCAACTTCCCTTCTCCCGACACATCCCAGTGTCCGAGAGTCCAACAACAACAGACATTCCCATAAACACGCCAGCTCACAGGCCAGGAAAACAGGCAACACACAGCTGTCAAATTCTATGGAAATCCGGAGAGGAAACACAGAAACTAAAGAATAAAAACACTCACCCAAGAAAAACATCCACAAATTGGCACCTAGAACATTTTCTCAATTCCAAATACCAAGACACCAGCTTAAAAGCATAATCAAGAACAGCCAGGGAAATATGTCACCACTAGAGACCAGCTATTCTTCATCGGAAGGTCCTGAAAATCCCAACATAGCTGAAATACCAGAAAAAGACCTTAAAACCAACTATATGAAGAAATGAATGGGTCCCTTAAAGAAATCCAGGAAAACACAAACAAATAACTGGAAGAAGTGAATAAATCCCTTAAGGAAAGCCAAGAAAATAAAAAGAAATAGTGGAAAGAAAAAAGAAAACTGAAAAGAAAAATCAAAACAAAAAAAATCTGAGGAAATTTGGAAAATAAAAAATTTAGGAATTTGAACATGAACTACAGAGGCAAGCTTCACCAACAGAATGTAAGATATGCAAGAAAGAACCGCAGGCATTGGAAATAGAATAGAAGAAATCAGTACATTGGTCAAAGACAGTCTCTGCCTAAGCCTGGTCTCTTGTGTATCAGGAAGTCTTCACCCAGTTGGGGGCTAGAGCATGGTGACCAGGAGGGTAGGGGACTGGAAATAGAGCTTACAAAGGGTGCAGAACACAAGAGTTTGGGATTTTCCTAGGTGGGCAAGCCTTTCTGGACTTCTCCCAGTCTACAACATCTCTAGCAGAATGGGGTATCTATGCCCAGCCAGTAAGAAGTTTTGAAGTATCTATTATAGATGTTGGTGATATGAAACCGAGTACAAATATGCTTGCTATGCAAGGCAGACAACGTGAGTTCTGATTCCCAAGAATCCACCTGAAGTCTCAACACAGTAGCACAAGTGTTTAAAATACCAACACACCTAAGGTGAAATGGGGACAAACAGGAGACCCTGTAGATGCTCACAAGGCAGCCAGTCTGGCTTCCTCAGCAGTGACTCTTTCAGACAATGTAAATTTTGTCACTTGCAGATAATCCATGACATGTATATGTACACAGAGCACATTCTCAGCACACACACACACACACACACACACACACACACACAGAGAGAGAGAGAGAGAGAGACAGAGAGAGAGAGAGAGATCGATCTATTATATAATTGAATTAGAGAACATTTAAAACCTGTTAAATCAGATTTATGACAAAGATACTTGTTTACCCAGTTTTATTTAAATTTTACTATGTAATAGTATTGTATTCTATATATATAGGAGCTAATCATAATCTATAAGAAAACAAAATAAGAATGTGTGTGTGTGTGTGTGTGCAGTATGTGTGTGTGTGTATGTGTACATATATAAAATAATAAGAAGTAGGCAAGAAATCAATACTATCTAGCTCTCACATAGAACCTCCAGTAACTGAAATACTGCTGGAAATAATTAGACTTTAAGAGGGAAAGAGTTGCCAAATACACAAAAATGTAAAAAAGTCACTTACACCAATACTCAAAATTTTAACAGGAAATTTTAAAAGCAATGAAGTAAAATATAAGAACAAAATCACAAAACATACAAAATGTAAGTAATATTTCTGAACAATATAAGCCAAATATATGAAAAGATCTCTTTACAAAAACTTCCAGATCACACAATCTCAGAGTGAGCATTTGCATTCAGGTAATTAATATTACTAAAGAATAATTGAGAATCAGGGGTAGTAAAAGAAGGGTATACTTTCAACATTGACATAATATTAATCTCTGATGTGAACATAAACACTCAAAAAACAATCTAGTAATAAATTCTGCACAAAAAAACTGTGGCAATGTACACTCTTATGTCTATGTTTAGGACTGAATCTGAACTGAATTTAAGGCATGTACATTTGTGTCCGATCTACTCCAAAATCAGTGAACTGTGAATTGTGTTGGTGAAAAAACAATTGTAACCTACTGAGTGTGCAAGAAAAGTGTGCCATGAACAGTCGCAACCTATTGTAGAGCTAAGAATACCTCAAAAAGGTGAAGAATGAGACAAACCTGAGTTTAAAATAGGCACAATTATTATTGTAAAAGGGAAAGTTTATTCTAGGATTTTATATATATATATATATATATATATATATAAAGTTTGGCACACTTATTATGAGAAATAAAGGCTGTTAATTCAATGTACTTCAATTTGCATGTGAACATGACAATGGCTCCAAGTTCTGCTAATTATTAAAGCATACAGCACTATTTTTAGTGACATTGTCTATAAGCAAATCTCAAGGAATCTAATCTTAAACGCAGTGTAGCTCAAACTGCTAGTAAATCTGTCATCCATTCAAACACAGACAAGAGTAGAGAACTGAATCAGATGTGTGTGTGGAGTTATAAGTGGACTGCATCGTATCCTCTCAGACCCTCTCCACTGTCACCGCTCCCTACATTCACAGTAGTGCTAAATGCCAACATTTTCCCACAATGCACTTCAGCAGCGGTACTTCATTATGGTCTGGAATATAGGTAGAGACACTATGAAAACTACTACAGCTCCAAAAAGAGGCTCTGGCCATAGAACTAAAGCACACAGTTCATATTTAGTTGAAAGAGCCTCTGACTCCTAAAACTAAATTATTTCTATACTTTTTATTTATAAATATAGAGATAAACCTTATACAGAAGCAGGGTTTTATACCTTTTAAGTATTTTTATTTACTTATTTTATTAATCATTTTATTCGTTTACATTTCAAATGATATCCTCCTACCCTGTTACCCCTCCACGGACCACCCATCCCATCCCCCCTCTCCCTCCTCCCCTTTGCCTCTATGAGGGTGCTCCTCCACCCACCTACCCAATCCCACCTCACTGCTCTAGCATCCCCTTACGCTGGGGCATCAAGCCTCCACAGGACCAAGGGCCTCCCCTCCCATTGATGCCAGATAAGGCCATCCTCTGCTACCTATGCATCTAGAGCCATGGGTCCCTCCATGTATATACTCTGGTCCAGTTAGCTGATAGTTGTTCTTCCTATGGGGTTGTGATTCCCTTCAGGTCCTCCAGTCCTTCCCCTAGCTCTTCCATTTGGGTCTCCTGGCTCAGTCCAATAGTTCCCTGCGAGCATCTGCTTTTGTATTAACCAGGTGCTGGCAGAGCCTCTCAGGGAACAACCATACCAGGCTCCTGTCAGCAAGTGCTTCTTGGCACCAGCAACAGTGTGGGGATTTGGTGTCTGCAGATGGGATGGATCCCTTGGTGGGGCAGTCTCTGGATGGCCTTTCCTTCAGTCTCTGTTCCAATTTTTGTCCCTGTTTTTTCCTTTGGACAGGAACATTTCTTGGTTAAAATTTTTGAGATGCGAAGGTGACCCCAACTCTCAACTGGGGGCTGTTTCTATCTACTGGAGATGGTCTCTACATGTTTTATCTTCCCTTTTGTTGGGTATTTCAGCTAATGTCATCCCCACTGGGTCCTGAGAGCCTCTTGTTTCCCTGGCATCTGGGACTTTCTGGTGGCTATCCCCAGTTTCCCATTCCCCATTGCTACATACTTCTATTCAATTTCCTGACCCTCTGTACTTCTCTCCTGTCCCTTCCAATAGCTGATTCTGCCCCCCATTTTCCCTCCCTCTCCTGTCTTCCTCCCAACCCCTCCCTCCCTCTACCTCCTGTGATTGCTTATTTCCCTATTCTATGTAGGATTGAAGCATCTACACTTTGGTATTCCTGTTTCTTAAGCTCCATATGGTTTGTGGATTTTATTGTGGGTATTCTGAGCTTTGGAGCTAATATCCACTTCTCACTGAGTACATACCATGTGTGTTCACTTACAACTTTTTATCTGAAGCTTCTTATTCACATATCCTATATATAGTATTTCATTGACATTTGCTTTTATTTCATCTCACTTTTGAAATAGTATGAATTAATAGAAATCTTCTTTAAAACAAAGGTGTTAAAAATAGTGATAGACAGAACTCAAAATATTCACTGACAACTAACTACTCAATGTGTGTGTACATATATATATATATATATATATATATATATATATATATATATTCAATTGTGTTCTTTCCCAAGCTACTTAGTGTTCTTCTATTTAAAGTTCACTTTGCCCATGGTAGGAAAAGTCACTGAATGGCATCCAATAGACCCTATCATGATTTGCTTACTGGAAAACCCCTACACAGACTTGTATTTACATTTAAAATTGAAAATTGAGGGAACTAAACAATTTGTTTTTTTATATCATTTAATTAGAAATGTGATCACCATAACTATATTGAGGTATAAATAACTTCCATTTTTTTTATGGAAAAACTTGATGCTGAATAACACAGGACAGCAAGAAAAGACAAAATGGAATAATGTTATCCTAAAGGGACACTGGAAACCCTTATCTTACTGCAATGCATAAGGTCTTTCCTTAACTATGCACTAGGGAAAAAGCCCAAGCCATCCTAAGATCCCTCACATTGTCCAAAAGGAAAGAACAAAAGAAAAAGAAAGAGAAGGAGAAAAAGTGAAAGAATGAAAGAAGGGAGGGAGAGAGGGAGAGGGAGGGAGAGGCAAGGAAGGAGGGAGAGAAAGAAGTAAAAAAGGAACAAAGAAGGAAAGGAAGGAAGGAAGGAAGGAAGGAAGGAAGGAAGGAAGGAAGGAAGGAAGGAAGGAAGGAAGGAAGGAAGGAGACAGAGAATAAGAAATGCCCACACAGCTTACATGCATACAGTTGGATGTTACTGTGATGAACAGCATAACAAAACCGAACAAAAGGGTGTGAACTCCTCCCAAATAAGCCATTAACGTCATCATATGTATCACGCATAATTATTAGAGAGGCTACTATCAGCAGACAGAATGGGATTAAACCAGAATAGCAATAAATAACAGGCTTCCAGCTTCACTAGAAAACACATTGCTGCCCCATGGGGCTCATGTCTGTGATCCAGGATCCAAATGCATCACCAGCTCCCAGATCTATTGACGAATGTGCATTCACATTCATCCCAGGCCCCAGCCAGTAGGTAAAAATCTCGTCAGTATCTGAGATTCTCAAATGACAGACCAAAGCTTCCCAGTGGGATGTAATAATTCCAAATGAATTAGTAAGCCGATATTATTCCTCAATTTGTATTTAGTTCTCTCATTTTTCTCATATTCCCTTTGGTATTATATTATGATTTAATTACTATCCTTGTCTGCCTCTATTTGCCATTTTGTTTTTAAATGATTCTATCTTATATATTTGCTTTTTGTCACCTTTCTTTCTTTTTTTTTTTTTTTTTTTTGGTAAAAGTAAGTATCTTTTTTATTCCAGGTTCAATAATAGAGATAGACACAACTTTTAAAATTTCAAACAACTTATATGTTTACAAAATGCTTTAGACATGGAAATTATGCAAATATGTTGTCTGAATAATACATCCGCCTTCATAGTCGCATACAAGGCACACAGAAAAATCCTACTCCTAACATATCTATTTGCATAGAGCTAACTGGATTCAGTGCACTCTTGCTGTTTCTAGAAATCTTATTTATCAACTTTCTATGTATAACAAAACACAAAAAATGTTGTTTATAATTTTTCAAATTATCTAGATTTATTTATTTATTTATTTATTTATTTATTTATTTATTTATTTATTTATTTATTATTTTTTACTCATTCACTTTACATCTCCCTCACTAACCCCTCCAGGTCACCCCTCTCACAAACTTTCACCCCTCCCCACTCTGCTTCTCCTCTGGGCAGGTGGGGTGCCCCCTGGATATCATACTCACCTTGGCCCTTCAAGTATCTGTGAGGCTAGGCGCTTCCTCTCCCACTGAGGCCTGATAAGGCAGCCAGCTAGAAGAACATATCCCATGTACAGGCAACAGCTTTTGGGATAGCCTCTGTTCCAGTTGTTCAGGACCCACATGAAGACCAAGCTCACTTCTGTTACATAAGTATAGAGGGGCCCAGGTCCGGCCAGTGTATGTTCTTTGGTTGGTGGTTCAGTCTCTGAGAGCACCAAGGGTCCAGGTTAGTTTACTCTGTTGGTCTTTCTGTGGAGTTCCTATTCCCTTCAGGGTCACAATCCTTCCTCTTATTCTTCCAAGCTTAAACCTCTGGCTGTGGTTGTCTACATTGGTCTGAATCAGCAGATGAATGAAGCCCCTCAGAGGATAGCCATGTTAGGCTCCTTTCTGCAAGCATAACAGTATCATTAATAGTGTCAGGAATTGTTGCTTGTCTGTGGGATGGGTCTCAAGTTGGGCCAATTACTGGTTTGCTGTTCTCTCAGTCTCTGATCTATCCCCTATCTCCAAATTTCTTGTACACAGAATATGGTTCGAATTGAAGGTTTTATGGTGGGTTGGTATCCCTATTGCTTCCCCAGGTGTACTGGCTGGTTTTGTGTGTCAACTTGACACAAGCTAGAATTATAACAGAGAAAGGAGTCTTCCTTGAGGAAATGCCTCCATGAGATCCAGATGTAAGGCATTTTCTCAATTAGTGATCAAGGTTAAGAGAGCCCATTGTGGGTGGTACCATGCCTGGGCTGATTTTATAAGAAAGCAAGCTGAGCAAGCTAGGGGAAGCAATCCAGTAAGCAGCACCCCTCCATGGCCTCTGCATCAGTTCCTGCTTCTCAAATACCCTGCCCTGTGTGAGTTCTAGTCCTGACTTCATTTGGTGATGAACAGCAATGTGGAAGTGTAAGCTGAATAAGCATTTTTCTCTTCAACTTGCTTCTTGTCATGATGTTTTGTGCAGTAAAAAAAAAGGTATGTAAGGAAGACCAACTCATATATTAGGTATAGAAGGTATAGTTCTAAAGTTATTCACAGGTAAATAAATCAGAATATTGACAGTGTTATACTACTTGGAATATGCCCAAGAAAGTAATTTTAAATAAAGTAATATAGAAGCTATAATAAAATGAAGTGACTCTCAGTAAGTATTGGCTACCAAGTAAGCTATATCAAGAAGTCTATCTTTCAATGTACTTTCTACTGTGTCTTGGGAGGTATGTAGGGCATAGAAGGGACTTAGAACTTCTTTACTTCAGGTCAATCAGAATCCAATATATGGACTGAAAAAATGTTAAAAATGTGGTTTTATATGTTATTATTACCTGTCTTGCAAATTAAAATACATGCTATACATAATAAACAAACCACTATAGAGATGGACAAGAAAAAGTTTCAATTGGTGAAATAAATTCCAATGCATCATACTTTAATAATCAAATGCTCTTCCTGGTATAAAACTTTATAACATTTTCCTATAACATCAAAGGTCTTAGTTCTGACTTATCTGATACATGAAAAAAATAATGTATTTCTTCCTTCTTTAATCCAACTTCCCAGGAAAAACAAATTGAAAGACTATTATATATAGACTTTACATTATAATGCATGCAACTCTCTCTAATGTGGGGACTAATCCAATAGCTTTACACCCTTTACATCTGTTGAAATGCCTGCTCCTCGACATAACAGCTTCTATCAATGGGTTTTCACCCTATGAGTCCTTTTCTATGGAAAGCTGATTGGATCAAAGAGGAAACTCCGTGTGTGTGTGTGTGTGTGCGCGCGCGCGCGTGCGTGTGCATGTGAATTTATCTTCACAATTATTTAACAGTAAATAGAAAGCTCTTCAATAGTTAAACTTTTATCTTTGGTCTACACCAACATTGTTATTAAAATGATAATATGCTTGCTTCTGGATTCCATCTTCAAGATAAATACTTTAAAGTAGTGCAAAAGGCACAATTCTAATCAAAATCCATGCTTTATCGGGCACCCTTCTTTCTAAATCTGTACGATTATAATTATGTGAAGATTGAGGTTACAGTTTCTCTCACTCCACAGCTGAAGTCCCTGCACTTGAAGCTTTGAATGCATAGATGTCCACTCACTACAACAGAGGATTTGCTCTCAAGAACACCTGAAAGTAGTATGGACAGATTACAGCTCACCCTAAATTAGCCAGAATTAGCCATTTTGTTACCCCATCAACCTTATTTCTAGGGCAAAAGGAATGATAAGGAGCTAAAAGGAAAACTTAGCTAACATAATGAGAGTTCAGAAGAATTCTAAATTTAATTATGTTAAATACTTTTTTCAATAAAATTGGGATGTAATGCATTACAAGGTAGGCTGAGTTCAGCCAAATGTCAGATCCATTTAACAAGAAGGAACTTGTGTAATTTGCTTGACCAGTGGGAAGCAGAAAATTGTTGATGCTCGGGAAAATGATTTAATTTAGCATTAAAACTCTTCGATGATGTCAAAACTTTCAAAGCCCTGTGCTTAGCATTCAAATTCCTGTTCATTATTTTTCAAACAGGCAACTAATACATGAAAGCCTCTTGGAAAAAATTCAATATCTGTGATGTCTAGTAGAGAGAAAAAATAGTGAATGAACATATTTCCTAATAAAGATAGTTCTAAAGTTATTCACAGGAAATATTTGGTGGTTATCTCTGGTTTTATCAATATAGTGTATATTCCAATTACAATCAAATAAGTGATGAAATATCACTTTCCCAGTATGTTTACATAACGAGGAAGAAATATACATATTCATATATATGTTTATATATAATATACTGCTGATAAGGAGGGAGATAAAATTCATAGTGACAGGAAATGTTCAGGCTGTTAGGTAACAGGTCCTATCTTAGGTTAACTACTTGTAATCTTTTGCTCTATGATCTTTTGTTCTAATTGGAATCCTCCACAGTAATGTCAAGGATTGTATTTATGATGGTCTATTGAGGGTAAAAGATGTTGGTGTTGACTGTGTTAACACGATAGGTCAAATGGTGCCAAGAAAGCAATCAATAAAGTCAAGAATACATGATGAGTTAGCCAGAAGGTGTGAAAGCCCTATCTTTAGGACTCTAGGATCCCTGTCACTGGATCCTTTGAATCCTTGCTTTTGAATCAAGCAATGCATTCTTTCACAGGTATTTCCCAACTTTCAAAAACATAAAACAAGCACAGGAATATTTGAAAAATGTTTTCATAGCTGTTGTGAAAATTGTTTTAAGTAGTTGACAGGAACACTTTAGAAAGTCTTGAATGCGGTGACAGAATTTGAAAGTTTCAAAGTTGGACAAATCGACTAAGACTCAAGAGAAAGTTCCAGGAACAAAATAGATGGCCATGAAACATCAAGACAGTAAAGCTTGAGATGTTATTACCCTAACCCTCTACTGAATTCCTCTGTCTTAAAACTCCAGCTACTTCACTTAGAGGGGGATTTTTTTTAAAGTACATAGTTCTATTCAGAGGTAGCTACACCGGGGCTGTGATTTTATTACAAACTTTCCTTATGTTTTCCTCTGGGTATACTTCCCAATAGAGCAACATGGCCAAAGGCAGAAATTATCCACAGATGGTCATTATAACCTGAGATGTGAGCTCAGCAACTGGAAGGCTACAAATGCCAGAAGCTGAGGGAGCAATAGAACTCATGGTCATCTGTGCCCTATCTGTTGTTGCAAGCACTTCAAACTACACCAAATGGCAAAAAGATGACTTTCCATCACAGTTACAGCAAAATAGCATTGGAGACTAAAGTGCCCCCATTCTGGAAAATAAAATAAAAATAAAATATATGATATAGACATAATAAATGTATTATGTTCATCAGTTCTTTTTTAGGTTTAAAATATATGGGTTTCAGTGGTGCCTACAGCGATGATGTGGGCCCAGAAACAACCAATAGGGTGAATATTTTTTACAAGCAAAGAAACATGAGGAAAAGAATAGAATTAAATCCTTTCCACTGTATTTTAAAGCAGAATATCCTTAATGTAAGCTCTAGACAGGTCAGTGAAAGAAACAGAGAGAGGAAGAATATGGTTTAAATCTACATACAAAGCAGACAAAGGGGGGTGGCGCTAGAGAACAAAGTGGAAGATGGTTTATATTCATATCATTTCTATTCTTCTGAAATCCTGCTGTATGTCTGTGGGCATCAGTTAATATGGATGAGTTTCTACTGTAGTACATGAAGCAAAAGAGTAATGAGGCATCATTCCTGAGGATGCTTGGGAAAGAGCCCCTATCTATGTCCTTCATCATAGTTAACTACTTGTCCTTGACTCTGTGTGAAGAAGACAGAGACAGGGAACTACTTTCAGCAGAATCCTTGGAACTGGTGTTTCGGCATTCGAGTTGTCAATATTTCAGGGAAAAGGAACAAAGGCGTTTGCATTTCTTACAGACTAGGTTGTCTACACTCAGTAATATTACTGATTATACCCAGGGCAACATGGATTTTAATGTATGTGATAACATCCAGATTTTATGAATTAGAAGGAAAAGAAAAGTTTAGGTATGTAAGGAAGACCAACTCATATATTAGGTATAGAAGTTTAGGTATAGAAGTTAAATATATAAGGAAGACTAACAAGCACATGGAAAGCAGAAGGCTGTGGAAAGTTGTTATAAATTCAAGATTTTTAAATGGGTTTGATTTCTTTCTTTCTCAACATTGTAACTTCTACTTGCCTGTATTTACAGAAATCGATTTTTAGTAAAAAAAAAAAAAAAAAATAAGCCAATGCAAAACGGTCTAAGGAATTCAAGGTAATATTATGAAATGTTCATAGTGCCTATGTATTGAACATAGGAAAAACTAAGCTAGATGGGATGTTTGGCAACAGAACGAGTCAGAAAGTTATTCATTCTTACTGCACTGAATTCCAGTACCACATTTCCGATGACACCAAGACGCGGAGAGCTGTTTACGGTATTTGGGGTCTAAGCAATTGCATAAAATTGACAAGAGGGTGTAAAATCACTGCAGAAAAAATAGTAAGAAGCTGACTTGTATTCTTATTTATACCGTTGAGGTGAATGATGAGACACGTGGAGGAGGAAATTTTAAAATACCAAGTGATGGCTGATATTTGATTAAAAAGAAAAAAAATTTGAAAAAAGATTCAGGCATACCAAACATTATTTTTCCACAAATAATGTTTCATATAAACTCTCATGCCTTATAATAAAATGAATAGGAACAGTCTTGGGTGGTACATGACTTTTTTTTCTCAGTGCTGTGATAAAATACCTTAACAAATGCAACTAGAGGAGAAATTTAATGATATAGTCTACCCCTATGGCAAAGCTGCCATAACAGCAGCTTGAAACGTCTCTAGTTCATCAGAAAGTAAGGGATGCATGTTGCTGCTTATCTGCCCTTCTCTAGTGCATGCAGTCTAGGATTCCCTGCACAGAAAATGTTTCTCTTTATAATTAAGATCACATCAATTTACTTAGCCAATGAAACCCTTCACATTCTCAGAAGCTAGTCATCAAGTGTCTAGACAACCCCTCACAGGTGTTAATTTGACAGTGAGCTCTGTCTTAATCCCTGGGGTATGGCTGTGAAGAGACAAAATGACCAAGGCAATGCTTAAGAACAAAAGAATTTAATTGGGGGCTTGCTTACAGTTTCAGGGGTTTAGTCTGTTATCATGGTAGGGAACACGGCAGCACAAATAACTGAAAACTCCATCCTGATCCGCAGGTTGAGAGACACTGGACTTGACAAGGCCTTTGAAGTTTCAAACTTTAAAACCCACCCCCAGCAACACACTTCGTCTAACAAGCTCACACCCCTTAATCCTTATAACCGTTTTCAAATATTGCCACTCCCTGGTGACAAAGCATTCCAATATATGAGCCTATGGGGGCCATTCTTATTCAAAACACTACAATACTAGCCAACATAGTACATTTATCTTGAAGGCATCGAAAGAAATGTGTTTAGAGAAAAGGAGAAATTATTGCTGATAAACTGAAAATAGTTTCATGGTTTCTAACGTCCTCAGATGTCCGATATGAATATTCAACTTGTGTTACCTAAGGAAAAAATTGCAGTAATGTGTTTAAAAAGCATAGAGCAGGACATAATAAACGGAAAGAGTGAGTGCCTCTGTTCAGGGACTCAACTGCCATGGTGCTTGACTACCAGTGTTCTGCTTATACTATCTATCTCAGCATATTGACCTAACCTTTACCAAGTTATTATAAGTAATCATTATTACTGTTAATTTCTTAATGTACCTAATCATGCATATGTATGCATATAAAAAGGCATAGTATATATAAAGTTCAATTATACCTGAGGCTTCAAGAACCTACAGCGTCTGGAATGTATCCCCTGCTGAGGAAGACTGTAAATTGGTATCATCAGGGGTTTGCCTGAACAACTCAAGGAAGGTCAGGCCTGGATTCTGGTTATTCTCATTAAAGACTTGAAAAATGTCAATCCCTAATTTTAAATTTACCTTTAAAACTGTGCTGTAAAAATACTCCCAAAACAAGAAAACATCTCACTCACAGAGAGCTTTGGATTTTTAAAAAAAATGATAATTATATTAGTTTTGTAGTGAACAGAGCAAGCTCTGTCATCGGAGCTCTGTTTCAAGGTGACATTGCTCCTTTGACAAATGACATCAGATCTAAGGACAGTGTTCAGAACAAAATGGGCTGTGATGACAGGGGCCGTTCCTTTCAACTACAAGCAGATTTTGGAAGCAGACATTATGATATGGTCAAGCGCTCTGTGGAGATCTGCACAACAGAACATTTATTGTGTACAATAGCAGCTTGGTGGGGTGCCTCAATTTTGAGAGGAAGGTTTATAATTCCTATAAAAACATCTTTAATATTTTTCTCCTTAAAACATATAACGCCACTGCATCAGATTAATTTACTCATTTATTATTCTTTTTCTTCCTTTGCAGTACAGAGCCCCGAACGTGTTTGCCTGGTCACTCTGTCGCTGAAATATACCTGCAGCTCATACATGAGTTACATTAAGTTTCTATGTAACCAGGCTAGATTTAGTACAGAAACTGTGGGAAATGATTTATTTCATTAAAAATGTTACTCCTTTAAGTTTATCTGATTTTTTAAATATGTCAGAATTTAATATTTGAGGTCATAAGAAAGAGATATTTAAATTTGTTGGGTGTGCAATGACCTTAAGAAAATAGACCCAGATTGATTACTAATTTAACAAAAGATGATTATGTGGCTGTGACATTTGATAAAGTTGAACTTTCCTGACAGATCACATCATGAATAAAATTATTTTTGCATGTTCTACAAATGTCCATTTACTTACTCATCTTGTATTTAAGAAAAGTGAATAAGAAAACCACAGTGTAAAGTTGTGTATTACCTGACAAGAAGCAAGTGTATTGTGTCATAGTCAACTAAAGTGAAATTTACATAAAATATATTGATATACATGCCTCAAAATAAATAAAGAAATGTAAGGGAAAGAGGCAGGAAAAGAAAGGATGGGACTGAGGAGAGAACAGAAGAGGGGGAATATTCTTCAAAAAGCATACTCAAAAGGACTGATATGTAAAATGCATAATGCAAATACTGATATTTCAAAATATCTCATTAGTACATTGCACAGAAATTTCACCTGTAATACTTGCTTAGCCCTTTGTTTATTTCAATATATAAACACATTGTATTAAATCATAACTTTTATGAAAAAATTTGGCCAATATTTTATGGAGCACGTACACTAGAAATATCTATCTAGAACTTGCTATGGTTAACATAGTAGTAATACCAACACTCAGGACACTGATGAAGGAAGGCTGTGAATTTGAGACCAACCTAGATTCTATCCTGAATTTGAAACTAGCTAGCCTGGGCTGAATAGCAGCATTCTACCTCCCCTAAAATATTTTTTTAAGAATTAAAAGTTACTATTCATAATATTTGCATAATATCATACATACAGCATTTGTTATGTAATTTTTACTTCCAGAAAATGAACCCAGAGTCTATCTCTGCCACTGAAATGTACTCCCATCCCCAAAGCTTCTATTTTTTGTAAAAACCTACATAAAAAAAAAATACTGAAGAGTTCCCTCTAAACATGCTACTGGTGATCGTCCTGTCTTTGTTAGTCATTCACATTTTATTACCTAGCAAAGTTTAAGGTCAGACAGTAGCTTTTTGGTAGATGTAAACTTCAGTGAATAGTCTTTCATTTTTATTTAACAATTGACTATAGTCATGAAATAAAAGGATACAAGATTTGCAATGTGTTTTCTCACAGTGGCTATTGTTTCAACAATTAGCAAAAAATACAGCAAATGGGTAAGTAAAAGTGGCAGGATAGACTCCTAAGACAGGGTAACATGAAAGAGAAATTGACATAATTTCTTACAAAGAATAAGAACATAAAACAGTTACCAAAATAAAAGCAGAAAGTACTAATTTAACCAAAGATAATTTTAATTAATGTTTCTTTATTTCTTGCAATTAAAACATTACATCATTTCTCCTTTTACTTTCCAACCTCCAATCTCTCTTGTATACTCTTTTACTCCCTCAAATTGATGTCCTCTTCTTTAAATCCTACTGCACACACACACACACACACACACACACACACACACACACACACACACACACATACACACACACACATCTAAATGACGAATAGATACAACCTATTCTGTCCATATAGGACACCTCTCTTCTAGGTTATTGCAAAGCCAGCCATTAACGTTGCCTGAGTCCTCAGTCCTGCCTGGTGTCCCCTTGGGGATACAGTGGGTGAGCGGGTGAGGAATTGTTGTCACAGAGCCCAGGAACATTTCTCGGGGAATGCCCCTTATACCCTCCACCCTGCAGTTGCTCCATTCTCTGTTTACTCGCATTTATGGGGAAGTGGCCACCATCCTGGCAGGCGGACCTTTCTGTTCCTCGTACACATCAACACTGTCACAATGCTCAACTGTAAAAATGGACCTTTGGTTTCCCTACCCTAAGCTTTCTATCCAGTTTTGTCACAGATATGTGAGTAATATAAAATAGAGTATGTAGCTTCTCGCTTTTCATGTTCTAAGATACATTTTATGAGACAGGAAGTACCTATGGCTTCAAACGTTGTTTAAAATTTCCTGTAAAATGTCATGTAAGATGTGACCTTCCTAAAGGCGTGTCTTTTACTGACACTTTTATTGTTTTCTATAAGATTATTATTTTAGTCAGATTTCTTCCTTTTTCCAGGGCCAATGCTGGCATTTTCGAGTTCTCTTCAAAATTGTCTAGGTTGGAACTTTTTCAGTATAAAGTTGTGTATGCCATTCTCTGAAAATGGTATTTTAATCTCCTCTACACCTGCAGTCATGACCTCCTTTCTTCATTTTGACAGCTTTTTCTCTCCTTTGTGCCTTCTCTCTTTATTTAGCTCTTGAACATATTTGCCAAAGGCTTGTGTGTCTTATTGATCTTTTCAAAGAACGGGCTTTTGCTTTTATTGGTCAGTTTTTCAGCTTTTATTTGATTGTTTCCTGTTTCATTAATTTCTGGGTTAAGGTACACATTCTTTCTGCCTTTTAGAACTTTATATCATTCCTGCTTTGTTGGATTATGGAATACATATTTCTTTCTTTTGATTTAATTCCCCTTCTTTTCTAATAATTACCAGAAGAGTCAAGTTTTTCTCTGACACTTTGATCAAATGTCTCTTTATTTTTTTTCCCGGCATTATCTTGGTTGGAATGGAAGAAGAAAGGATTTCATACTAAAATTGTTTGAATCCAAGACCCAAGTTTGTTAAAGAATAGATATTAGAAATATAGGAAATTATTTAAGCACCTTGTATCTCCAAAGAAATCAATAATAAAGCTGGTTACATGGGGTTTATTAAAATTTAAATATATCAGTATAAGATAGCATTTTAACATTAATTACAGACCAAAAATACAAAGTCCTGATTGGAGATTGGAGAGGCTGAAAGAGAAGTCAGGCAGAAATCAGCTGGGCACTGTAGTATACTCTTCTGTCCTCTGAAACAGGATGATTTCCTGGAGTTTAAGGTTATCCTGGGCTAATACATGTGATTCTGTCTCAAAAGAAAAAAGACAAAAATAATAGGAATCTGATAAGAAGGATTTATCTGATGTATGATTTTTTTACCTAGTTTAAAGCCACAGAAATTTATTTTACATGCTTAGGGGATGAACAATTAAAAACACGTGCTCTGTTGAGAACATGCTCCATTGTGCAGTTCTACTAGCGGATTCCTTGCCTCTTCTAGCACCACACATGCCCCCCATCTTGTAATCCAAATCTTGCTTCTTACTTCTTCATGTGACTTTCCCTAGATGTCTCACCATAGTCACTTCTTAGAAAAGCACCAGGTTCATTTAATTAAAGCCAACTATACTGCATTTTTAACCTCATTTTAAATTTCATCACGTCTCGAAGACCTTATTTCCCAGTAAATTCCATTCATAGAAAGTACGAGTGGAAACTTCAACACATGTCTTTGAGGGATACAATTCACTCTACTCCACCTGGCTTTTGCCCAATGGCAAACAGGTTAAGACAGCCTGCAGGGAACATTACCTTACCTTTGACTCACTGAATCAGGTGGTAGGTTCAAAGCCCTGAATGTAAAGGATATGACTAATTCCCCATTACTTTCATCTAGCTTTGATCCAAAGTTTCTTTTCAAGGTGTACTCACTCAATTTCTATGCACTTTCTCTGCTGATCTACAATTTTCCTTCTGTTACTTTATAATGTTCCATCCCCCACATATATGGCCCAAACATACATAAGTCTGGTTAGAACTGAAAACAAACAGAACTGCAACTTTTTCCCTCTTGTTTTAGGAAGTCTTTCTTTTCAGCACCAAGCTCTGAGCAAACATCCCTGGAAATTCTTAGTTGTTCTTGTACCTGGTTATTTTACTTGGGAACCCTCAAATGAAGTTGTCATAATTCTAAAGAAATCAACACTGGCAAAAACAAGACCTCACTTTCTGTTTCCCATGACATTGAAGGACATGAAATTTTACCTGTACATCGATTTGAATTTGCCATTAAGAGAGAGTGGCTTTAAGGTGCCATCTCTTTGCCTAGGCAGCTCATGCCCTTATGCCCACTTAATTTCTTATCTACAATTTTGTGGTTTAAAATGAGTTAAAAAGTATGTTCCATCTTAATTTTTTGTTATTTTTCGATAGAATGTGGTTCTTCAAAATTATCTAATCTGCCAATTTTTTAAACAATAAAATGAATAGCTTTAATATTAATCTGATACATCAGTATGAAACAATTCCTAATGCTATTTGTTTAAAGAAGTATAGACAACAATCCACGAAAAGAAGTAAAGAATATGAATGAGAAATTCAAGTGCAGATGTTACAAGGTCCTAATAAACAGGTAAAAATGATAGCATAAACCATAAAATGACCCAGAAGGAATTTTATGGAAGTATCTTACCTGGAGGCCACAAGAGAAAAACACATAAAACCTAGAAGTGAAACAAAAGAAATGGACCCTCTGTTTGATGTAGGTATAACACATTCAAGTTGCATTTCATCATTTTCTTCCCCAGAAACAACAAACTCAGCTCATAAATTAATGATGTAAGTGCAACATGTTTAAAACATTGTATATCTTATTTTCCTGTTCTTCCATGCCTCTTTGGCTGTAAGCATTTTGTTCATAGCTCACATAAAACTTTTCCTTCAGGCTATCTCATTACCACCTAATTATGTGTCTATATTTCCAGAAGTGACACATTCATGCATATACCCATGCATACCAGTGATTTCTAATGATCATCAATAACATCTTTCTACAAAATAATCTATTTGACCTAACAGCATTTTTTTTTTTGTCCAGTAATGGAAAAGTCAGAAAATAGCCAGAGGAAGAAGTTAATTTCTCTCCCTGGAAAATATAGAAGTGGATTAAACTGATTTATGGATGAAATTAATATATTTAGGTGCAGTTCAAGACAAATTGTTATAGTGACTTTCATATTGAAAGGTTCCAATATGTTAGTGAACTATTCTAAGGTTACTAAATATTAACAAAAATATTTTCTAGTATATTTTAGTATGAAAATATAAAGATAGGATACTTTAACAATATTATCCTCACACACCCTGATCACTGCAGGACAGGAAAATAACCCTAAAAGAGAGGACCTATGAAAAAGAAGATATCTCTACTTACAAACTGTAAAATAAGAAAAGCAATGGCTTAGTGTTGGTTATAACAAAAATCTCAGTAAAAGCAATATTATATTACCTGTGTAGCCAGGTACGGGTTATCGGAGAAGAAAACAACACAACTCTCCATGTAACAGTAAGCACAAGAAAAAGTCAGACTTGGAGTCTAGAAATGTCAGGCAGGATCTCAGGGAAGGAAGCTCATTGGTCAGTTCCATGTAATTTCACTTTCTATTAGAAGTCTTGACTCTATGGAACTGTTACTCTATGGTGTCCCTAGTTCATCTATGAGGATGGAAGGACTTGATGTTAGGGATTGGGGTGGCCAAAGGCACCTTGCTGGAATGACTTATAGAGAAATAAAGAAGAAAATCCAACTCTGGGACAGAAATAACTAATGAAATATGGCAGGCAAAAAACGTTGCAATTTTAGAATTGTCGAATAAATAGCACACAACATGCACAAGTACACAGAATGGAAAACAGTAAAACAAACCTTAAAAATGTGGTCCAGCCAATCTAGAAGACTACTGTAGAATGACCAAGAAAATGTTATCCATGGCTGCACCCGTCCGTCAGCTCTGACTTCTCCTCCACCCACTTCTCGTGATGCCCATCGCTTTTTTTTTTTCTTAAAAAATTTTCACATATATTTATTTGCTTATTTTTTTATTTTAATTTTTTGATACTTTATTTCATTTCAAATGTTTCCCCCTTTCCACATCTCCACTTTGAAAACCCCCTACCCCTCCCTCTGCCTCTATGAGGATATTACCCTACTCAACCACCTGCCTACCCACTCCCTTCTTTCCACCTTGGCATTTCCCTTTACTGGGGCCACTAACACCCTCAGGCCCAAGGGCCTCTCCTCCCCCTGATGGTCAACAAGGCCATCCTCTGCCATATATGTGGTCCGAACCATGGGTCCCTCCATGTACATTCTTTGATTGGTGGTCCAGCCTCCAGGAGCACTGGGGAGTCAGGCCAGTTGACACTGTTGTTCCCTCCATGGGGCAAACACCCTCAGCTCCTTCAGTCCCTTCTCCAACTCCTCCATCTGGGACCTCACTCTCAATCCAATGGTTACTGTGAAGTGAAACTTGGGTATTCCAAACTTTTGGGCTAATGTCCACTTATCAGTGAGTACATACCATGTTCCTTCTTTTGTGACTGAGTTACCTCGCTCAGGATGATATTTTCAACTTCCATCCATTTACCTGCAAATTTCATTAGATCATTGTTTTTAATAGCTGAGTAGTACTCCACTATGTAAATGTACCACATTTTCTGTATCCATTCCTCTGATGAGGGACATCTGGGTTGTTTCCAGCTTCTGGCTATTATAAATATGGCTGTTATGAACATAGTGGAGCATGTGTCTTTATTACATGTTGGAGCATCTTCTGAGTATAGGCCCAGGAGTGGTATAGCTGGGTCCTCAGGTAGTATTATGTCCATTTTTCTGAGGGTCCGCCAAACTGATTTCCAGAGTGGTTGTACCAGCTTGCAATTCCACCAGCAATGGAACCCATCTCTTAAACCAGGTTATCTGCTGAAATGACATTGTCAGAGAAGACTTATACATCTCCACTCTACCACAACCTTTTGTCAACGTACCTTTTATCATTTTCTTCATAACACTTTTAAGTAGCACACTTTCACAATGATCTGTTAGCGCTTACTTTCTTAGTTAGGTTCTGGGTTTTATTGTTCATTTGTTTTTTGACACCCAAAACAAGGGTCAGTTCCTTAGCCACTGCAGAAGATACACAGTGCACATACAAGATAATACAGAGAAGGCACTAGCTAAACAGATGGTAAAAACAGAATAAAATATTCTGACACAAATTTATGTGCATGTACATGTAAATATGAATAACTTAGATGCATGAAAAACTCCCAAACTAGGAATTTCAATATATTAAACATACAGTTTATGTAAACAGGCAGAAATGAAAAACATATGGTTTTGCGATAATTAATTATAAATTCAGAGTGGTGTCTTTTAAAAAAAAAATATCAGATGATTCAAGCTCTAATATTTAATGTTTACTATAAAAATAAATAAGATCTCTATATAAGAGATGTTGCTTGTGACCCTAATCAAGACCCTTGGGGGCAGGGCTAAGAACGCACAGAGTCAAGGACGCAGACTCCAGGAGTTAGGCAAATGGAAAAAGCAGAGCTGTTTATTGCAGGAAGTGGGCAAACTTTTATGCCCCCCTCCCAGCCTGTCATTGGCTCTGTGCTGTCTCTTTCTCATTGCCCTGCCAGCAGATTCTAGGTTGACTCTGGGAGAAAATATCAGCATGATCCAGCATTGTTGTTGAGCCTGCCTGGCTAAGTTCTTCCTACAAAGAGAGTATATAAAGTATTTCCCAGAAATTACTGGAACTCTTGGGTTATACAGTATTAGACTTATATATTTGATTACATAAAATCTTAATGCGATAACCATTAAAATATCACAGAATTTTTGATCTACAATTATGTCATTATTGAGATTATATACGAAGCATATTCTCAGGAACTGTACAAGGCTCCTACTTTCAAGCAAACCAGTGAACCAACATTTTAATTGAAAACATCAGTTATTGGATAAGATATGTAAAAAGCTCTTTCACTTAACCCACTGCAGAACCATATTCCAGTATCTTGCCCTTCTCTGTTCCCTCTTCTCTGAGGTGGCATTCATGGGAGGAATATGACCCTGAACATACAGTAAACTTGGGGATGCTAAACATGTAGAATGCAAATGTTTATAAAGAACATTACATGCCGTTTGCCTTTTTTTCAAAGGCTGTTGAATACAAACACATTCGCAATTTGTTGTCCCAACCACAAAGCAGAACCTGCAGAAATGACAGCGCCTCTTGGAGAATGATATCCTAATTTTTATCCATTCTGAGCCCGTCCCTCAGATAAACACAAATCCAATTACTTGAGGATTATGTCCTTTTCTCTCCAACGTGAATCCTTTTTCACTATCCATTCAATGCCTTCCAGTATACAGTTGTTTTTAGTTTTTAATTCTCAATCCACATTTCATTCAGTTTCTCTATACACCTTTGCAGCAAAGTTTTCTGTTTGTTTGTCTCTTCAGTCACCTCTTAGATGTATACTAGGGTGTGGGGAGAGACAGAGAGACACAGAGAAAGGGTATTCTACATGGAAGATCCTGCCTAACGTACGGATTGCAAATAGTCGTAAGGCTACCAGTGACAATGACAGTGTGTACCCTGGAACAGGCAAAGCTAAGACATGCAACCAGTGCCATGACAACAGCTGTGACCATAATTGAGGCCACGATTTATTTTTCTTTTCTTGATTTTGTACCCATTCTGTCTACATGCTTCTGTTCTTCACATACTGCGAGGACAAGAATTCAGATTAATAAAGTTTTTCTAAGTGTCTTGAGCCCTTTGGAGTTCAACAAAACTTAAGACAGTTTCAGTGAAGAAAAGTTTCTTCTAGCATTCCACTGAGATGTAGACCAAGTTTTCCACATTTTAAACTTTTTTTAGTTTCTATACTTGTTATCTTTCAGCACAGCTTGGTCAATCACAAAGGCATCCACTCCCTGCAAAAAGTTATACAATTGTGGCAACTTCCCTTTGAAAAGGAAATATTGCCATAGGGGGAGGCACAGACTCACCCAGGCTCACCTGGTCCGACAGTGCTAAGAAGCTGTGAAGAACATAGAAGTGGAGACGACTGGGGCCCAGGGCATTTGGAGAAATTAATTTGAGAAACTTTCAGTTTCCTCATGATCTCCAGTAGAAAAATACTTTCATAGCATGGAGAGCCCGCCTGTGTAATTCACCATGGCAGGGGTTCAGTACATCCAATTTAGTACCACATTAGGACAAAACAAGCTGACTGTATGTTCAGAACAAAAATGACCTTACTCCCTGTTTACCAGGACAATAATGCATTACCAGGAGAAATGCATTCGGAGTTATGGGGTTAAAACTTTCTCTGCAGGCAACAATGAAAAATTTCTCCAGCCCTGATTCTGTGGCTATCCTACAAGAGAAGTACCCTATGTCTTTTATCTCATTCTGAAACATGATTTTTGAACTATTTTAATTCATAGATGTCTTAGTTAGGGTTTTGCTGCTGTGAACAAGCACCATGACCAAGGCAATTCTTATAAGGACAACATTTAATTGGGGCTGGCTTACAGGTTCAGAGGTTCAGTCCATTATCATCAAGGTGGGAACATGGCAGGATCCAGGCTAGCACAGTGCAGAAGAGTTTTACATCTTCATCTGAAGGCTGCTAGCAGAATACTGGCTTCCAGGCAGCTAGGATAAGGATCTTAAAGCCCAAACCCACAGTGACATACCTACTCCAACGTGGCTATACCTTCTATTAGTGCTACTCTCTGGGCCAAGCATATACAAACCATCATACTAGACAATGAGTATTAAATATATTGACATTTGCTTATGAAAAAACAAATTATTTCAAGATTACAAAATAGTTTTAAGCTTCTTAAAGAAGCTTAAATATATTTTAATGTATTACATATTACTAATTAATACATATTAATATGTATGCTGTTTCTTATTATTTTTATTATAAATAAACTCATCTATTTAATTACATCTCATACATCTTCAGAAAAATTATTAGTAAATAACTGAAATTATTCTAAAACTTGACCTTAGGGGTTAAATATACAATAATTGTAAAAGGGTTATAATTTAAAGAGCCAGCATTTTGAATACTGAAGCAGAACAACAGACTCTATAGCTGATCTATATTTGGTATTGTTATTCTGGGTTTCCTATATGTGTATGCATATATGTATAGAAATATATACTTTTGTTTACATTATTGGATACTCGTAGCGGTAGACTGTTAATCAGCTTTTTACTTTCCAACGGGGGCAACACAATTCCACCTGCCTTAATGCTTTGGAGTCCCCAGTGAAAGATACACAAGTGTTCGGTAATTATTAAACTGCTCTAGCTCCTGGCAGATGCATATGTGTCTCTGCACCCACCCAAGAGCTCTGGATTCACGAAAGAAAGACACATACACGCCTGCTTATTATTAAATATACCTTATCTAGCTTAATGACTGAGCCATTCCTGAACCTCCACGTGGCTAACACACTCCTCTCCAATATTCTTAACTTATTACTTTCTAAAATCTATACTTTATCCCTGCTATACCAGACCCAAACAGGGGAATGGTCCCTGGGTCCACTTTTCTCTGATTCTTATGTGGTTGGTTCTCTGTCTTCTATAGCACACATGTTTATATCCTCTTCCTTCCTCCTGCCTTGGCGATTCTCCTCCCTTTCCCACGTTTCCTCTCTGGCAATCCTCAAAGTCCTGCCATTGTCCCTGTGCCCAGCCATTGGCCGATGGATCTTTATTGACCAGTCCAAAAATAAATAAATAAAATGACCTTCAATGGACATGTGAATTCCCATGTAAGCACACATCAAATCCCCAACAGATACCTGCATGGATTTACATTATTAACATGGATAAATTTGTATCTAAAGGCATCTCAATATAAACATATACCTGAAAACATTGTAACATAACACCATCAAATTAATTAAATAATCTGAATCATTTCAGAATTTTTCATCCTTTTTTTAAAAGTTAATTTTCTGAGACATTAATGAAAGCTTTTGAATATTAGCTCATATATAGAGTCTACTAACTAAAATATTTTCAATATATGTAGCAAAACACTACCCTTTCTCAAGTATAACCTAGCCTGTTCACTCCATCTGTGAGCATAGGACAATGGTCATAATCCCGTGATACACAACTGAAGTGTGAATGTATTTCTTTTTATTGATTGGTTAAAATAGTGGTGTTTGAACACTTGTGCTTTATTTTAGATCCCTGCTGTTTCTATTCATATATATATATATATATATATATATATATATATATATATATATATATATATACACACACACACACACACACACACACATTTCCTGTTCAATTCCACACCTCCATTAATGTTTTTAAAATGTTCTGAAGACTGCTATTTTAGGATACTTAGTGGTATGATGTTGATGGAGACAATTAGAGTCAAGGAAACCAGGGAGGAGAAACTAGACCTGAACAAATGGTATGCAAAGATTCAAAGTCATCAATACGAGATGGCCAGAGGTCTGGTTAAACTCCTAGAAATGCAAAAAGCATTTTCATAATGGTTAGAGTGGTATCCAGACCAGAGTCCTAGCATCTACAATTGCATGCATCTAAAGTGGCCAAATGCAGCTGTTTCTGTGGCATATAAAGACTTATTTTAAAAGCTAATTATGAGATTTTAAGAAAGTACAGTAAACAGACTGTATGAGCCTGCTCCACCAGTTGATTTATGTAAAGTCTATTCTATTTTTTCAACATCAATCTTTTTCTGCAAGATAGGCACATTAGTTTAAAATATAAAAAAGACCCTGAAATTTAGATAAACAATGAAATTGGGACTTTTTTAAAGGTAGTAAATTCAAACCAGACATTACAGTAGCTGATATTTTACTTACACATCAGTCCCAGAGTTTTTTGAAGTACTAGGCAATGAATAAATACTCATCATTTCAGTTACAGAATAAACTTATTGATTTCAAGTCCCCAGTGATCCATAACAGTCTTGTAAATAATTCTAGAGTAATAATTTTCAATTCACAACCAAACAGCCAGTATCTTCATGATGAATAGCAATGCATGTATTTACACAGGTATCTAGGTGTACCCTAGAATAAGAGACATATGCTTCAACCACACTTCATGGGCAGGGGTTGAACAAATTTTGGGGGATAGCTAAACACAGATTTTTATAATCTTAGCCAGTTTCAGCAGACAGGAGTCAGAGACCGGAGATAGCTGTGGGGGGTACCTTTCCAACTCTCTACCCATCAAATGAGACACGCATGAAGTGACTACTAGAACTGGAGAAAACCTAGTGAGTTTCATGAGTACCACATTTGAGAGTGAAGGAGAAACTGGAAGGGTGGGAAGAAAGAGGAGTAGGCAAGAGAAGAAAGAATGTGAAGCATAGCTGGGTGTTGAGAATGTTTTATTCAGCAGAATCCATCTCTATATCTGTACAGGTTAGAAGAAATAGATGGAGCATTATCAAAAGACATATTGATAATGGTGAGAAGAAGTTGGGATATTGCTCAGGAGAGGATTACTACTCTTCTGTCTCTCTTCTCTCCAGGTGAATGTTTCCCTCAGGGCGCATGCATGCTTAGAGACCAGTGCATGGCTTTGTACATCCATGAAATATGTAACATTACTTTTACAAATTATTTTATTTATTTACATTCCAAATGCTGCCCCCATTCTCAGTATCCCCTCCTAGAGTTCTTCACCCTTTTTCCCTTCCCCTTTGCCTCTGAGAGAGTGCTCCCCCACCCCTCACTCTACCTCCACTCCCCTCAACACCCTCACCTCATACCCTCCATAATCCCCATTCCACAGACATCAAGTCTCTATAGAATTAGGCACATCTTCTCCCACTGAAGCCAGACAAGGCTGCCCTCTGATATATATGTGCCTGGGGTCTGGGATGATTGATACTGTTGTTCTTCCTATGGTGTCACCATCCCCTTCAGCTCCTTCAACCCTTCCCCTCAACTCTTTCATAGAGGGCTCTGACCTCAGTCTAATGCTTGGCTCTAAAGTTCTGCATCTGTTTCAGTCAGCTGCTAGTAGAGCTTCTTAGAGAACAGCTATGCTAGGCTCCTGTCTGCAAGCCCAATATGGCATCAGCAATAACATTTCACAATAATTTTAATAATGAAGAGAGAGAGGAAGTAAGGAAAGCTGCCTACGGCTGAGTATTTTCAAGCCTACATTAAAATTGAGTTAATGATTTCATTTTGATTTAGCTTATGGCTTTTATTCTTATACTGGACAGATCATATTAATCACTAAATTTTAAGAATCATAGTGTCTAGAGGAATATACATATATATTCATCTTGGAGTGGATATATCCTATCTGAGCTATCTGCCTAAATTTTATATGAGAGGAAAATAAATATTCTTATACGTTGGATTTGTAGGGATGATTATAAGGAGGGAAATTTCCATCATGAATATACCTCTCAGTGTTGTTTGTTCAATGTAACAGTTGAAAGGGTATGAAAGGAGCTCAGAATGTAGGGTCAGGTATGAATAGACCACAATCCTACATCCAAAAATTACTACCAATGTTAACTTGGGCTACTCAGTTAACCTGTATCAATATTCTTATCTTCAAATGCCAAACTATAAAAATTAAATGCAATTATGTGCACAAAGCACCTAACAGATTGCTTGCCACATGGAGAATACTCAATATACATAAATGTCTTTCCCATAGCAAATAACAGCCTTCTGAGCACATTTATACACTCTCTGAAACCATTTGAATTCAACTCATTTCAACAAACCCTTTTCTTTCAACATAATTATAATTATAATGATATTGGGAGGGGGCTGAAAATGATAGACCTTGGGGTAAATCCAAGCCACCACCTGTTCCCGTAAAGACCCTGGTAGGAGATAATATCATTCATTCTTTACATATACTATGACATTCTTACATGTAATGGATTGGTATTTTATGCACTATGAGAACAGAATTGAGTAGTAGCAGAGAAAGCCAGATGTCAAAGTCCAATCTATTTCTGATTATGGAATTTTTCGGCCAAATACTGCATTAGAGAATGGGCCTTAACAGTATGAAATAGGGAACAGTGTCACCTCTTATGGCTGCTGTCTTGTATATATTTAATCAACATTTCTGTGTGTTAATGTCTAACTTCCATGGTTTTGACATACATATAATAGAGTTGAGTCATCAAACCAAGTACATAACCATTTTGAAAAGACTGTGGCAGAGGTTTCTTCTCCAGCAAATTACAAGAGGTCTTTAGGCTCATTTTGTTTCCAAGTGTTTTAGTTTTTCATACAGTATCTCACTATGTGGTCTGGACTTTAACTTAATATCCTCACACGTTATCAATCACACAAAGAATTTTGATGTTCTACCCTCGGTCACTCCTCTACAGAATGTGTGTCATCCTTTAATGTTCTTCAGAATATGAAGGTCCTTATGGCTCTTCTTATGCATGGAGATGAGACCTGTCAGTACCTTCATCAACCATTATAGACAGCTATTCACATGGTCCCACCTACGTACAAGGGGTTGAGGCAGAGATATCTGGATATTTGCCAGTCAATACTCTTTATTCTTGCTGTAGGATATCTTATCTACCTGGGTGACCATCTTGGAGGTTTTTGACATAGATCTTTGAGTACTCATTTTGAATGCAGGGGTAATTAAAGAGTATAATATGCACATACCTACTGATAATCCTTGAAGTTTTCTTAAGGATTCCAATAGAACTAAAAATGCTTTGCTACATAAAAAGTTTCTTCTCAATACAATCGATAAAAGGGAGCTTCTTGAATATCACATGCACAGTATTTAATTTCTTAGTTTGTTTTTAAGTTTCCTCTAACTTTCTCTGAATCTGTATAACCTACATAAGAAACTATATAGGGGTCTGGAGAGATGGCTCAGCGGTTAAGAGCACTGACTGCTCTTCCTAGAGGTCCTGAGTTCAATTCCCAGCAACCACATGGTAGCTCACAACTCTCTGTAATGGGATCCAATGCCCTCTTCTGGTGTGTCTGAAGATAGCTACAGTGTACTCATATACATAAAATAAATAAATCTTTTTTTTTTGGAAAAAAGAAACTACATAAATGTAACTAGGTAATCCAAATGGTACACATTATTAAAGCCAACAAAAGCAATTATTTCAACCTGCAACTTTCCTTCACCTATAATGGTCAAAATAATTTTATAATTTTTTTGACAAAAAATCATTTAAATAAAGCTTTTCTCAAACTACAACTAAGCATCACACATGTTAATTTACATGTATCCTCTAACATTAGAGAAAGCAAATGTGTGGATTTGCACTTATCACTTCATATTTCTCTATCTTGTTTCCAATGTTTAACACTATCCAAAATTAACTCCCAAAATGCCATGTCTAGATGAAATGAAACTGAGAAGCAATACTTGCAGTTTTGCAGCATCAACTCTCTCGTTTTTTGTGAAAATTGTGTAAAAAGAAAAAAAAATAATCTCAGAGGAAAAAAAAAATCTCAGAGAATATAACCAAAAATAAAATAAAAAGTGGCGAAGGATCCTGCTGAGATGATCTTCAGGCATATTATTCAGAATTAGATCCAGTTTTTCTCCCGTGTCATTATTCTTGTCCAGAGCTTGAAGTAGGCAGCTTTCAGACCTGCTGCTTTTCCCCAAATTGTAATAAATGAATGGCATCCTTATTCATGAGAATCTGTTCTCATACAGAAACCCACCTCGGCAGGCACCTTCAGCATGCAGGTCTCAGGGGAGAGGATTATATTTACTAGCCCCAGCTCCATGCGTTCTAAACAAAGAGGCACAGCACACAGAATGCTCACTAAATTCAGGTGTGTTTGGAAGCCAGCCAGCACATCCAGAAGTTGAAAAGTGATTCTGTATTTATGCACGGTGCACCAGGCTGCTCTATTCTGAACACAGAAGTTGTTTAATTGTCACTGGAGGGTGAGTCTCTGTATTTTCTATAGTTTAAAAAATACTTATTTATTTGCTATTGAAGAAAAGCTTTCTCTTGACCCTGCACAAAGATGTCATTGAGATTAATAAGTATATCATATGATTCTTCTATCTAAAACTCAAAGGATTATCACTCCTTGTTTCAAATAGGTACTGCCCCAAATCAAAGATGTGTAAAATAGAAGAGATATGTAGATCTGGTCACAAAATGAGTTCTGGTGAATATTTCACTAGTTTTACAAGTACCTACATTTAATTTTTATAACTATAATGTGAAAATATAACTTTCAGAAGAGGAAAAGATACTATATTTAGACATACTGGAACTTAAAATCTCAACCACATGAAACATGTAAAAGTAAGTGAAGCTATGATGAAGTTCTTTTCACCTCCACATAGAATCAAGTCAAAACTTGTAATAAATAAATGAATCTAAACACTAGTTTGAGCTAAATCAAAATACACACTTCTTTCAATGTTGTTCATGAAAATATAATTAGCAAGGCTTCTCTGGACAGTGGCTTGTAATTATCTGTTAAAAAATTTAATCTATATGTCATTTTGCCAAAAGTCAGACCTGTGCAGAATGGTTCAGAGCTTTCAAGATGCACAGGTGATTATCACCCTTTCAGTGTGGTTTTAATGCTAAAAGCAGAAAAGGAAACATCAGGTATGAACTGGAATTGGTATGAAGTGTCAAAGATTGAGCGAGAAGGGGAGGATAAATAAGGGAGTTGGACAGTGTGCTAGAAAGTTCTACTGTGTGAAATACTCAGGCAACGTTGTGCGCATGTGCGTAGTGCGTTTCAGGAAACAGTTGTTCCCAGAAACTAATCGGTGTTCTTTTATACTTTACATGCATTGCCAATTCAAAGATGACTTAGAAGAAAACACTTAAGAAACTCCCTGTTTAAGTGATATGGAAGAATTGGAGATGCAATCATACAATTATTATATTCTATAATAAATTAATATTAAAACAAATCTCTTAAAAAAGAAAAAAAACAGCCATGCATGGCAAAACATTAAATGTTATACAGTAAGAATGAATTTTATATTTATTCAAAAGAAAATCTGTTTTCTTAATTTCTTTAAGTAAATGGAAAATGTTATTCTAGCCCTTCTCCGTCCTATACTGCCTTGCATTTAATAAGAATTCTAATGTTTGGTTTTAGATAATAATATTTCTCCTCAAATTAATCTTATCTTTTTAATTATTCAAGTTTGCAGCTTTGCTAAACTCATTGTAATTACCCCCAAAGCTCAACAGTATTAGTTAAAATTATATTCCTAAATTCAAAATAATTCAAATAGAGTCCTTAATATTTCCACAAGCATTTAACTATTTTTATAGTTTCATCTCTTGAGATTAAAACAGAAAAAAAGAGATGAATGCAGTCAATTCCATTGTTTTAATGTAAGCTATTTTGTGTGTTTACCTCTAATGTAAAACCATAGAAGGAAGACTGGGATTTGGTTTCTCTCTTTTGATTTGTAAATCCTATCTCTCATATTAACTTCTCATTTACACTTTTAAAATTTTTATGATACTCATATTCTTTTATTATCTGTTAGGTTAATCAGCAGACAAAATTTTATGTACATTTTCTAGTGCATTGCCTTTGAGAAATGAAGCTTCATATTCATCCTGAATAAATAAATACATAAGGTTGTAATGGTGGATTTCAAGCCACATGGACTGCCACCTTCCATAATCTGCTCAGCTGAGATAATGCAATTAACTGTCTGAAAGATTGGGTGAGTGTATATGCCAAATAGTAGTAGGAATTATCGAAAATAACATGGGGCATTTGTAAAACTAAGAATCTATTATCATGTCTATTAAATTATGTAAGAAATAATTTTCAGGTCTTAATCCCACTATTTAATATTGATTTGAGTGAGAGGCAAGAATTCAAACTTCAAAACTAAGGGTGAGGAGTGGGAGGAGTACACAAGATCCTCTCACGAGTGAGTGTTACAGTTTTGATACAAGTCAGATAAATTAAATTACTTTAGCCAGGGTTGCCTCTCTCCCACTACAGAAATGTTATTCCCCAGAATCCATTTTCCATTGCTGTAGTAGGCATGATTAGCAGTTCTGGCATTCAGAGAGTCTGAACCATTTCTCCTTTCTCAACCACATACAGTGGAGTGATTATTCCCAGCACGGGAGAGGAGGGAAGGGGATTCTCAGGTTAAATATGAATCTTCATTGAATTTTCTGTTTGGGACTATACCAGAAGTCTATTCTATAAATCCCCTGATTTAAGCAAATCTAGTAATTTGCTTAATCCTTGTTCAATCTTTTTTAACAAGAACAAACAAGTTCATTCCTGAGGCCGTTTTGTTTTTATTTATTTACATCAAATGCTGCCCTCCTTCCTGCACCCCCTCACAGAGACCCTCCCCACCCCTCCCCCTCTCTTTTGAAAGGACGGGGATATCCCCCAACCCTGGTGCATCTAAGTCTCTGCCATGTCCTCTCTCACTGAGGCCAGACAAAGCAGCCCTATTAGGGACCAGACAGCTTCAGGGAGAGCCTCAGCTCCAGCTATTGGGGGTCCTCCATGGAGACAAAGCTGCACATCTACTACATATGTGCCCGTGTCTGTTTTAGGAGTTATCAGAGACAGAATCAACAACCAAAGAGTGAAATAAAAGTATGCTAATGAGGAAAAGAAGACTGGAGAAGGTATAAAATTCAATGGTAAGAACTGGACGGAAAAATTTAGAACGCCTTGCTTGTTATTGCAAACTGGAACTGTAAACTACACCATTACCATGAAGACTAAAATGGAAAACAAAATAAGTGTATTAATGTTTTAATTTGAATTGTATTTATATTTTTAATATGTTCTGTGTTTATTCGTTTGTGAGGCGTTCACAAATGTGGAAAACAGAGGACAACTTGTAAGAGCTAGACTCTCATTTCCCAGGGGTTCCAAAGCCTCAGGGTTGATAGCAAACACCATTATCCACTGAGCCATTTCATTTACCGTTATGTTTTATATATTTTATTATTTTTATATTTTATATTTTAATGTACAGGTGATACAAAACATGTAAAGTGAAAGGATGAGGAATACAAAGTGTGGCATAAATATAAAGATTTTTATTAGTGTTTTCTATCTTTTTTGTCTCTTTTATCATTTAAATTTATTTGCTTATTTTTTTCATCCCAAATGCTACCCGCCTCCTGGTCCCTCCCTCTAGTTCTCCTCCCATTCTCCTCTGAAAGGATCCCGCCCGACTCCCAACCCCCCCACCTCCTCCTACCCTGGCAGATCAAACAAATTTCTGCCTGATTAGGGACAACCTCTCTTACTGAGGCCAGGCAAGGCATCCAACTGGGGAACAAATGTCACAGTCAGGCTACATCTTTAGGAAGAGCCTCTGCTTTGGTTGTTTGGGGACCCACACGGAGACTGAGTTGAACATCTGCTATATATACAGCCCATGCAAGGTCCTTGCTTGCTAGTTCACTCTCTGAGCTCCAAGGAGACCAGGTTAGTTGACTCTGTGGGCCTTCCTGTGGGGTTCTGATTCCCTTCCGGGCCTTTAATCCTTTCCCTAACTCTTCTATAAGAGTACCCGACCTCAGTCCAATGTTTGGCTGTGAGTATCCGCTTCTGTTTCAGTCAGCTGCTGGGTAGGCCTCTCAGAGGTAGTGCTAGGCTCCTGTTTTCAAGCATAACATAACTACACACACACACACACACACACACACACACACACACACACACACACACACACACACACGGACAGATAGATAGATAGATAGATAGATAGATAGATAGATAGATAGATAGATAGATAGATAGATAGATAGATGCTTCCATAGAATAGGTTTGAAGTTGGGCTGGTTATTGGTTGGCCATTTCTTCAGTCTCTGCTCCACCTTTGTCTCTGTATTTCTTTTAGACAGGACAAATTTGGGGTAGAAAGTTTTGTGGGAGGTTTGGTGTTCTTTTCCCTCCCCTGGAGGTCCTGCCTGGCTACAGGAGGTAGACTCTACAGGTTCTATGCCCCCACTGTTAGGCATCTTAGCTAAAGTCACCTCTTCTGATTCCTGGTAGCCTCTCCCATCTCTGGTCTCGTGGGACTTCCTAAAGATCCCCCTTCCCTGGCAGCTGCAGATTTCCACTCATTCTCCTAACTCACTGGGTCTCTTTCCTATCTCTCCACACAGCTGATCCTGCTCCCCTATTCTCCTCACTCTCCCCTGTCCCACCCACATCCCTTTTTCCTTCTGCTTGCTATGACTATTTTGTTCCTTCTTCTAAATGTGATTCTAGCATCCTCGTGTGGAACTTACTTTCTGTTTAACTTCTTTGGGTCTCTACTCCTGCACAAACATCATGACCAAGAAGCAAGTTGGGAAGGAAAGGGTTTATTCAGCTTACACTTCCACACTGCTGTTCATCACCAAAGGAAGTCAGGACTGGAACTAAGCAGGTCAGGAAGCAGGAGTTGATGCAGAGGCCATGGAGGGATGTTACTTACTGGCTTGCCTCTCCTGGTTTGCTCAGCTTGCTCTGTTATAGAACCCAAGACTACCAGCCCAGGGATGGCTCCACCCACAATGGGCCCTCCCACCTTGATCACTAATTGAGAAAATGCCTTACAGTTGGATCTCATGGAGGCATTTCCTCAAGGAAGGCTCCTTTCTCTATGATAACTCCAGCTTGTGTCAATTTGACACACAAAACCAGTCAGGACAATGACTAATATCCACTTATCAGTGAGTTCATATACCATGCATGTCCTTTTGGGTCTAGGTTACCTCACTCAGGATATTTTCTAGTCCTATCCACTTGCCTGCAAAATTCATGATGTCCTTGTTTTGAATAGCTGAATACTATTCTATTGTGTAACTGAATCACATTTTCTGTATCCATTCTTAGGTTGAGGGACTTCTGGGTTATTTCAAGTTTCTGACTATTACGAATTAAGTAACATGAACATAGAAGAGCATGTGTCGTTGGGGTATGGTAGAGCATTCTTTAGGTAAATTCCTAAGAGTGGTATGGCTGGTTTTTCTGGTAGAAGTATTTCCAGTTTTCTGAAGAACCACCAGATTGATTTCCATAGCGGTTGTACAAGTTTGCAATTCCATCAAGAATGGAGGAAGGTTCCCCTTGCCCCACATCCTTGTCGACATCTGCTGTCAATTGAGTTTTGATCTTAGCCATTTTGATTGGTGCAACATCTGGGTCATTTTGATGTGCATTTCCCTAATGCCTACGGATGCTCAGCATTTCTTTAAGTGCTCTTAGACCATGTGAGATTCCTCTGTTTAGATCTGTACCCCATATTTTAGTTGGATTATTTGGTTTGTCGGAGTCTAACTTCTTGAGTTCTTTGTATATTCTGGGTATTAGCCCTTTGTCACATATAGGGTTAGTGGAGATATTTTCCCAATCTACTGGCTGCCATTTTGTCCTATTGACAGTGTCCTTTGCCTTACAGAAGCTTTTCAGTTTCATGAGGTTCCATGTATCAATTTTTGATCTTAGAGGCTCAGTCATTGATGTTCTATTCAGGAAAGTTTCTCCTATAACATTGAGTTCAAGGTTCTTCCCCACTTTCTCTTTTATGAGATTTAGTGTATCTACTTTTATGTTGAGGTCATTTATCCACTTGTACTTGAGCTTTGTGCAAGGTGGTAAATATGGATCTCTTTGCTTTCTTCTATGTGCAGACATTCAGTTTGGCTAGTCCTATTTGTTGAAGATGTTTATTTTCCCCATTATATGGTTTTGGTTTCTTTTAAAATCAAATATCTATAGGTATGTGGGTTTATTGTTGGGTCTTTGACTTGAACCCATTGATCAACCTGTCTATCTCTGTACCAATACCATGCATTCATGTCACTACTGCTCTGTAGTACAACTTGAGGACAGGGATGTTGATTCCTCAGAACATTCTTTTTTTGTTTCAGGATTTGTTTTGGCTATTCTGCATTATTTTTTTTTCCATATGAAATTAAAATTTGCTCTTTCAAGGTCTGTGAAAATTTGTGTTGGAATTTTGATGGTGATTGCATTGAATCTGTAAATTACTTTTGGGAAAATGAACATTTTCACTATGCTAATCCTACCTAGCCATGAAAATGGAAAATTTTTCCATCTTGTGATACCTTCTTCAGTTTCTTTCTTACAGGCTTGAAGTTCTTGCCATTTAGATATTTAACTTGCTTGGTTAGAGTTACACCAAGATTATATATATAACTGAATATATATTTAAATATTTTGTTTTGTTTTTATTTTGTTTTCATATTTTTAATGGAGAATAAATTTTTTAATTTTTTTGTAGTTATTTTATTTATATACATTTCAAATGTTATCCCCTTTCCCAGTTTCCCCTCTGCAAACCTCCTATCCCATCGTCCCCCTGCTTCTATGAGGTGTTTACCCACCCACCCATTCCCCCTCACTGCCCTAGCATTCCCCTATCCTGGGGCATCAAGCCTTCACAGAACCAAGGGCCTCCCCTCCCATTGATGCCAGATAAGGTCATCCTCTGCTACATATGCAGCTGGAGCCATAGAACCCTCCGTGTGTATTCTTTGGTTGGTGGTTTAGTCCCCAGGAGTTCTGGGGGATCTGGTTGGTTGATATTGTTGTTCTTCCTCTGAGGTTGCAAACCCCTTCAGCTTTTTCAGTCCTACCCCTAATTCCTCCCTTGGGGTCCCCGTGCTCAGCCCAATGGTTGGCTGCAAGCATCACCATCTGTATCAGTAAGACTCTGGCAGAGCCTCTCAAGAGACATCCATATCAGTCAAGCATTTCTTGTCATCAGCAATAGTGACTGTGTTTGGTGGCTGCAGATGGGATGGATCCCCAGGTTGGGCAGTCTCTGGATGGCCTTTCCTTCATTCTCTGCTCCACTCTTTGTCCCTGTATATCCTTTAGACAGGAGCAATTCTGGATTAAAATTTTGAGAAGAGTGGGTGGCCCCATCCCTCAATCGGGGGCCATGCCTAACCTCTGGATATGGTTCTCTCTCCTCTTTGTTGGGTATTTCAGCTAATGTCATCCCTGTTGGGTCCTGAGAGACTTTTGCTTTTCTGACATCTGGGACTTTCGGTTGGCTACCCCAGTTTCCCATCCCCTACTGCTACACACCTCTGTTCAATTTCCTGACTCTCTGTACATACACCACGATATTTTATATTATTCATGGCTATTGTCAAGGATGCTGTTTTCCTAATTTCTTTCTCTAACTGGCTATCAGTTGTATGAAGGAAAACCACTGACTTCTTTTATTTAATTTTATGTCCTGCTGCTATTTTGCTGAAGTTGTTTATGAGCTGTAGGAGTTCTCTGGTAGAATTTTAGGGATTGCCTATGTATATTATCATATTATATGACTTCTTCTTTTCCAATTTGTAGCCCGATGACCTCCTTTTGTTGTCTTACTGCTATAGTTAAAAATTCAAGTATTATATTGAATGGTCAGAGCATGGGCCACCTTGTCTTGTCCCAGATTTTAGGGATTGTTTCAAGTTTCTCTCCATTTGATTTGATGTTGACTATTGGCTTGCTGTATATTGCTTTTATTATGTGTACTTCTGTGCCTTGAATCCCTGATCTCTCTAATACTTTTAACATGAAGGCTTTTTCAGCATCTAATGAGATGATTATGAGATTGTGTTATTCAGTTTGTTAATATATTGTGTTACATTAATAGATTTTCGTGTATTGAACTATCCCAGCATCCCTGGAATGAAGCCTACTTGATCATGGTGAATGATGTTTTTATTGTATTCCTAGATTCAGTTTGTAAGAATTTTGTTGAGTATATTTGCATAGATGCTCATAAGTGTAATTGGTCTGAAGTTCTCTTTTTTGAGTCTTTGTGTAATTTTGGTATCAGGGTGGTTTTGTCCTCATAGAATAAATTAGGTAGTGTTCCTTTTGTTTCTACTTTGGGGAATAATTTGAAGAGTATTAGAATTAGCTCTTCTTTGAAAGTCTGGTTGAGTTCTGCACTAAAACCATTTAACCCTGGGCATTTTTTAGTTGGGAGATTTTAATGACTTCTGTTTCCATAGAAGTTTTTAGACTGTTTGGATAGTTTACCTGATCTTGATTGGTTGGGGCTATCTGACAAGAAAATTATATATTTTGTTTAGATTTTCCAGTTTTGTTAAGTACCAGTTTTTGAAGTATGATCTAATGATATTTTTAATTTCCTCAGTTTCCTCTGTTGTTATATCTCCCTCTTCATTTCTGATTTATTTTTTAATTTTTAAAATTATTTATTTATTTTTTGATACTTTATTTACATTTCCAATGTTTCCCCCTTTCCAGGTCTCCTCTTTGGAAACCCCCTATCCTCTCCCCTTCCCCCCGCCACTATGAGGGAATTCCACCTCTCACCCACCCGCCCACCCACTCCCATATTCCCACTTTGACATTCCCCTTTACTGGGGCCTCTAACACCCTCAGGCCCAAGGGCCTCTCCACCCCCTGATGGCCAACAAGGCCCTCCTCTGCCACATGTGTGATCAGAGCTATGGGTTCCTCCATGTGTATTCTTTGGTTGGTGGTCCAAACTCCAGGAGGACCGGGGGGGGGGGGGGTCAGGCCAGTTAAC
>CM052707.1:70538865-70570018 GCA_028551405.1 Uromys caudimaculatus | reverse complement strand
ATGATGAATGATCGTTTTGATGTGTTCTTGGATTCGGTTTGTGAGAATTTTATTGAGTATTTTTGCATCGATATTCATAAGGGAAATTGGTCTGAAGATTTCTTTCTTAGTTGGGTCTTTGTGAGGTTTTGATATCAGTGTAATTATGGCCTCATAGAAGGAATTGGGTAGTGTTCCTTCTGTTTCTATTTTGTGGAATAGATTGAAGAGTATTGGTATTAGGTCTTCTTTGATGGCCTGATAGAATTCTGCAGTGAACCCATCTGGTCGTGGCTTTTTTTGGTTGGGAGACTTTTAATGACTGCTTCTATTTCTTTAGGCATTATGGGACTGTTTAGATGGTTTATCTGATCCTGACTTAACTTTGGTATTTGATACCTGTCTAGAAAATTGTTCATTTCATCCAGATTTTGCACCTAAATAAATGCTCAACATCCTTAGTCATCAGGGAAATGCAAATCAAAACAAGTCTGAGATTCCACCTCACAGCAGTCAGAACAGCTCAGATCAAAAACTCAGGTGTCAGCAGATGCTGGCAAGAATATGGAGAAAGAAGAACACTCCTCCATTGCTGGTGGGATTGCAAGCTGGTACAACCACTCTGGAAATCAGTTAGGCAGACCCTCAGGAAAATGAACATAATACTACCTGAGGACCCAGTTATTACACTCCTGGGCATATACCCAAAAGATGCTCCAACATGTAATAAAGGCACATGCTCCACTATGTTCATAGCAGCCATATTTATAATAGCCAGAAGCTGGAAAAAACCCAGATGTCCCTCAACAGAGGAATGTATACAGAAAATGTGATACATTTACACAATGGAGTACTACTCAACTATTAAAAACAATGACTTCATGAAATTCTCAGGCAAATGGATGGAACTTGATATCATCCTGAGCGAGGTAACTCAGTCACAAAAGAATGAACATGGTATGTACTCACTGATAAGTGGATATTAGCCCAAAAGTTTAGAATACCCAAGATTCACTTCACAGCAACTGTTGAGCTGAGTGTGAGGTCCCAGATGGAGGAGTTGGAGAAGGGACTGAAGGAACTGAGGGAGTTTGCAGCCCCATGGAGGGAGCAACAGTGTGAACTGGCCTGACCCCCGATGCTCCCGAAGATTGGATCACCAACCAAAGAATAAACATGGAGGAACCCATGGTGCTGGCCACATATGTGGCAGAGGAGGGCCTTGTTAGCCATCAGTGGGAGAAGAGGCCCTTGGGCCTAAGGGTGTTAGATACCCCAGTATAGGGGAATGCCAAGGAGGGAAGACGAGAATGGGTGGGTGATTGAGTAGGGGAATACCCTCATAGAGGCAGAGGGAGGTTGGAGGGGATAGTGGTTTTCCAAAGGGGAGACCTCTAAAGAAGGAAACATTTGAAATGTAAATAAAATATCAATCAATCAATAAAAAATACTCGACTGTATGACCAAAATGGAGGGGCTAAATAAGGGCAAAACTGATTGCTCTTCATAAACTTGATAAAGAATCTATAACTTTGCTATATAGTCTGGCAAATTATAACTTATACCTTTACATCTAAAGTAACACAAAGAAAACACAACCTCTTATTTGAGTATCATACAGGAAATGGAGGTCCAGCAATTAGATTAGCTGAATTTGGAAGGTGGAGGAAAGAGTTGATAAGACAGCTTAATCAGTAATATGCTGCCTTGAAAACCCAAAGGTCTAAGTTTCATTCCCAGGATCCATCTGCAATAGCAGTGGGACCACATACTATGGAAGTAGGTAAAGGTGAATTCCTGAGGCTTGCTGGCAAGTCTGGCAACTTTCATTGGCAAGCTGCAAGTCAGTAAAAGACCTTGTCTAAAAAAAAAAAAAAAAAAACCCACAAAAAACAAAAAAGAACAAAAAACAAAAACAAAAACAAAAAACAAACAAAAACCCAGAAAATTAAGGTAGGCATTACCTGAGGAACCATACCACAGGCTCAGACTGTCTGTAATGTCCATGTGCAGTCCTTCATATAAAAACAGCTACTCATACTTATAGAGAAATAAATAGTTCAGAGATCAAAGAGAATGACAACACAAAAACATCCCTAAAAGAAGAAATAATACACCTTTTAAGGAGTAAGGCAAAATTTTGGGAAAATTAATTAAATTCATAAACACGTTTTTGAGACTGAATCTAATTATGATTGTACAAAGAAAGTTCAAGTGAGGTAAATATTACTATTATATAACACTATTATGTCTTATAAAACAGACAATACTACCTGAGTCATTCTTTATTCATCCTCTATATAGCATAGGAAAAGTTAAGGCATGTTGCTAACTACACAGTAAAATGAACTGCTCATTTGAAGGTAGAAGAATGCAATTTTTTTCAGCTCTGTAAAGATAATTTACTCCCTTTCTTACGTGATTTCTCTGTTACTGTCCTTTACCTTCAATAAATTCTCTCCTCCATTAAGAGAGGACTCCCTGTGAGTTGGTGCCCTTAAAGGTTGATTCTCAGATTACAAGGGAAGACTGAACAGGGGAAATAAAAAATGTGTTAATCAGGTTGCAAATTAGTCAGTAGTAGAAGGTCCATAGCCTGAGGTGGGACTCTCACCAACGTCAATAGTACTTAATCCTTCCTGTGACTTGAACAGAGTGACTAGCATTGAGAGGCACAGATGGTTTATGCAACCCAAGCCTTTTGTTTTTACCCACACATTTAGTAAATATCTATTTAGCATTCACAGTATCTAGGAAAGATGGATTGAAAATGTAGTCCTGGGCAAAGCATGAACGTCATCATGGGGCTTACTATCTGGTCAGAGGAATAAAATATAAAATGTTACTCAAGTGTTCATTCAATGTTTGTTACAGTTAAACAGATGTGGGCTATTAAGGAATTAGGTGAGACTCAATCAGAAAATCTGACAAATTGTTTTGTAGTCAGGAACTTGAAAGAATTGAATAGAGACTTGAGGGGAATCTCAGAGAAGAGGTTTCTGGCAGGGAGAAAAGCAGGTGCAGGCTGGGGTGACAGCACAGTTGTAGAGTGCTTGCTCAACTCTCAGGAATTCCATAGTTCAATCCCCAGCACAAAGAGAAAAAGAAGAGGCTGGAGATAAATCTTATTTGGTAAAGGATCACTTGTCTACAGTGCACTAGCCCGGGGCCTCGATCCCCAGCCTGCACAAAACCGTGGTGGTCCCATACATCCTCCCGGTCATGGAGGAGAGATAGGAGGATGACCCCTGGCTTTATAGCAAGTGCAAGGACAGAGTTTGGAAACACAGAAACCTTGTGAGGACAACAAAAAGACAAACGGAAACAGGAGCAAAGCTAAAATCACAACGACTGTGGTGCTCAAAGAGTCAGCATGAGGTCTGGGAATAGCTGGAGGGATATTCAGGAGAGGGAATAGTTGGAGGGATATTCAGGAGAGGGAATAGCTGGAGGGATATTCAGGAGAGACGTTGCAAGCGAGACACAAGTGAGACTGAAGAGCAAAGGGCTCTTTACTTCTTAGGCTTTATTTTTTCACTTTCTGCCAAGTGGGTCTAAGAAGAATCTTGCCTGGAAGTATTTCAGGAAATAATTTCTTACAATGCACTTAGCAAAACCCACAGTCGTGGAGCAAGTGGTCAATAAATGCTCTCTTTCTCCTCCTTCTCCTTCTCCTTCTCCTTCTCGGTCTAAGAAGAATCTTGCCTGGAAGTATTTCAGGAAATAATTTCTTACAATGCACTTAGCAAAACCCACAGTCGTGGAGCAAGTGGTCAATAAATGCTCTCTTTCTCCTCCTTCTCCTTCTCCTTCTCCTTCTCCTTCTCCTTCTCCTTCTCCTTCTCCTTCTCCTTCTCCTTCTCCTTCTCCTTCTCCTTCTCCTTCTCCTTCTCCTTCTCCTTCTGCTTCTGTTTCTGCTTCTGCTTCTGCTTATCATATCATTATCATTATTATTTACATCCCTAATATTTCCCCCTCCTCCCAGTTCCCACTTGCAGAGTTCTTCCCTCCATCCCCCTTCCTCTTCATCCCCAAAAGGGTGCTCCCACCCTGGGCAGTGGGGATATAGAACGGGAAATGCTGGGGTTTTTTGATTGATATTTCATAGAAACGATGATCATTGAACTGGCTTGGCATTGATTCTATGACAACTAGGATAGTCTAGGACTTGAAATTCCTGTCTGTGTTGTAGTTTTACCTACGGGGAGAATATGCCAGTTTGGGTGCTCTGAGTGAAGACACAGAGAGTTCATAGCCTAAATACACAGCTTCCTAATTTGGCCACTAGGAACCTAAATAATGTTGAGTTCTCCTAAGAGAAACAGTTCTGTTTCATTAACTGTCCTTGTCTTGTGATGGGGAGACTCTTGGCCAGAGAAGATTCCATAAGGATGTTTCACACAGGGAAACAGCCCAAGGGAAACTGGCAAAATTCTGACAGCTGCATCATCCTCTGTCAACCAAGAGCATACACCATTCTTAGTATCATCTGTGTGCTCATTTTAAATAAATAGGTTAAGCCTCTGTATTCACTTTCACCTCACAGTTGCAGGACTGAGGTGTGGAGAGACGAAGAAACAAACCTGGTTTTGAACCAAGAAAGTGCAGGATCTGGAGCCAGGAGGCCTATTATCAGATATGTGATATTTAAGTTGCCTGAATCTTTGGGCCTTGGTTTCTTCAAGGAGCTAGACGGAAATGACTACAAACACACTTTTGAGTTCATGGATCGTGCAATTCTATATAAATAATGGAATGGGAAAATTAATAGAACATTTGAGGGAGAAATTTAACAGGTCCACAAATTAACAACGTGTATGTGATATATGAACAGAGCTACTGCTGACACACACAGCTTAAGTGTAGGAAACTCAGAAGCAAGAAGGGACAAAGGAAGACAGACAAGGTTCTGAATCCTCCCACAGGAAGAGAAACCTGAGCACATTGGCCTCTATTCATGTTTTTTAGTAAGTTGTCACTTTGAAGGCATTTTATAGAAGGAGAAAATAATAAACATTAACAACACCGATGGTTTCAAAACAAAAGGAAAAAGAAACTCAACAAAAGTCTAGAGGGACAGTTTGAAATAACGATTAACGTCTTTTCCTGATGTTTCTTTGTTTAAGCGCCTTGCTGAGGCACACAATCAGGCAAGTTTCTGAATTAGTACAATACCTCCCTCCTCCTCTTAAGATACCAGCAGGACCTCTGCAGTGGTGTTTATGCTGGAGACCCTGTCTTATCCCTTGGATCACAGGTCCCTCTTTATTTCACATGCTAAAAGAGGGGAGGACCTTTCAGTCCAAGTCCTGGAGTGATTTTCCACCCTGTCATCTTAGGAGTAACCTGTGCTGCATTATAAAAAAAACCACCCTCAGGAGAGGGCTGAGATGGCTGGGGAAAGGGAGAGAGTAGGCTCTCCTCAAAAGAGGCAGACTGTGGTCCAGACAACTGTGGCTTTCATAATTTTCCTAACGAGCCCGCACTGGCGATGTGAATATGACAGAGCTTTCACAAAAGAACAGCTTTCCTGCCCCACGCTTCACTGATAATGCAGTCAAATGGATCAATTAGTGCAGGGTAATTGAAATGATCACAAATTAATTACACCTGTTTGAAGCCAAAACCAAATAAAAATACTTTAGTATACCAGGCATTACAATATCATTTTTCATAGCAAACATCTTCATTTAAAAATGAGAGTGGGGCACTCTCAGACAAAGGAAACAGATCACTTATTCATTAAGCTCATTCCCACAACTATATGTACAGCACCTTCGTCTCCTGTGATTGGGTTTTTAGGGGGAATCATAGGGAGAGAGGAACTTACATTTACTATTTACTGGTAGAATGCGGAGAATGTAAACATGTCTTGTTTGCTCTACCAGAAAAAGCGACAGCATCCATGCCTGCTTCTGATGCCATCTGAGTGCGCTCCCTTCCTGCCTAGGATTTAAGAGCCATTAATGTGCCACTTAAGGATTTCTTGTGTTATAACACTTATAACATTATAGCATTTATATAACTAATAAGCATATGGAAGCTCAGAAACTAAATAAGTCATTTCCCCATATTCTACTATTTCATCCATCTCTGGTTTATTACTATAAAGGTAAACATTTCTTTTTGGTCACAATGAAACTCTCATAGATTATTTTAATATCTCACTACAATTTATTTTCCAGTAACATTAATATACCTGGAAATCTCCATTGCTCCATTTGTTACTCAATAAATGCTATTTCCACTGAATTTCCTTTCAGCTAGGTTACTGAATGTTTGAGATAAAGAGACCAAAAGTAAATATATCTGAGTAAAATAAGCATAACTAAATTAATAACTGTGATTATTTTAATAATGATAAAAGGATAGCAAAAATTAAAATTAAATATCCGGTAGTGATTAGATACATTAAAAACAACGACTTCATGAAATTTGCAGGCAAACTGACAGAACTTGAAAATATCATCCTGAGTGAGGTAACTCAGCCACAAAAGAACAAACACGGTATGTACTCACTGATAATCGGATATCAGCCCAAAAGTTCGGAATACCCAAGAATCAATTCACATACCATATGAAACCTAAGAAGAAGGAAGACCAAAATGTGGATGCTTCGTTGTTTGTTAGAAGGGTGAACAAAATACTCACAGGAGGAAATATTGAGAAAAAATGTGGATCAGAGACTGAAGGAAAGGCCATCCAGAGACTGCCCCACCTGGGGATACATCCCATATACAGCCACCAAACCCGGACATTATTGTGGATGCTGGGAACTGCTTGCTGATGGAAGCATGATAAGCTATCTCCAGAAAGGTTCAGGTAGAGTCTGAAAAATACGGAGGCAGATGCTCGAAGTCAACCGTTGGACTGAGTGTGGGGTCCCGGATGGAGGAGTTGGAGAAGGAACTGAAGGAGCTGAGTGGGTTTGCAGCCCCATGCAGGGAGCAACAGTGTCAACTGGCCTGATCCTCCGGAGCTCCAGGAGACTGAACCACCAACAAAAGAATACACATGGAGGGACCCATGGTGCTGGCCTCATATGTGGCAGAGGAAGGCCTTGTTGGACAGCAGTGGGAGGAGAGGACCTTGGGCCTGAGGGTGTTAGATGCTCCAGTGTAGGGGAATGCTAGGGAGGGAAAACAGGAGCAGATGGGTGCAGGAGCACCCTCATAGGGGTAGGTGGAGGGGAGATTGTATAGGGGGTTTCTGACAGGGAGATCTGGAAAGGGGAAAACATTTGAAATGTAAATAAAGTAAATATCCAAAAAGAAAAAGAAGAAAGAAAGAAAGAAAGAAAGAAAGAGAGGGAGGGAGGGAGGGAGGGAGGGAGGGAGGGAGGAAGGAAGGAAGGAAGGAAGGAAGGAAGGAAGGAAGGAAGGAAGGAAGGAAGGAAGGAAGGAAGGAAGGAAGGAAGGAAGGAAGGAAGGAAGGAGAGAAAAGAAAAGAAAAGAAGAAACAGAATTTACAAAAGAGGATATAGAGGCACAGAAGATTCACATGATTAATAAATGTAACCTAGAAATACCACTCTTGCCTAGATTGGGTGAAAAGAATTTCCAAAAGGTGATTGAAAGGGGTCATTGGTTATATCTCAACAATCATTGAGACATATGTATATAAATCATACTTTTCATGGTTTTAATGCCACGGAAATGAGCATTTTCAGTGTGGACTACAGTGATTAGAAGATAAAAAAGTCAGCTAAAATCGGAATGTGATGTCACATCCTTTTCTCTGGAATAATGAGAACATTAAGTGATGTATCCACTGGAAATGCCACCACAGAAGAGGAATCGAGTCATAGGATTCCAGCACCAATAAACTGAGGCTTAAACCCTCTTAAAGCTGAGATACATGTGTAATTATCTGCTTAGAAAAAGAAATACAAAGCGTAACATATTTCATTGAATCTCAATATTTATTTCCATCTATTTCAAGCTAGGAGAACAATTATTTGTTATCTTCAATCAAATCTTCCTAAATAATGGGAATTGAATTCTATTACTGTTCTGTTTGTTTATTAGGTTATTACTTTTCAGAAAACAGCCCCTTGTAAAGTAAATTAATATAATCAGGGAATGAAATATATTTGTTTTGAATATTTACAAATCCTTCAAGGTAGCTCAGGAATCACAAAATGAAAATAGGTATTCATTATCTTAGTACTTTGAACATTTAAAAATAATTACGGCAAGTATTTGAAAAAAAAATCTCAGTTCTGTGTTTCTGGATCATCACCTCAAGAGTCTCTTATTTTCCCCTGCAAGCCTGAGTGTAATCCAGCTGCCATTTAGCCTAAACTATAGGCTGTTCTAGAAGGGGTTATTTTTAAAACAGTGAAATAAAATGATCCTCGATTTCCTTGTCATTAAAGACTCCGTTCGCAAACCGCAAGCCTAACGGGAGTGAAATCAACTGAAAAGAAATGTGTGCTGCAAAAGGAGCTGTAGCTCATGTTCTGGCCATTTAGACAAGATTTAACGCCACCATTGATTTACATCATGTATCGTAGTTACGATAGTAATTGCGACATCACACTTTATAGTATCTCTAGTACTCCTGAAAGATGTTCTTTCTAAAACACCACTGTACATCAATAAAGTATTGGGCCATTACTAGTTTGGATGTATTTTACTCTTTACATAGTGTCTTTTATTTCTACAAAATGAAAGCATTCTTCCCCTAGATCTAGCGATCCATATCAAATAGAATCATTTCCCAGACTCTAAAGTTTACATTTTTAAATATTGTTTGAACCCTGGATTATCATGTCACTGGGGGAGGTGTGAGGAATGGATAAGGGAAGACTCTGCCCTTAAAGAGATTACAGCGTCTTTGACTGTAAGAAAAGACAAGTTACCACACAATTACCCTGTAATGTGATAAGAGCTTACAAGTACAATGAGCTATGGGAAAATGAAAGATAAAAAGACTTAAGAATGGATCACAGAGGCTTCAGAGAGTGTTCACTGGTGGAACTGAATGAACTGTTGGAACTGATGGAACCGTGAGAAGAGGCATAAAGGGTGTTCCTGAAAGATGGGAGGTCATTTTCAAATGCTTGAGGAGAACGACGGTGGTTATTTGAAGAATCATTAGATGTACATTTTTCTGGAGCACGCACTATCGTGTGAAAGCATCATTATACAATAATAGATAGGCACGAGAGACTTAGATATTAGAGGAACAGCACATTAAACTGAAGATAATATAAGACCCTTCAGTAGACATCACTAAAAGTTCTACATCAGACACCTTCTATGGACCATAACAGATTCTTTTGTACTATTTTTCTCCCAGAGTTCTATGCACTTGGTTCTTCATCCAAGTTACAGTCCCAGTGATCAACTATGCAACCACATAACATTTTGCACAGGAACACTAGTGCATACCATCTCCAGCCTTCACTGGGAGAAACCAGCCCTATATATCCAACTTCCTTATTACAATAGAGAGCTTCTAGAGTTATTTTTGTTGTTGTTGGTGGTGGTGGTGGTGGTTGGTTGGTTGGTTGATTTGTTCTGTTTTATCGTGACCCTGAATATACTGAGGAGTATGGAGATGTTTTGGCCCAAACTGAAATGGTAAGAGTAAAATGAGAAGCTATATTCTATGTATTTAATTATGAAAGTATTAATATTAGAAGATCAGCTTAGATTAGATTAGCAACTTCTTAGTCAAATATGATTGTGTTATCTAAAAAGCCTATTCAAAGTAAAACTTTTATGACATGTGTTATAGTTTCATATATGTAACAGTCATAGTTTTCCTTCTGATTAATTAGCCAATGTTATCTTACAGAAATGTCAGATGACATTCAAACACATTCAGAATGCTCAGACTTCTGAAAGCTTTTTTTTTTTTTTTTTTACCTTTCTGGGACTAAAGCATTCTTTTAAAGACAATTCACTTTCACATCAACTATTTGCAGGTTTTTAATCAAGGGGACTCCCATTTTTGACATGAAGATGCCTCAATGGAAATACTGGTTTATGTATCCTTGTAACATGACAGCTGGCTTCACCCAGAGCATATGATTCAAAGAAAAGCCATGGATGGTCGAGCAACACACTCTACTATGCATGTCAGAAGTCACACACAAGCACCTTGTATACAACCTACCAATTACAAGTAAGTCCCAAAAGTCAGATCACACTTGAACAGACAGGAACTAGGTTATGTCTATTAAATGTGAGAACTACCCAAGGTGTGTTGTTTTCTGGACTTTTGAACCATTACAGCATAAATCATACACTGACTGTGTCTATTTGTAGTCTTGGCTCGGTCTTATACCATTGTCCCCATAAGTTCTTGTACAGCCACCTCTCCATCAAACAGAGGTTAGTCTATAAATCCCTCCAACAGCAGTTTTTTTGACTATAGGTTTCATGGACTCCTCAGTCTGTAGCTGAAGTTACAATCAAACAAAGAAGCCTTGGGGTGGAATACAGTGGAGTATAAGGCTCAGAGACCAGCCTCTTGTCAACTTTTCTAAGAGCAGTACTGCAGGAAATTCTGACAATTGTTAGTTATACCAAAGGTAATAATTTAATTCCTGCTTTGTTTCCTAGGAGGAATGGCCCTGAACCCATTAGCCAAGTGCAAAGCTCTCCTGGAAAGAATAAGGATACCTGCTCCATTTTCTCAGGGAGCTGAGACATTCAGAGGAAATGAGAGACTCATTATTGTGATGAAAACCTGATTGTCATTGACCATTCTTCTACCACCCACATTCACGTCCCCCTCGTCACTATGTTTATTATTTCCCAGTCTTCCAATACACCAAATCCCCTCCTCTCCTGTCTATTTCTCTCCCTCTCTCCTTTTCTTTCTCCCTCCTGCCTCCCTCTCATCTCCCACCCACAGGCTAATCCAACTCCCTTTCAATGTCGTTTGTGTGTCTGCTTTCATGTAGGTGTATATAGATGCAGAAGCCAATAAAGAGTGCTAAAGCCTCTGGATCTAGCATGATAGTGAAATGACAATCAATGCATATGCTGGATCATGAGACCCAAACTTAAGTCTCCTGCAGGAGCATCAAGGGATAGAACTGTACCTCTGACTCTTCAGCCAGTACAGTTAATTGTCATCTAGAGAATACCAACAGAAAATCCTAGAAAAATGAATATGGACTCATCATAGTATCTTCCATTATGGGCCAAGGTACTTGAGTTTTGTTCAGAAGAGCAAGAGAATTGGTATTATTGGGTTTGCATTTTACAAGGTGTATTGCAGCTGCAGTGTGGTAAGACAGAAGGTGACAATACTTTCAGGCAGACACTATGGAGTCAGTGGAGGCTCTACAATAGGCCAAGGGAGAGATCATAGCAATTGGGTTGAAGGTTTTAAAAGTAAGTTATTAAAGATGACCAAAGCCTGAGGAGTATTTTAAACTATACAAATAAGTGCAGATTAGCTATAAGAATAAAAGCAAATAACTAAGAAAAATGATGGCTAGACCTGTGTCATATGTTAGGAAACAGGAATGGTGTTGAATAAATGAAATTTTCTTGACCAGATAAAATAGTTCTTGACTAAATTTAACAACCCTAATTGAGGTAGGGCATACAGAAGAAGTTATAAGTTGGTTTTGTTGAAATGTGTTGAAATGAGTTATTATGAATTTTTACTACACTGTGAAAATAGAAGACTCTTTGGAAACTCATTTAAGACAGAAAATTTTGGAAGAAGTTTAGTGTTGGTGACCAGTTTTTCTAAGCTTTAGCAACTGAACTTAAAACGAGTATAGAACACTAAGATATGAATTCTGGATAACTTATGGATTTAGTAACATAATATATAGAGACTCAGAAAACAGTACCTAGGAATAACACATATAGCCTTAAACAAAACCAAACAAAGAAACTTGGTGATTCCTGTCCATTTTTCACTACTTGGGCACACTTAGTGCCTGCTGCAAGTGTATGTTTTAGAATATAGAGCTACATCTACACAAAAGATGTTACCCATTCCAGGGACAAGGAGCAAAAAAAGGAATAGTTCCTATTGTTGATATAATCAAAGGAAAGGCACACATACACATACACACACACACACACACACACACACACACACACACACACACACACACACACACATTTTATACTTAAATATTCACAAGGATTTCTATTGCTATGATGACCATAGTAGGTACAAGGAAAGGTAGAAGAAAGGTGTAGAAGAGTGAACTTAACAGTTCAGATAAAGAATAGTAGACAAAGCTAGTAGCAAGAGAATTTAAAGAATTCAGATGCAAGCAAAGAAAATGAAATATAGAGTCTGCAGCCTGGGATTTAGATGTGGGTACTATTGGTTGGAAAATATAATGAAAGAGATGTTAATACTGAAAGACAGAAGTCAGTTAGTTCTTACTGAGATAGGCAAGCATCAGTGAGAGTTTGGTAGTCTAGTACCCAATTGGTTGGGATTATGCACTCTTCCTTTCTTGTACTAATGTGCTTAGAAACCGAACTCCTATCCACAACATTGTAAATACACACATGCTTTTTGAATAACAAACCTAGCGGCGTCATAATCCCCATGTGCTACCACTTGCATCAGTCTACAGAACCTATCTCTGTGTAAAAATTTTCTGCCCCTAACCACCAAATATAGGCAGTTTCCATTCAAATATATTATCAATGTATTGAGAGTAGAAAACTAAAAATATGCCTTCACCTGTCTTTAATGCATTCTAATATCCAGGGATTGGACCAAAATCTTTGAAAGACAAAATTCCAGATTTTGAAGGTGCTGATACTGAAATACAAAGTCATGACATGCATATTATCTCCTTCTTATATTATATAGAAATATCGATCATAAGATTATAAATCCGTTTTCTTTTAGCATCAGAGGCCAAGATGTTTATTGGTTTGTTAATACCTGAGTGTCTTCACTGGTGACAATAAAGCAGTTCAAGGGGATTATTGGAACCTTAGGAATGCGGGAGATTATATAAGGGACATTACAGAATAAGTGGAGGACCACAGAAGCTAATAATCAAGAGAGAAGAGTATAACAGAAAAGCAACAATGAAGGCACATACCTCCAAAGTATATCATATATATCTAAAAATCTATAACAAAGCCAATTATTTTGTAAGATAGATTATGCTTATAATATTTGCAAATAAATGAACATTTTGGATTGGAGCTTTGTAGATGAGCTTTGGCCTAGCACAAGCAAGGCTACATATTCATTCCTCAGCACAGGAAAAAAAGATGGCTAGATGGTGGTAGCCCAGTTCTTCAGTTGCAGAGGCAGAGGCAGAGGCAGGGGCAGGGGCAGGGGCAGGGGCAGGGGCAGGGGCAGGGGCAGGGGCAGGGGCAGGGGCAGGGGCAAGGGCAGGGGCAGGGGCAGGGGCAGGGGCAGGGGCAGAGACAGAGAGATGTCTGTGAGTTGAAGACCTGCCTGATTTACACAGCAAATTTAGAACAACCAGGACCCCCCCCACACACACTTACCTGTCTTGAAAAAAACAAAACAAAATAAAAGTATTTACTCTTTCTGACCCCTTTCTTCCTCTCTCCTGTTTCCTCCCCCTCCACCACCCTCTTCTCTTTCTCTCTCTCTCCCCTCTCTTTCTCTGCCTCTACTCCCTTCTCAACCCCACTTCCAATGCCTCCAAATAAATTATATTCTATACTAAAAAAAATATTTCATAGCAGTAGAATGTGGCAACAAAACCCAGTGAAAGACAGGATAATGTAAAGTGGAAGGGGTTTTGTATGATCTAGAGAAAGAAAAAAATATATCAAAGTGATCATTTAGTGTAGTAATTGCCAGCCATAATAAGAGCCATTTTACTGAAATTTAGGCACTAGAAGCAATTTACAATGAGAAAAAGAAGAAGTGGAAGGTGAAGACCTGGAAAAACAAAACAAAACAAAAAAATCACATCTCTTTCCCTCAGGATAAGCTCTGAAGAGGAGAAAGAAGCTACCAGGCAACACGGATGCTGGGGGTCTAAACAAGCATTTGCTATGGTGGTTGGTTTTATCTTTCATCTGAAGTTCTTTCCTAGGTATCAGGAGGGACAGTAGGCAAAGGTTCCACCGAGAGCTGAAGCCTCCAGTTAGGAGCTAATAAGGCACCTTCCCTCCTACAAAAGGCCAACTTCAGATGCTGTTTCTTCTTAGATGCCAAGCAAGGTGAAGAAGACCTACAGCTCTACTGAGGCAGAGAGGCAAGAACATGCAAGATTAATAGGATATTTGGAGTTAAAATAATACAAAGCATGAAATTCTTTAAGTACATGGAAGTCTTTAAGGAAAACAAAATCATATTTCACAATTTTTTGAAGGTTTAAAAAATAATTCCTAAATTACACAGTTTTCTCTTCAATGACATTTATTTAAAATTGTCTTATGATATTCAATATTTCCAATATATATTCATAATCAATGTCTGGCTTTGTAAAGCCTTGAGACGTCTTGTTTTTGTACCATCTGTCTAGACAAAGCTCCCTGATTATTTCTGACTTGGATATTTTACAGTCCTTAGGAGACAGTCCCAGAGAACTCTTCCCAACCTTGGCTCCCTCCAGAACTTGCTCCTAATTACTGATAAGCATAGTCAAATAGAAAAGCAATTCTGGCCAGGCTAGGCCTGCCACTCCTATCAAACAAGTTTGCCTGGGAGTAATTGCTATTCTGACAAGTGCCAGTAGCTTTCCTTAACCCCCCACAGTGACCTCTCTGCTGTCTAACTTTTCCATTCTTACTAAAATGTATTATCTTCCAATGAGAAAAATCATTGATTTGTGAACTCACAGCCAATCTAAACTAGTTCTAAAGCCAGGCAGGGGACAACTTTCATTTTCAGTTCTAACATGCCTAGCATTTTGTCAAAACAGCTACATCAAGACCTACAAATTATGTGTCAAGGAGGACGAGCCAGAGGATATGCCCGTCTGAGAATTCATTTTTTACCTCTTTTCTTTCTTTTCTTCCCTCCCAGATTCCAATGCTTTACAAATTCTGTGATTTAAAGTAAACAATATGTTTCTACCCTACATGAAAATCTAGTTACATACATGTTTTTCCTTAAAGAAGCTAAAGGTACTAGTACTAATGTCTCTTTAGTTATACGTTGACCTACAGGCCAACAAATACCTGTCTCTTTAACCTTCTGGTTGAATTTTAATTTTCTTTCTGGGAGTATTAAATGATGATCCAGTGTTTTACCATATGCAGAGATCTGAAATTACACATATGTTTGTTATTAGCAAGTATGAGGATGTGTTACACCGCATTAGTAAAGATTGATACACATAGCTCATCTAATATGTCAGACGAATATTCACCTGTGCAACTCCGTTCATCTAGATTTAAAATTGTTGAGGAAGGAAATTTAAAATAGCTTAGTTATACGTGTGATTTACTTAGAAGGTTCTATCCTTTTATTAAACATGGAGCGTTTAATCCCCACAATCCTCATCCCAGCTTCCATTGTCTCTCCCTTCTGCTGTCTTTGCCTGTTTTCTATCAAAGATGTGCATCAGAAATGCTTACATGGATTTCTGAGTCTGTAGTCATTAAAGGAAAATATGCTTCTTATTAACCATAATACGGTTCATTTTTAAAACACAACCCCAAGGTTTTTCAGTAACAAGACCTAGTCAAGAAAGCCATGGACCATCCACAGCCCTTTCCAGCTCCTGCAAAAGAGCATTTCTGTTCACTGATTTTCACTCTCCATCGTGACAGAGCATTTTTGCAACATCTAGGGACTGAATCAAATCATTAGTCAGTCTTTTGCTTAGAGGCAGAAAGGATACTGTCTGTTTGCTTTGCAAAGAGGATTTACAATCCCATATGTATGTGAAGTGGCAGGTTGTTTGGAGTCCTTTCTGATTATCCCAATAAAATGAATTCCTTCATAGTGGTTGAAAATAATACTATTTCAATCATCATTTAATGAATATTTAAAATAAAAGCACTACAAATTGAAGCTATTAGCTACCTAAACTGGAGGAGCATGCCCCTCCACCCCACTCCACCCCTCCACCCACAAACGCAACTGTTTAACAATGCAGATGGGTTCAGAACCAGCACATTCTCTGCTCACACTGTTCGTGTGAGTGCACCAGAGGAGGTGTCTCAGAACTTCCAATCAATAGCCTCTCAAGTTCCATAAAGAATTATTTTATCTCAAGTGGCTACAAGAAGGTTAAAGGGCTTTAAGGTCACCAATGCATTGGCACAGCATTAATTAATAACATGTGCATCTGTGGCGATTTAGATTAAGCTTGCTTTAAAAAAAAAATCAATTGTCTATTTTAAGATCTAAAAAAGGCAGCACTATGCAAACAAGCTGACCTAAACGAATGAGCCATTTTGCTTCAACATTTGCTACAGGAATCATGAAATAAGCTTACCTAAGGGTAAGACTCTTTGCAAGCAATAAATATGCATTGACACCGTCACCATGGTGCATCCAGAAACACTGTTAACACTGTGTGTTATCTCCGTATTCTCATGTATCTAGAAAGGAAGTTCATACCACCTGAACACGCTCACCTCTCAGAACAAAGAAATGGCATACAGTCAATTTTGACCAGACATCAGTTTCTTTGAGTGACTATATTATTATGCCATCTGCATGAAGTTTTGTTATTTGAGAGGTGGTACAGTTTTGTTACAGTTTATTTGGATTTCATATAAAACATGTCACTAAGCATCACCCTGTCACATAGCTAATGACACATAGATTATTTCATATGTAGTATTTTATTTAAGTATAACTATTGTTTGGGAGGGTGTATATAATTGCATAATAGCCCTTCATTTAAAAAATATGGAGACGTCTTTACTGAACATACTAATTCTCTGCCAGCATTCTCCTATTAACATTACTGCATTCTTTACCCTAAGAGCTAGTAAGCATTCTCTCCCAAGTTTGCCATCTGAAGGGTTACTCTTTACTCTACCCATCTCCACAATCCACAGTCGTATAATTGAACCCCCAAATGATCAATGACCCTCTTTCTTACCAAAAGCACTCTATAATATCACTGGGTTCCCTGTAGGAACATTAGAAAGAGCTTAAAAACATGAAGCTGCTCAATATTTAATCCTGATTAACAGCTTCACTAAGGCAAAGCAATTAGTGAGGCCATGAGTCAGGGTTCCCTTTGTATGTCGATTTAAGCCTCACCCTCATGGAGGCAGGGGAGAGGGAATGGGATAGAGTGTTTGCGAAGAGGAGACCTGGAAAGGGGAAAACATTTAAATATAAATAAAGAAAATATTCAATACTAATAAAAAAAGATTCATCATCAGCGATTGGAAGTGATCCAACAACAGTATCTTATGTAAAATGAAAACCTGTCCAATTCATAATTTTACTTTAAATTTTATTATAACAACAATCAAATTTGAGCCTTTTATTGAAAAATAGTGTAAATCAATTTAAAAAATCATGAATTGGATTATCATGTTCTAACTTTGGCCCTTTTCTGTGACTTGGACTTTATAGATGATGCTTCATTGTTCTAAAATCTTATGATTGCTACTTTTCTCTGACAGATATAGTTAAAAAGTTATTTTCTTGTCCACTAACCATGTTTTTGTCAACCATATTCATTAAATAAGTCTATGGATATAAAATATATCAAATGACATAGATTGTTTTTATTTTACCAGACACAAATAAATTCCTCTTATTGTGCTTTAAAGAAAAACTACGACAAAAATACAATTGTTAGACATACCTACAAATATGACAGCATCTTGTTACTACAAAATTTGCCATTTCCCTGTAGTTGACTTCATGCTATGGCAATCCAAAGGAAAAGGCTGACATTTATAGATTTTTAAGCTATTTAGCTTTCAAATGTTTTCCGTAGATATCATTTCCCAAGTATTCAGTTATAACTACAAAAAAGCCAGAGAATGGTGTGAATATCCGTATTCATTATCTATGCGAAATTTTGTTCACGATATCTGTTATGACCCCAGAGACATAAGTAATTTACTTATTTTTTTTCTGGAAATTAGTTTATTAACTAACAATTACTACCTGGAATCTATGAGTGTTCCCACTGACTGTCAAAGAGATAATTCGAGTTTGTCCACAAGGTGAAATACTGGGGAGCAGTGGTATAGTTTCTTTAGTGTCAGCAGCCCTTGTTCCTAGGAATAACACTTCCCTGGCAACAGATGACTCATGTCCAAGATTCAACCTCTTTTGTAAAAACAGAGATTCCCAGGATCGAGACCACACCAGGTTGAAACAAAACTATAGTCTACAGTGAGAATTCAGGAATTTTGGCTTCTTTAAAATCAAGGAAATATTATAAGAATGTGCTCTCAATTATATCTCAGTAGTAGACTTGTGGGGTTGCTTGGACTGTCTGAAGCAGCTGACTATGATTTGCTTCATGCTCTAACAGAGGTATAGTTTTACCAGCTGCTGATAGTTTCTGCGATTGTGTGACATTTAGAATTCTGGGGACTTTTCAGGGGTGTATAGATGCTAAAGACCTGAGAGGCAGGAGGTTGTTGGTTGTTGGTTGTTCAAGGGAGTTAGTTGTGGTTTGTTAGACATGGTCACGCTCAAAGAAGAAACAAGAAAGAAATTAGATTCTTCTCTCTCTTTCTCTCTCTCTCTCTCTCTCTCTCTCTCTCTCTCTCTCTCTCTGTCTCTTTCTCTCCATCTTTCTTTCTTCTCCTATCTAGTGATCAGGGTGAAATAGGGGTAGGGGGAGATAAAGTGCAGGAAAAAGAAGAACTCACAAGGCAGCCAAAAAAGACCAGTTACAAAGTCTTACAAAAAAAGGTGGATATAGTTTAACATATGGTGAAAGTGAATGCCAAATTACATTGTTTCTTCTTCTTTCTCTATAATAAAGCGTTTCTAAAGGAGTATTCATATGAACTTCTTATAAGTAAGTGAAAATGCATTTCTCTAAGACTGAGAAAACATAGTTTCAATTTAATTGCAGGGACAAAAGTAAATGGTTCAGTTTGAAGTATTCAAAACAAATGGCTGACAATACTACTATCCATAAGAAAATGTAATAAATATGAATTATATTCACTGTCAAGACAGTGTTGTCTAGAAGTTTCATATGTTAAATATGAGTTTAATCTGAGAATTTCTCATTATGTTGAGATGAATACTCTTCTGGCAGCTTATGTTAATGAAATTAAACCCTAAAGATTTCACTCAATGAACTAAGGAACCTTGAGCATTTCCACAAGAGAGATGACGCCATAAATGCCATCGATTTTGTTGCTTTCTCCAACGTCTAGAATTATCTTGGTGGTTGTCCCAGTGCACAATAATTTCTAGAATTTCTGAATTATTTTTATGATATGGGTGCTGACTTCCATAAGTACCTATTATAAGCTATGGTACAGATTTTCACAGCAGTGCTGTGAAATCACATCGGAAATTGATACATAAATGTTGATTTACATGGTTTCTAATATATTATCTCTTACTGCCTTTGAGCATTCCATTTCTGGAAGCAATATAATACTCCAAGATTCTGTAAATGCAATGACAGTCACCACGCTTGAGACACAACCCCTCAGGATTTCATGGTCACGGTTGTATATCTTCAAAGTGGAGCAGAGATTCTTTCCATGTGACAATGTTGACTGTCTTCTTGGTGACTACTACTATGCCTAAAACGTAGCAAAAATATTTTAATTGTCATTTGATAGATTTTTTAAATGGCACTGAGCTATGCAAGACCATTTTCATATTCATTTATATGGTACGTTGAGAATTAGCAACTGGATGATAAAAGTGAGCCACATGATTTACCAAGTGATAACGTAATTTGACAGTAAGGAAAGTTACCTCCTAGAAGAAAATATTTTAATATCTTTAAAAGGACTTTAGGGAAGAGAAAAAGCATATTAGAAATTTTAGACAAGCATAGGAAAGGCAGCCATCCTATCTGTGGACAGACACTTAATATTATTTTCTGTCTGTATTTCCTCTCCACTCCACCTTGTAGGTATTAAAATTTTCTTGAGAACATCTAATAAGCTTGTTTTGGGTCACAACATAGACCAACTATTTACATTAAGAGGCTGAGAATTGAATTACAGTCAGCAAGAATAATTTTCGCCAAGTCTTACTTATCATGTTAACGTAATACACATCTATTGATGGAATAAAAAGAAATTAAGAGAAAGCTTTCCTTTGTCCTGTGACTTTACCCTATGAAAAAAGCTACCTGAAACCCTTCGCAGATCTCTGTAAGTTGAAGGAAAGAGCTTGCCACTTCCCAAGATGCTTCTCTACAGCCATTCTGGTCTCCAGCTTCACAGGAGCACCGTGGTGAATCCTGACAGCGGCACTGGTCCCCAGGGTCTCTGAGAGCTTTCATCTCTGCCTTGATTTGTCTAAGAGCTACCTCTTATGCATTGACTCTACCTATGCTGAGAAGCTGAGCTTAGGGAGCATGGCCTTGCTGCTTGTTGGGGCAGAACTAACAAAACGAAGAAGACCTTTTGGTAGTTTTTGACAATTCTCAGATGTCCAGCTGTGTACACTTGAGCAGCTAAACGGAGCCTGTGTGCCTGCTTTGCACTGAAAATAAAGCCTGCTCCTTCAAATTGTCATTAAAACAGCAGCATTTTCTGTTGCCCTGTATTCTTCCTGAAATATGGCTAGTTTATCTTTTGAGAGTTGATGGCTGCTTTTATTTAGCAAAAATCATTTCCTTTGTTCCATTTCTCTCTGTCACATTATTCAAGGTAATAAATACTCTATGGCAAAAACTGTTCCTAAGGGAAGTCTTTAAACCCAATTGGGGAAATGCTGAACTTTATATATTCAAAAACTCTCTATCATCCAACAGTGCAGTGTCTCAGCTGATTCCTGTGAATTATATGTTTTCTTATGCCTAGGAAAGCTGTGAGGCAAAAGCTGACTGCAGAGTATGTCACATTTCATGTATTGGGGAATATGAACATTTTGCTACACTTTGATATGTTTTTAAATACCAGACCTAACAAGATATAAATTTCTTCCAGGCATGATAAAATGATGAAAATACCCAATTTCCCACTTTCTAAATTCCCTGACTTTGCAAGTCTTCTGGTCATTAACCATTCGATATTGACCTTTATGCTTTTACCCTGAGTGGTAGTGGACAGTGAACTGAAAAATATAGGGTTCCTATGACTGAAATAAAATTATTAGCTGCACACATAGGAGTAAAGACTTCGTGAGTCATTATAAGAGTTTCTTCCACACCCCATCATAATTTGTGCTTTTGATTTAAATGGTATGAACTTCCCACAAATTAACAGAAATGTAAAAGATAATATTGGCTGTCTGTGATAATCAGATTTTCAACCGGTTAAGAGAGTGAGCATTTAAATCTTAGAGCTGTATAATAATTTGAATTCACAGGGGGGAAAACATTAAAGGGAGCCTTTTGCTTCCTGAGTTAACTGTCTATGAAACTGAAACAGAATATGAGGAGTAACCAGAGCTCACAAAAAACCCAAGATCAGAACCTTCCAAGCACCCACCAATATGAAAATCATCTTATTCCTATTCTCTGATGTTAATGTGAAACTATTGTTCATAGCATAGAAATCAACCAAATAGCAACTGAAGGTTTTATAATTATAAAAGACTGCTAAAGGTAGCCTAATAGAATTCTATGTTAATTCTTCAATCCCATTAGTGCCATGAAACAACCCAAAGGTGGGCAGAATGTTGCACCTTCTGGTGTAGCAGAATATATTGTATTATTCTTAGATCCCTTGCTTTGTCAAAAATTATTTTTGAAGCACAATGTAATACTTCAAGTGCTTTAGAAAAGTAAGATATTGCTGATATGAAAACTAAAACACATAGTTTTGTGAAAAATAAAAGTTCAAAATCACTTAAAAGATTAAACAAGTATATAAATACTCACAAAATTAACTAGAAGTAAAAATGATTATAAGGCCATTTGATCTTAAGACACATAATAAAACCTTTTCACTGTGTAAATTCAATTTATACAATAATATTGTAAACTAGTTATAGTATACATTGAGCATAACATGATTTTAAAACATGATATCTAAGCAGAGAGAGTGAGAATGAAATCCGTAATGAAAGTAAAGAAATAAAAAATAGATTTTATAAAATGAAATGGTCGAGGAACATTTTAAAAAATCTAAATTCTTTAGAGAATATAGGGAAATATTTTCAACAATTGGCAACAGTGCGAGATAATTTCACTGAAAAACTGACTAGTTCAGATAAGGATTATTTTGGAATGAATTGATTAATTTAAATGTAAACTACAACAGAGCTTCTTTTGCCCACGGCTACTTGAAGACATGATACTCCCTGGTATTTCAGACCTCACTGGAAATCTAGGATAGTTAGAAATGGGTGGAGACTGCATTCCTATGTGATCAAACTTCCTCATAACATGATGGCTGCAGATATTTGGACATGTTTTTAACCACTCAGTGGCCAGACAGAGGAGATGGGGAACAAAGAATAACTCTTGGCTGTTGTATGCAGAACTGCCCTTTGATGACAGCTCAAACTCCCAGTATGTAGAATTCTAGTAGACAGCCATTGTATTAGGTCACCTTGAAGGTTGAGGATTGTCATACAGTAGAGGTTCACTGTTGATTCAGAAATCAAAAAAGCCACTTAGGCCTGGTACAGTTTTAGATACCCACAGTTACTCATGCTCCATCAATAGTCATACAAAATCTCCAGAAGTAAATAATTTAAGTTTGAAATAATGTTCATTTGAACATTATTGTTATAAATGTGCTATCTTATATTCATCGCTGTTCCAAAGTGCTCACCATGCTCGACTTATAAAGGAAACTTTATTACAATTCCATAGTTGTTGAAAAAATAAAACCAGGATCTATATGGAGTGATACTGTCTGTGGTTTCAGGTACTCACTGGGGGTCTTGGAGTTTATCTTCTGAAGATAATGAGGTACCTTGTACATAGCTTTTGACATTTTTGTAGTATAGAGGGAGAGAGGAGCAGTTTACTTTCACTAGCAGGAACAGAAAACTCTAATTTCAAATATAAGTAAACTCTTATTGTCTCTGGCATACTACAGTCTTCAGGAAATAGATCACCTGTTTCTTTTCCAGAATGTGACTGGAGTCCATTACATCAAACATGCTCATTCATTGGTCTGGGCAAGCTAGAAACAGCAAACGTGCTGTGTGCTTTACTAAGATAAATACATCCTTAATAACAGAAGGTTAATTTCAAAATTCAGATATATTCCAAATTCAGGACCTTGCCACACTGCTAAGCTTCTAGATATTAGGTAGTAAAATGTATTTAAAGAGATATTTAGACATTTCCAACACTATGAACAAACTACAATGCTTATCAGCTTGCCTGAATTTTGGAGACAGGATTTCCCAAAGTTAATTCTGCTCATGCAGTCTACTTTCTGAAGATGAGATTCATAATGATAGAATCTTCCCACAAATATGGGGCCTTCCGACTCAGCTCACCACTACTACTTAAAGATAAGTCTTTTCTCAACTGTTAGCATTTGATTTTCTTTGGAAAGCATGCTTCTATATGGGCACTGGGATCTTCTTAAAACTGAGCATATGTCTGTAGAATAGAAAGAGAAGGAAATGTCTGCTGCTCAGATTGAATTGGAGTCATTCAAATTGATCTGGTTTTCTGTAGCCCTAATCAGCAAACTAAAATTCTACATATGGGACACTGGACCAATCTTAAGGGATCACATAGTTATGATAAGCAAGATGGTTAGCTTCCCACGATATGTAATTTTGCATCTCTGCCACCTTTCTCCACACCATAATATTCTCCTTGGGGTTCTGTATGTCCAGTTAGGGAAGTAATTTTCTTTGTTTACAAAAGTCTTTGTTGTATAACTGTCACTGACAGTCTTCTTCTTGCAGGGATAACCTATAAATACAATAGTGAAGACAAACCCCTTTATGGGAAGATTTTGAGCCTGAAAACAATGGTAAAGTATTCATAATATTTTTTTGCTTGCTTGCTTATTAAACTATACCTTGGCTAAATAGTAATATAGTAAGTAGATAGCTTATAAATATGAGTCTCTCCCATCCTCCAGTCACTTGGGTGAGCTGCAACAGAAAAGGGAAAAGATACTCCTAGGGGTTACCAACAATTAATCTTCCCAAATATCATTTGTATTCTAGTGCTCTTATGTGCAGGCTGCCAACAACAGGGATCATGATGCCCAATTCTTAAGGCTGATATTCCTGGAGATATCTGATCAATTACCTGATAGCAATTTACTAATCTCTGAGATTTTTTCCATTGATGTGAAATTGGTTTTTCATATCCTTCCAAAAATGTCACTCAATCTGACATGCCCTTGCGATCTGCCATGTTTAGACGTTCTCACTGTTCATGGACTTGCGGAATATCCCATTTGCCTTGTTAGTATACTACACATATATTGTTTCTCCATCATAAGCTTAATAAAGGAATTAAGGCCATCGGATCTGTTGATATAGCAACTACCTTATTTCTTGGGCAGAGTTGATCTGGTACATTCATTGCATAAACTGCCAATCCAGTTACAATGCCATCTAGGAAAATGAAGTAATCTGAGAAAGTGATTTTATGAAATATGTATATAGATTTATTAAAAAATATACTATAGGTTTTTGTCCAGTAGTTGGAAGATACAGTAGTCCATTTGAAGTCAGATGGTTTCCTGTCTTTAACTCTGAGCCTGGCTTATTCATTACACATAGTTCTCAAAAGAAGTCTCAAACCAAGATTCTGCTTAGTTGGTAATTTTGACTGACATTTGGTTTCTGTTAACTCCTGGCCAGCAAGCTAAAATAAAAATGAAAGCTAAGGTTATTAACCTTTTGAGTATGTTATTACCAAGGAAAAATTAAACTCTGGCTACACATTGAGAGGGAAAAAAAAAAGGATATCTGAGCATAGTGTGCTCATTCACCCACCTTTACTATTCTAGTCAAGATTTAATAGACAGAAACTCACTGAAAGTAGGGCTACAACAGGCTCTGAACTTCAGATTCCCACTTGCCAGTGAAAATTTTCTTTCTTGTCAAAACTGACTTCTGAGCACATTTCAAATTGGGAAGCCCTGGGAAGAATGATGGTTGGAAGAAAAGAGACAGCGCCATGGGTTGGCTGTAGCCCTTTGCATCTGCCAGGTCCCCACAAGTTATTGTTCATCTTTCCTCCCAGCTCTCACCAGTTGCCTTACGATGGAGGCAGTTTGTCTCTTAAATTCTCAGATAGTCCTTGTTCATTATCCTGATCGATGCTTTCCTTTTGTGTTAGTTTCTTAATAGATACACTATTGAGGGTTTGGTTTTAGGCTTTCTCAATATTTGGGAACTACATCACTATGTTAAATTTCATTCACTAAACAATCTTCTGTGAACTTTCTTTTTTTTTTTTTTTGTTTCATCAGAAAATTTACTGAGAAAGAAGTAGAAGTCAGAGAGCCCTTCTGTTTCTTAATCAAAAACGTATTCAAATGTATCCAATGCCTTGCGTTTCACATAACTGCCTGGCTCAATAGAATCAATAAACCCATGTTTGAAATAATCCTCCTATATTTGCTGTGTAAACGGGTTTTGGGAGAGTGTGCAAGATGAAGGTGGAAAAGAGAAATCAAAATTTAAACTTTTCACAGCAGGCAGGCTTGAGTAAGTGTGTTTATGCAGACTCTGTCTCAACGAATGAATACTTACGCTATTGTATTCATGCACATATATAATGCATTCTGGTTACCCTCACCCTTCATCCTCTCTCAGCTCATTTCTACACTGTCAACCCATTCCTCTCCCTACAAACCCCTTTTCCATATTCTGGCCTCTTCTTTTAGATACCTCACTAGGTTTACCTATGTTCATCATGAACACAGATTTTGACCCTGGTAGGCTCACTCACCAGTGGGTATACAACTGAAGGCAACAGCTCTTTCTCTTATAAATTTATATATGATGTTATGAAATAATAAAATGTATAACAAAACAATTTGCCCATAAAATAAACAATGTAAATACAGTTTCAACATTTTGGGGTCCACTCGCAAGACTGATTGAGAAATACAAACTGGACTCAGTAAGGGGCCAGGATGTAGAAGAATAAAACTCAAGATTGACTGGGAAGGAAAGAAAGGGTGGAGAGGGTGGTTATGGAGTGAGTTTAACAAAGAGTGAATATGTTCAAAAACATTGTATGAAATTCTCAAAGAATAGACAGAAATAGTAGACCATGTCTTTATTCCCAGCACATAGAAGGCAGAGGCAAGTGGATCTCTATGATCTTTGTGTCAGTCTCAGATGCATAGTGAGTCAGAGCTACATCATATTTCCCTGTCTCAAACAATAATCAATAAAAATTCTGATGGGAAAGAAATATTCAATAACTTAAATTAATAAACTTCATGAAATATTTTTAAAAGATATTGTTCAATAGAAGTTTCTTTAAACATCTAAATTTTAAACCAGCAATATACATTATACATAATTGTGTACATATTGTATATACGTACACACAGATACACAAACACACGCACACACACAAGTATTTCAAGACAGGGTTTCTCTATATAGCTCTTTCTGTCTTAGAACTCAATTTGTAGACCAGGCTAGCCTCAGATTCAGAGATTCACCTGTCTCTGCCTCCCAGGTGCTAGAACTAAAGGTGTACACTGCCATATCTAGCTATAAGCAATATAATTCAAACTTAAGCATTGACATTATTTAAAATTATAAAGCACCATACATATAAAATCCTAGATGTGCCCCCTTCTTCCCCAGAGGCTGTTGGCCACCAGCCTGAGGGGACAAGGGGAGCAGAGGTAGAAAACAGAGTTCAGACGGCCATGAGTATTGATGGAATGACCTCGAGAGAATGATACAGTGAGGCAAGTCTACTTTACTCTTTCAGGGATAGGGTATAAGGACTTTTTTTGGGGGAGGGAAGGGTGGAAATGGCTAATTTATCATAATATCAAGCAAGCAAGAAGGGCTGATTGCTTATAATTCAGCACCAAATTATCCTGGGATAGGGATCCAGAGCATGATGTCTATGCTGAGCTACATGCATTACAGAGAGCTCTGTTCGAGGTCACTTTTCAGACAAGGCCAGACACCCTGTGTTCAAGGACACTTTCCAGAAAAGATATTCTCTAGATGGAGACAGAGCAGGAGGAGTCCCCTGTCTTTTCACTGAGCTCAGAAAGCCATCTGGTCATGGGGGAATGCTACCTTACTAGCATTCCCAGACACCGAAATAGAAATGTATTTACAACTCCATGGTGCTAGAAATATGAACATCACATAATTAATAAACATAAATAGATAAGTGCACCATTTTTTAAAAAATATTAAACATAAATAATATGAATCTGGTTTCTGAATTATTTTGCTCTTTGAATTTATCTTAATTTTTGTTGATAAAGATGGCGTGTGTGTGTGTGTATGTGTGTGTGTGTGTGTGTGTGTGTGTGTGTGTGTTTTCATGTTGAGTGGGTACAAATGCAATGAGTGCAGATTAAACATTGATACTGAGTATTTTCATTGATCTTTCTTCATATATATATATATATAAATATATATATATATACATATACATACATACATATACATACAGATACATGTTTCTTTCTGAAATCCAGAGCTCAGTTACTAATCTAGCTAGCTAGATTCCACCAGGGACCCATGTCTTGATCCTGAGAACTAGGATTACATATTTGCAACCAAACCTACCTCATATTTATGTGGACACTGAGTACCAAACTCTAGTTCTTGTGTTTATGCAACAAGCATTTTACTTACTAATCACCTTAACCCTTATTTTTCTTTAAAAGTACATATTGCTATCATATTTGAACTATGTTGTTTAAGATTTTGCATCTAAAATATTTTCATGTCGCATATTTAAAATTACGTTTTTTCTTCAAAAATTAAAATAATATTGAACTGCTGGCATTAATAGCATGAATTGTAAGGCTTATACAGAATATGGAAAACAGAAAAAAATTATCTATTTTCTATCTTTTGAAGATTCACTTTGAGTGCACTGACAAAATAGGTTGAAAGTAAAGACAGGTAAAATATAGATATTGCATGCAAAAGAGCAAAGAAGATTATACTAATATCACACAAAGCACAGTTTAAATAAAAAAGGTTATGAGGAATAAAGTACATAATCAATTGATAAATTCAGTTGGGTTAAGATATAAACATTTTAGGCATAGTTACCTCTAATGGGTGACTGAAAACATATGCACACTAAAACCAGAAATAATTGAAGGACAGAAGAAAAGTTCTATAATAATAGCTTCAGATTTGAATAGTGCATCCTCAATAATGGTTATCAAAATATATCAGAAGATACAAAGGGAGTAGGCAACTAACTCCATCAAGAAAACTACATTTAGCATACATAAAGAACACTACCCAACAGTATTATATACACTCTCGTCCCTGGGGCACCGAGACAACAGAAGAGACCATTAATTGGGTCATAAATTATGTTTCAAACTCTTTTTATTAATTTCATGTAAAATATGCTTTCCTATCAGAATAGGAGAAAGTTCGAAATAAATATCAAAACTAAAGCTGGTGGGAAATCTCTAATTTGCAGTAATTATGCAACACAGTCTTTAAAACAAGTAAAGAAGTAAACAGAACTCATGAGGGAAATTAGAAAACAATGACCAAAAGAAACAAAGCATAATATAGCAGCACTTATGAAACATGGCATGAAAAGAAAAGAAAAGAAAAGAAAAGAAAAGAAAAGAAAAGAAAAGAAAAGAAAAGAAAAGAAAAGAAAAGAAAGAGCACTAATGAAGAACCACATGGTGATAACCCCAACACCTCAACATAGAATGAGAACTAAAACTGATAACTTATTTACATTTACAAAATGATAAAAAGAACAAGCTAAATCTAAACTTGGAAGGCAGGAATGATAAAGACCAGAGCACAAATAAATGAAATTGAAAATAGAAAGTCAATAGGGAAATAAATGTAACCCAAAACATTCTTCCATGGTCTCTGCCTGAGACCTACCTCCCTGAGGTTCCTGCTGTGGCTTCCCCCATGATGAGATGTAACGTGTAAGGGCCAGCTCCCTTTACTCCCAAGCTGGTCTTGATCAATGCTTTATCACAACAGCAAAAGCAAACTACAATAACCATTAGGTCTTTTCCCTCTTTGTTAATTTCTGAGTGTTTATCTGTATTGCTGCTATTGTAAATGTAACTGTGTTTACAAGTTTATTTTAGATTGCCAGTGTATAAAATGTAATTGGTGTTTGTTACTGTGATCGTAAATTATTTTTATTTGCATATTATTTAAGGATGTTTCCATAACAGATCACTTCACTTTTTTATTAGATAGATTTTTCTTTCTACTTTAGATGTATTGCATTTCCTTTTCTTGCTAATTTTTGAACTAGAGCTTCTAATATTGTGTTAGGTAGAACTGATGAAAGATGGATTGCCCTGTTCCTCATCTTACAGGAAAAAATTTCAGGCACTTACTATTGATTTGGACTTTTGCATTTGGGGACGTCTATTGTGTTTAGGTACATAATTTATATTCTTACTTCATTGACTGTTCTTTATTTAGGAAAGGGTATTGAAATGCATGAAATCTTACATCTTTAGTGAAATGATCCCATTTATCACCTCCTACTCTTATTATAATATATTACATTAATCTAATTTTCTTATGTTCAAAGCTGCTCAATGACTAACTTTTCCTCATGCTCAGCCAGTGTTCTTCTAAAATTCAAGCCAACCTAACCAGTGTGGTATTCCTCAAAGTTGTCTGGATCCTCTTAAATCAATTAGCAATGAAGAAAATATCTCACAGACATGCTCATATGCCCACAGGTAAATCTAATATCAGGCAATTTTTCTTTTGAGGCTCACTCTTCCAGATGAGTCAAATTAACAACTGAAGCTAACTATACCACCTATGTAAAAAAGAGAAAGAAAAAAAGAAATGAAGAAAAAAAGAGGAAATTGGAATAAGAAACTTAGAAAAGTATAAATAAATAGCAGCACATTAAATATTCATGCATTGGAAGACTTGGTGTGAAGATGTTTGAAGTGATAAATGCGATGCAATGGTACCAAAGCTTCACTAATTTCTGTAGAAATAGAAGCAAACTTGGGTTAAATTTTATATGAGATTGAAATGATTCTGATTACCCAAACAGAACTGAAAAAGAATGAAGCTGGCTCTCTGACATTGACTTCAGTGAGGAAGGCCTTCAGTTCAATCACAAGTTTTGCACAAAAAACAAAACAAGTTATCACAAACATGCAAAAATCAATGTCATCTCATAAGACATAAAGACAGACGCGTAGAACAGATGGACAAACAATGAATTCCAGAAAGAATACCTTACATATACACTCAAGTTATGTTCCAGAATAGTGCTAACGTTACTGCATCAGAAAAACACACTCTTTTCAAGAAATATTTCTGAGAAAATTGGACATACAAATGCAAAGTAATGAAGTTGGTCCCTTATCTAACACTTTATTAAGAAATGATGTAAATGGATCTAAAACATAAATAGAAGACTTAAAAATGACAAACTCAATAAAACATGAGGGCAAGATTCATAACAGGGTTTGGATATAGCACTTCCTTTGGATATTTTTGTTGCATCTGGATTGAGCACCCGCAGAATTCAAAACAGAAAAAAAAAATGCAAATACTTGCAATTGTTTCCTGAATATAACCCCAGGGGATAGTCAAATGATAAATAGGCAGATTGGATTTTGGGAAAACTAGAAGAAAGTTGGCATCAAAAGATGTCATTGATGTAATGGAATGGGAGAGAATTCTTGTCAATTATGAATTGGTAAAGGATTAATATTTGAAAAAAACATTCCTAAAACTCAACAGCAAGCATAAACTGACATAAAGATGGATAAATATCTGGAAATGATTATACAAGTTCTTCTCACAGCTTTGGTGAGATTGAAACTGGAGCATCAGAAGACCAAGGCCAGCCTGTAGTACAAAGAAATACCCTGTCTAAAAAAGCTGAAGTCTGAGGGTCCACCAAACTGATTTCCAGAGTGTTTGTACCAGCTTGCAGTCCCACCAACAGTGGAGGACTGTTCCTTTTTCTTCACATCCTTGCCAGCATCTGCTGTCACCTGAGTTTTTGATCTTAGTCATTCTG
>CM052707.1:70495650-70538365 GCA_028551405.1 Uromys caudimaculatus | reverse complement strand
AGGTCCTTGATCCACTTGGACTTGAGCTTTGTACAAGGAGATAGGAATGGATCAATTTGCATTCTTCTACATGTAGACCGCCAGTTGAACCAGCACCATTTGTTGAAAATGCTCTTTTTTCCACTGAGTGGTTTTAGCTCCTTTGTCAAAAATCAAGTGACCATATGTGTGTGGGTTCATTTCTGGGCCCTCAGTTCTATTCCATTATCTACCTGCCTGTTGCTGTACCAATACCATGCATTTTTTATCACTACTGCTCTGTACAGAAAAGTGGACATAATACTACATGAGGACCCAGCTATACCTCTCCTGGGCATATACCCAGAAGATGCTCCAACATGTAATAAAGACATATGCTCCACTATGTTCATAGCAACCATATTTATAATAGCCAGAAGCTGGAAACAACCCAGATGTCCCTCAGCAGAGAAATGGATACAGAAAATGTGGTACATCTACACAATGGAGTACTACTCAGCTATTAAAAACAATGACTTAATGAAATTTGCAAGCAAATGGATGGAACTTGAAAATATCATCCTGAGTGAGGTAACTCAGTCACAAAAGAAGGAACATGGTATGTACTCACTGATAAGCGGATATTAGCCCAAAAGTTCAGAATGCCCAAGTTTCACTTTACAGTAACCGCTGGACTGAGAGTGAGGTCCCAGATGGAGGAGTTGGAGAAAGGTCTGAAGGAGCTCAGGGAGTTTGCAGCCCCATGGAGGGAACAACAGCATCAATGGGCCTGACCTCCCGCCCCCGGTCATCCTGGAGTTTGGACCACCAACCAAAGAATACACATCTATGGACCCATGGTTTGGACCACATATGTGGCAGAAGATGGTCTCGTTGGCCATCAGGGAGAGAGGACAGGCCCTTGGGCCTGAGGGTGTTAGAGGCCCCACTAAAGGGGAATGTCAAGGTGGGAATATGGGAATGGGTGGGCGGGTGGGTAGGAGGTGGAATTCCCTCATAGAGGCGGGGAGGGGGAGGGATAGGGGGTTTCCAAAGAGGAGACCTAGAAAAGGGGAAACATTGGAAATGTAAATTTATATACAATAGCAAATAAGCATGCAGAAACTTCTGGACACTCCCTGTCATTAGAAAAAATGTAAATTAAAACACTGAGAATTTCCCTGTGTGGGTCCTTCCCAGAAGACGTATGTTATTAAATACAAATTGCAAATCAAGGCATGAGATATCTCCCTATAGATTATTAGTCAGGAAGATCCCAGAAGTCCCCAAACCAGCATAATCCATTGACTTTAGCCTTGCTTCCCCACCATAACTAAACAGTACATGATAAAACCCTATTGCTAAAGATACTACATACTTTAACTGCAGGACATAGGGAAAATCAATCCCAAAGCAATTGGGAACCTTCTTCCCTGATGGCTAGCTTTCATAGTGTCAGAAGGAGCTATGCAGGCTTCTAGGGAAGAAAAAATATCAACGGTCTTATCCTGTACTGGACCCAGCATGCTGCAATACTGACATGCCAGGCAAGGTACATATACTATGGAGTCATAGTTGCTTTCTGACTGGATTGGAGGCCTGCGCCACAGAAGGGAATTTCAAATTTGGTACTGTAATCATGAGGAATAAAATGGGAGATAGAACTTGATATTGTTATTTGACTGAATAGTCATGTTGACAAATTGCTTACTATTATTTACTCTTATATACATAGACCTGGGCTTCTCTCATCTTTTGTCAGAGGATCGTATTTTCCTAGTGGACAATGGTCACTAAAGAGATATAAGTGGTCAAACTGCTGTGAATAAGAGAAATAGCTTCTTAGTTCTAAACAGGACATCTCTATTAACTCTCACCACCATAGTTCAGTGAACATTGAAGAGGACACACAAAAGAGAATAGGAATCAAAAGGTGGAGGGGGTGAAGGTTGTCTTCAAACTTGATGAGGCCATCAAACTTAGAAATTACAGAAAATATGGTTACCTGCATAAGATCTGTGCAGAAGCAAGACAGTCAAAATCCTAACATACAAAAGCTCACCCCTCACTGAGGGATTATCAGTGGATAATCGCAAATAGGAAAATTGTTCTCTTTTTCTTTAAATTTATTTTTTTTTTTACTAATTCACTTTACTTAGCGTTCACTGCCCCCTTCCAGTCACCCCTCCCGCAATCCTTTCCCCAGACCCCTTCCCTTCTCCTCTGAGTGGGTGGAGGGCCCCCTGGCTATCTCCACACCCTGGCCCTTCAAGTCTTTGTGAAGTTAGGCGCTTCCTCTCACTTTGAGGCCAGACCAGGTAGCCCATCTAGAAGAACATATCCTACACATGGGCAATAGCTTTTGAGATAGTCCCTGTTCTAGTTGTTCGGGACCCACATGAAGACCAAGCTGCACATCTGCTACATATGTGCAGGGAGGCCTAGGTCCAGCCCGTGTATTATCTTTGGTTGGCGGTTCAGTCTCTGAGAGCCCCAAGGGTTCAGGTGAGTTGACTCTGTTGGTCTTCCTGTGGAGTTGCTATCCCCTTCGGGGCTTGTAATCCTTCTCTCTACTCTTCCATAAGAGTCCCCAAGCTTGATCCACTGTTTGGCTCTGGGTTTCTGTATCTGTTTGAGTCAGCTGCTGGGTGAAGCCTCAGAGGGCAACATCCTCCTGTCTGCCAACATAACATAGTATCTATCATTAACAGGGATTGGTGCTCACCATGGGAGGGATCTCAAATTGGGCCGGTTATTGGTTGGCCATTCCCTCAGTCTCTGTGTCATCCTGAATTTCTTGTAGACAGGATCAATTTTGGGTTGAAAGTTTTGTGGATGGGTTGGTGTTCTCTTGCTCCACTGGGGTTCCTACCTGGCTACAGGAGGGGAAAACTGTTCTCTTTTGAAGATGTAGTGACTGGTATGTTCACAATGTTCCCCTGGATATCTCCACATCTATGTACATATGTGTATACACAATGCTTTTGTGCACTGTGTAAAGATTACCTATGTGTTACTCAAATGCTGATTTGTCTGCCCTTATATCTTGTTTCAATCTGGACATGGCACTGTAATGCTTATGTCAAGACTCTCCTGTCTCTAGCTTGTGTAAACAATGCTTACTATTTGTTCTCTGCCTTGTCAATAAAAACGGATCAGCTAATGCCCTGGTAGAAGAGAGAATAGGGTGGGACTTTTGCCAGCAAGGGGGGAAAAGAGAGAAGAGTAAGGCATGAGGCACACAAGAGGATACTTCATGGAAACATATGTGAAGCCCAGAGAACCAGATCAATACTAAAATGCAAGTTTCTCAGGAATTTTGGCTGAGAAGTTTCCAGATTAGTTTAGAGGATTAAATAGATCAAATGATTGCCCAGGTATTGCAGTAAAGCTTGTTTAAATGAATCTTGGTCTCTCTGGGCTGTGAATGGGGATTTTGCTAGGTTTAAAAAAAACAGCTGATAAATTAATTTATTGCTTACATTTCTATTAAAAATACCATTCACATATATGGATTGTACTGACTATATTTAAAAGTTTATTAAAAAGAGGCAGGAGGAAGCAGGCATGAAGCTGGAAGGGGGACATGGTGGAAAAGTTATGGGTGGAGTTGAAGGGGGAAAATGAGGAAGAAGGGATTTGAACGTTTCATTATACAAAAGTAGGAAAATCTTAAACAATTATAAAACTACAATGATATAGTCCCTCATATGCACTTGGATGGCAACAATTCTCTATTCACAATAGGCAGAAATTCAAAACACACTAGATGTCTGTCAACAGAAAAGTGGCTAAAGAAAATAAATACTGACAAAACAAATATTACTTAGCTGTTAAAGAATGAAATCAGGAAATTTGCAGTCAAATGATAAAACTGTAAAGGATCCCGAGAGAGGTAACACAGACGCCAAAGGCCAATATACTATGTATTTAATTATATGGGGATGTTACCAGTTAAGTCTTTGATAAGCAGCAGTTTTCTATACCACAGAGGTTAGGTATAGAATTAGTGCAGGGCTGTGGGTGGTGTGGAACACCCTAGGAAGGGGAAATAGAATAGATATTTATGAATGGAATGGGGAGGGTCTGAAACAGGAGGATCAAATGAGGAAGGGGAAGGGAAGGGCAGGGTTAGGGAGGGAATATGAGTAAGGTCAGCTAAAACTAAAGGCCATTTATATGGAAGGGTTATATGGAAACATAATACACTACATATATATGTATATGATCAAAATGGAATCAGCAAATAACAGAGACGACAGAGCCCCAGCCAGACATATCTCTCTCCAGCAAATGAATACTCCAGTTGTAGGAATGGGTTACATCTATTTCAGAGGTTGGTGAAAGAGGGCCCTTGGGAGCCCCTAAACAACACAGGGTATTCATGAAGGCAATGGGTTGTTCTCCAAATCTTGATGGTGAGGCACTTGTATTGATGATAACATCTAAACACCTCTAGGAGCATGGAGAGGTTGAGCTTGTGCCTACCTAGAGACTTTATCGCTATGGACCTCTACTTTTGTTCATGGAACTTGAAGGCACTCTGTATGCTTCCAAAAGACAAAGATAAATACCAATCCAGCTACAAATCCTACAATCTACTATGGTAACCAGAATGCCATATGCATATACTAATACAGTAGAGGCACAAAGCTTCTGGGACTAACTAAACAATATCTGATTGAATTCAATGCCCACCCCATGACAGGAGTTCATTCCTGACACCCTGATCAGGTGGCTTAGAACCTGAGAATAGACAGACCAGGGATGTAGAGTAAAACACAATACTAGTGTTCTGCTAACAGACTATAGCAATAAGATGACTACTACGTACAATCTGCTATATTCACAGATCAGTTTTTCTCAGCCATTATTAGAGAAGCTGCCTCCTAAGTAGAAGGGAATAAATATAGAGACCCACAGGCAGAAAATAAACAGAGAGTGAGAAATCTTGAAACACTCAATCTTAAATGGGATGTCTGTATGAAATCTGTTCCCTTGGGGATAAAGACAGCCTGAAGAGGAGGAGAAAGGTCGTAAGAACCAGAGGGTATGGAGCACACCAGGGAAACAAGGTCTTTTAAACAGCAGGACCAATGCACACATGGAGGCACCGAGTCTATGGTAGCATGCACAGGACCTGAGCAGGCCTGGGTCTGGTTGGATCCCAGCACTGAGTGTAGAATTGGATACCTAACTCAGAAGCTATTTCCAATTGGTAGTATCTCACAAATAAAAATTTAGTTTTCTCCAAACCAGAGTCATTGGGTGTACAAGCCCCTTCTTATTGCCAAAATGAATTCAATGGCATTTTTGAAGGTTCTTTGCCTCATAATGCTCATATTGCTCTGTGGGTACTGTTTTTCTTCTCACAAGTCTTTTACTTATATATTATGGTTTTTGGTTTTATGTTTTATGGAATTTCCATTTATGCAAATGTGTGTGTCGCTGTGTCTCTATGTGTTTCCTGAGATTTTGCTTTGGCTCTTTCTATTATCTTTTTCTCATCTTTTGTTTGTTTTGTCTTATTCTGGTTTGTGTGTTTTTATGTTATAATAACATTATTATTACTTATTATTATTTATGCCTGCTTGTATTCTAACAAGACAGGGAAAGAAAGAGTATGGATCTGAGTAGTAGGAGAGGTGGAGAAGACCTAGGTGGAGACAGAGAAAGGGAAACCATGATCAGAATATATTGTATTACAAAATCTATTTCCAATAAAAATGATACAAAGTAAAATTCTTGGTGAAAATTCTTTGTGAAATTGAAACTTTTATGGCACCATTAGTGTTAAGTAATGCAGCAGCTGTTTTAAACATTGTTTTAATTCCTCAAAGAGGTCACAGTGTCCAGAAGTTCCACCAATGATTTTATATCCCTCCAAAATTGGAAACAGGATCTCAGTGAGATATTTTTCTATCCGTAGTCATAGCGGCAATATTCTTTGCAGCAAACATGTTGAGGAAAAAAGTATCTATGCACAGATGACTGGATAAAGGAAACGTGGTGTGTATATGTGTGAGTGCAATGGCGTAAGACTCAGCGTGAGGATGGAGAAGGGTTCTCAAACAACTTGGACAAATAACATTCTGTGACACAGACGCACCTGTAGCATATCAGTAGTAGTGAAATAAGCTAGTTACAAGGGGACATATGGTGTTTGGGTCTACTTATATGAGGCAGTCCAAATTCCACAGGCAGAGAACAGGAAAATATTTGCTGAAAAATGATCAAGAAAGTAAACTCTTTTAAGTGTTTTTTTTTTTTTTAAACCACAATTTAACACATAGGATGAATTGATGTCATGAACAGTGAGAGTGCACCCTCCCTATAGTTTATGATCTGCATGTATCCCAGGATAGCTGTGAGTGAAGGCCAAGAGATTAATAGAGGATGACTTGGCACAGCGTCAAAAGGTTGGACACATCTTTACGTTATGACATCCTAAGAAATGTATCTGTATGTTATATTCTGTATCTGTGGCTATTGAATTATTTCCACATATAATTTGCAGAGGAAACAAAATACTCAATTCATTCTCAATTGAAGGTATGTATTTAGTGCTTCACACACATACATACATAGTCTATCCACAGCTACATAGAAAGTAGTTCCCTAAAACCTGGTGGAACAAAATTAGTAACTTTCACAGCATTTCCCTGTTACATGATATTTGGGACAAAAAGCCAACAAGTAGCCCTGCTGAGACAAGAACACTCTCTGGGTAAAATGGATGAAAAAGACAACTGGCAAAAGCACATACACCATAGTTCCTAAATCCCAAAGTAATCTCAGAGTTGAATAATAGTATTTTAATGAAAGAAGCTCATAATGAGGCTACCTGCAGTACAGTTTGGTTCTAATTAATGAATCCCATTGTTTTCCTTTCCTCTCTGGAGCAATCAGTCTCCTGAAGGAAACCAGGTAGCAAACTCTCTTCTTGATGCAGATGACATGCTGAGTCAGGCAGGTCACACTACCTTTGCTGAGGAGGAAACTTCACCAGGAAAGCCACAGAGCAGCACATAAGCATGTGCTGTCATTTCCGTGAGATCCTGCTTCTGGGTGTAGGACAATATTAGACTTTCTTGTTAGCATTTATAGTTACAGAAATGAGTCAATTATTTCCCCAACATAATATTTTTTTTATTAATTTTGGGGAATTTCATTCAATTCACCCGAATCACACTGACTTCCTATTCCTCTCAAGTCCACTCTCCCATCCTCTGTACCCCTCCCAAAGAAAAGAAAAGCACACAACAAAAGAAAATTTAAAAGTTCCTCCAAGTCCATTTTGTGTTGCCCGTATACTCGCTGAAGCATGGTCAACATCAGTTCTTAAGATTACATTGTTTAGAGGTCTAAAGTTCTAGGCTTGATCTCCAAACACATTTAAAAAGAAATGACAAAATAGTTCTACAAAGCACTTTTTTGAGCCAACTCTATTTTCTATCTACATGATATCCATAGCTTTATGAGTATGCCATTGCCAAATCAAAACAATAACATTCAAATTATGAAGCCTTTTTAACAAGGAGAATGGTTCCATGCTGGGTTCTGTACTTACCTCCCAGATCCAACCGTCAATTACCCACAGCTGTCTCTATGCACTTACTGGTTGTCACAGGGAAAACTTCTGTATGCATGCATGTGGTTAAGCAAATATTTATCTGTCGCCTTGTCTTTTTTTTTAATTGCAGCTGTTTATTCCCCTCAAGTGGTTGTTTCATGTGAAAGGCAGAGAGCCTGTAGGAATGGGGTGTGTTGAACTCAAAAGTCAATGACAATGACAACGGGGAAACATTCTCAGCATTGAATAATGATACTCTAATGAAAGACGCTGATGATGAGGTTGTTGACAATGCTGTTTGGTTATCATTAACAGATCATATTATATTTCCTTTCTCTCTGTAGCAATCATAGTCTCCCAAAGCAAACTCTGTGGTAAATTCTTTTGACTGAAGGCAGTTCCGTTTCCCCCTTTCCCTCTTTACTCCATAATGAAAACCTAATGAACGCTAAAGGTTTTTTGTGAGGAGCACAATAATCATCTATTGTATTACTGATTGAAAAGAACTTGTTGCATATTCAAGGAGACATAAAGAACCTGATTTTTCAAACAAATAGTTTTGATAGGATGGGCACATTCAGGACAAAGCTAAATTGTATTTAATTACTCTACATTGCCAGGCTCTTATGATGGTTTTTCCACATGTCAAGTAATATCTTTCATATCTTTAAGAACTATTCTGATATGCAGAGTTTATTCTTTGATTAGTTACATCCATTTTAATTCCAGTTCTGTGTATCAGGACTCTTGGGAGAGTGCCCTCATAGTTTTCTAGGGAGTCACAATAGTGTCCTAAATAAAACATTTAGGGATGACACTTGAGACATTTATGCCTATGGGGACTGTAGCTTTTCTAGAAATAATTTGGCCTTCCTAAAAAGATGAGCTAAAAAGCTAACCTTTTATGTGCTCTTAATTCTCTACATGTTTAAACTCAGTTGAATAAAGGCAACATATACATAGATGTGAGAGATGTGCTGTTTCTAGTGTGAGTTTCTGACAGTTTGTATAGCCAGGACTTGAGGACAGTACCTTAATCCTTCTACACACATCTCACCCTTTGTGATTACACTACCTCTCCACCTTTAGCAGAGAAATGTACGGACACATCCAAAATGTTTTACCAAGAACAAAAGCACAGCTGATTATTAAATTAGGTTTCAAATAAACAGTGAGAAATTACTGTTTCATGGGGGAAATCTGGGCTTTTTTGCATTCTATGTGTTTGTGTATTTATTGCTTAGTGGGATGATAATATAATTTTCTTACCTTGTGGTATTTTTCCATTCTTAATAGTCATCTATTTCAAATTTTAAGAACTGGGAAGCTGTCACTTGTCATTTTTTTAAATGAGTGAAACATTTAACAAAGCAGGTATGGTGGACAAAGGAAACAGCACAAGTGACCCATGAGAAAATCTGTGTGACAGTGAATGGGCCTCCGGACCTTATCAATTTGTTCAATTTGCGAAGTGAATGCCAGGCTGCAGTTTGCTTTTGCTAATGATATACTTAATCAAGATAGCATGGTAGTTTATTTACTTCCAATTTCCTGATGGCCTCTCTTTGTGATTATCCTGATTTGATGGTACAAACTGGTGAGTCAAGAAATAGACTCTATATAGAAAATACAAGAATTTATTCTCCAAAATATTTCCCTCTAGATTCCATTTGTAACTTTGTAGCCTTATAGGAAAGTGACATAACAGGGAAACCCATGCAACAAAACCTTCGAGTGTAAGAAAATCATGTGCTTTGGAATTATTAAGAAACAACTCTAAATAAATCAAATAAATCATCTCACATTGGTGTTGTATTTCTAAGTTAAGAAAGCTCACTCTATCAATGCATGGATTTTCAGTTATTCATAAAATAAGCATTCAATCATGGGTATTTTTAAAGATGTGACTAAGAACTAGGAAATACTGAAACACGATCCAAGGGACGAGAGCAGTCGTCTTAGTCAGTAGCAGTAATGGCTATGATTTATAAACAATGAAACCCAGTCAGCCGTGTAATAATTGTCAAATGTTTCTTGCGTAAAATATGCAATAGCGTAATGCAAAGATGTGACAGGAAGAAAACTAATTATCAAGATAGCACGTGCTGCTGACAGTGTGACAATTAAAATAATAGTGCGACGCTACTTTTCACTAGCATATTTTCAAAATTAGAATAAAATAACAGAAAATATTTATAAATATCCAGCAGATCATGTAAATTCATGTATTTCTGATGTGGAATGTTTAACTTTTGTAAGTGCAATTACTAAAATGGTATTAAAACAAACATCATTATACATTTCTTTTTTGAGGAGAATTCATTAATTTTTAAAAATTTTTTATTGCTTATTTTCTTTATTTACATTCCAAATGTTATTTCCCTTCCAAGTTTCCTACTTCGCCTCCCCCCTGCTTCTATGAGGGTGCTCCCCCATCCACCCACCCACTCCCGCCTCAACAGCCTGGCATTCCCCTACGCTGGGGCATTGAGCCTTCACAGGACCTAGGGCCTCTCCTCCCACTGATGCCCGACAAGGCCGTCCTCTACTCCATATGCAGCAGGAGCCATGGGTCCCCCCTGTGTACTCCTTGGTTGGTGGTTCAGTCCCTGGGAGCTCTGGGGAGGTCTGGTTGGTTGATATTGTTGTTCTTCCTATAGGGTTGCAACCATCAGACTGAGCACGGAGTCTCCAATGAAGGAGTTAGGAGAAGAACTGAATTATGCTTTTCTTAAGTATATACCTTTAAGAATTTATTATATAAGTTGACCTCAGCATTTATAAAATTCTGAAATGTTCATGGTGATTTTTTAATAAAAAGTTATAAATAACCTAAATATTAGAAATAGGTGATGATTTGTTTCAGTGGTTTGTCTTTCACATTGTCAGTGGAAATATAATTGGAAGAATCTTTCATGTGTGTTTGATATGTGTGTGAGGTGTATGCATGTGTACATAGTTATATGCACATATTTGTGAAGGCCAGAATTTGATGTCAGGTATCTCTATTGTTTTCCAACTTGTGTGTGTGTGTGTGTGTGTGTGTGTGTGTGTGTGTGTGTGTGTGTGTGTAAGGATTATAAGCACATATGGAAAAATATATTGGGCAAAATTAACTTTATTTTATAAAATTGACTATTCACATATTTCCCTCAAAATGTGTATATGTATGCATGTGCAGTGTTTAAATGTATGCATGCATGTATGTATGTATGTATGTATGCATGTATGCATGTATGTATGTATGTATGCACGTTTGTATGTGTGTATGTATGCATGTATGTATGTATGTATGCATGTATGTATGTATGCATGTATGCATGTATGTATGCATGTATGTATGTATGTATGCACGTATGTATGTATGTATGCATGTATGCATGTATGTATGCATGTATGTATGTATGTATGCACGTATGTATGTATGTATGTATGTATGCATGTATGTATGTATAATATCAAGCACCAATGAACTGGAAATATGCCAAAGTCTTCATAATAACACTGCTTAAAGAATCAGATTTTGGTGAACATGAATCAATAAAATATGGTACTCAAAGGAAAAAAAAATAGTGGTGATGGGGTGATTACAACAGCACGGGTTCAGAACCTTTGCCTATGGACAATGTGCTAGGCCACATATATTGGCCCTGATTTGGGCCTTGAGGACAAACCCGAGCCTGACTCAAGTTTCTGCGGCCTTGTGGAAGAGCCTAAGCCTGGCTTGAGCTTTGAGACCTGTCTCAGTCACTTCCATATCTGGATGACTCAGCAAGACCTGTTTGGCCCTGCCTCTGCCCCACCATTTCTGACGTGAAGCTTTGCCATTGGCCCTGTCAGTTACCCCTTACCCTCCGTCACCCTTCCCTGCCTCCTATGTCATCTCTTCCCATACCTAAGTGCCCACCCCCTTGCCTACTCTATATAAGCAAGTGCCTAGTTTCATAAAGTGAGTTCCTGCTTCGACAGGACTCCTGGCCTGACGTGTTTCTTTTGGGCCATCAACACTTGCCATCCTGCTCAGCCCTGACAGACCAGGCTGGACCAGGTTCTCTCCTCTCACCTGGACCTGCTGGCAAGGGAGCCGACAGGAGAGTCCATTCAGATGAAGATTCGTTGAACAAAGAAATACCTATGGATATTATATCTTAATTTCAAAGATTTCATACACATGCTCACACACATACACACATACATATATGGTAATACAAATGGTATATTATATGTATATCTGTATGTGTGGTATATATGTATATGTATATATTATATGTATATATCTATATATGGTATATGTGTGTGTGTATATAATGGTACACAAAATATATACTAGATAGATAGATAGATAGATAGATAGATAGATAGATAGATAGATAGATAGATAAATATGTCTAAGTCAGGGTTTGTATTCCCGCACCAAGTATCATGATCAAGCAAGTTGGGAAGGAAAGGGTTTGTTCATTTAACACATCCACATTGCTGTTCATCACCAAAGGAAGTCAAGACTGGAACTCACACAGGACAGGAACTTGGAGGTAGAAGCTGATGTAAAGGCCATAGAGGGGTGCTGCTTTATAAATTGCTTCCCTTGTCTTGTTCAGCTTGCTTTCTTATAGAACTCCAGACTACCAGCCAAGGGACAGCACCACCCATAATGGGCCCTCCCACCCTTTGATCGCTAATTGAGACAGTGCCTTACAGCTGGATCTCATGGAGGCATTTCCTCAAGGGAGGCTACTTTCTCTGTGATAAATCCAGCTTTGGTCAAGATGACACAAAACCAGCCAGTAAAATATATATACACACACACACACATATACGTGTGTGTGTGTGTGTGTGTGTGTGTGTGTGTGTGTGTGTGTGTGTTAGGAGATTTTAATGGTTACCTATAAATTGTCTCTATTTTGATTCACTGATGATTTTTTCTGTCATATCAATTACAGAATAGGAAGAAATGTACAGGAAAAAAGAAATACCAGACACTTAAATTATAACACAACTAAAAGGTCAACAAATGCCAGTTAATGCTTTTCTACTTAGGGTACATGAAATATTTAAAGAAGCAGTGCATCAAAGAAAGAGGGACCTATGCCACCCTGGTGCCAAATTCAAGTTTGTGCCCAAAGGAATAATTGAAATGCTGTTCTTTCAGCAAGCAATGAAATGAAGAAATAAAATGTAATATTACAAATAAAATAAAAACAGTCATCAGAGTGACTAACTGTCCATTTTATGAACCTGCTTTGTCAATTGGATTTCTCAATCATAGTTGAATATTACCCAACAAAGTCAAACTAAGCCAAACAACTCTGGCACACTTGAAATTATTCACAATAATGTAAGGAAGAATTTCAGAACAGTTCCCAAGCTTTTTTATCTATAATTTCTATGCTTTTCAAATAAAAGTAACCTTATATAAAGGAAAATAAGATACCATCTTCAACATTTAAAATATTATTGCATTTTTCTAAAACTGATGTCGATTCGATGGTCTTAAGAACATAAAGAGGGGTAAGATTATCTGCCTGTCTCTCTGTCTCTATTTCTCTCTCTCTCTCTCTCTTTCTCTCTCTCTCTCTCTCTCTCTCTCTCTCTCTCTCTCTCTCTCTCACACACACACACACACAAACACACACACACACACACACACACTGAGAAAGAGGGACAATTTCATGAATAAACCACAGTGGGCCAATATAACAGACACCCTAAGCATCTTCTGAATCTCACTAACCTGTATCAATGAGTTTATTTCCACATCACTTTTCCATCTAGAATTTGCTGAGCATAATGCTTCTGGTGGACCTCTTGATCCATACGTCTCAAAACGTTACCAAAAATCAATACATGCACAAATAATATAGATGACACATGGCTGCTTTGCCTGTGTTTCATTGACCAATCAGACAAGTGGCTGCACTAAACACCAAGACATACATTATACAATTCAACAGGTTACACAAAAGAGAAATAAAACATATTTTAGAGGAACTACAAAGAAGACACTGCTGAGATGGCAGAGGGAAGGAAGGAAAACCTGTGGTTGTCAATATCTTAGCTATAGGTACAGAAAGAATACCTTGAGGCCCCGCTTTCACGAGTCTTTGCCAGATGACATCCCAGAGCTGAACAGCAAGTGGACACAAGCCCACATTCCTAACCTAGAAGTGATTTCCAATTAACTGCTCCAATGACAACTTACTTTTTTTCCCAATGGAGTCTCAAGGTGTATATGAAGCATTCCTTTTTGTTTGTTGTTTGTCTGTTTCTAGTCTCTTTGGTGAAGGAAGGCACTCTGCAGGCTAATGAAGGAGAACTGTAAACAACAAACCAGTCACAGAACCTTTTACTACAGTAAGTTCTGCCTATAAGATATGCTAGGGCCATAGTGGCAAAGTACTTTTGGGAATAGCCAATAATTGTCTGATTTGACTTAAGGCCCAAACCATGAGACAATACACACACCAGACACTGGGTGACCAAGAACCAGAGACTTTACAAAATCACTCTTAAGAGCAAGCCTCGTGACCAGTGACCAACAAACAGTAGATGGCCAGCACAGAAGAAACTAGGTGTTTTGGCAGGGTACTCCACCTTATCAATTTACACATCCTTTAAATATATTTTGTTACTTTCCCTTGTTTTATGTTTGTTTATTTGGCTGGGGTTTGTTTGTTTGTTTGTTTTAACTTTATGGGGTTACTGTGTATAGAAACATGTGTGTCTATGACTCTAATATTTCTTTGGACTTTTTCATCTTTTTCTTTATTTTGTCCTATTTCAGTATGATTATTTTTGTTTTTATTTTATTTTATTGTTACTCTTTAGATACATACTTGTTTTTTAATGAGAGCCTGAAAGGGTAGAGCTACATCTCAGAGGAGTTTGGGCATGGGGACCCATAATTAGAATATAGTATATGATAAATGTCTATTTTCAATAAAAGAACACTAAAAAGAAAGAAAAATGGGTCCTATGCATGTGTTAACTCACCTTAACACATACACAAAAAAATTTTTCACAAATATCTATAAACAATAACCACTTTCAAAACATTTCTTAATATTTAACTTGAAAAAGTAAACCTTAATTTAATGTAGACATAGGACAAAAGAGTAATTGTACACATACATGTCTGCATAAAGTATCAATTGTTACATTCATATTTATAATCAATTTAACAAGTCTATTTGGCAAGTCCATTAACATGAAATCTACATATATAATATGGAGCTTTGCCTTTTATCCAGATATGTATAGATATGCAAATATATGCATATGCTTTGAGAAGACTCTAGCATGCAACTTTGTGCCCAGGATATTCTAACAATATTGAAACACAGAAGAAAACATCACAACATTTTGAATCAAGATTAATATATGAACAGTGAACAGTGACTAGAATTAACTCCAGTATAAAATACTCAAAGGAATGAATTAAAGTATATATGTTGATTTGTCAGAGTACATATAAATAATTCATTTACACATAAACTCTTCAGAAAAATTGAGAGAGTGTTGGACGTGTGTGCAAAATTATTTTTCTGTAAACATATTCTGGGGTACATATGAAAGAGGAAGCACTAAGCAAGGTAGCATATTTTACAAAGTGGGAAGAAGGAAAATGACAAGGAAATAATGTAGGATATTAAAATGTTCTTATATGTATGAGTTTACTTGGGTATGTAGATATAAAAAGATATTAATATATATTTTGAAATTAATATAATTTCTTAAAATAAACCTCTGTTTTCCAGTGAAAACATTGCACTTTCAAAAGCTCTTTTATACCATATTGATCCTTTCATTAAACCAGATCCAGATCTAGCCTTTATTATTGATTTTAGCATACAACCTTTACCCTGAAGGTTTCAGGCTAACTTTGTATAAGAAAATTGTTCAATCATTAAAGTAGTTTAAATACCACAGACAGTAGCTTTAGTTGTTTATAGCTGCACATGGTAATCAAAAAATACTTTGACTTTAAATCCCAAAAGCTAGGCAAGCTGATTTTCAGGGAAACTGGTCAGCAGAGAAAATTGAAACCATCCAACGGGAACTACTTTAAATTGCTCCCACAAAACACAGAACTCACAGACTTATATATGTCAACACACAATGTCCTTCTCCCTCTTATTATATTAAAAGAGTTGTCATCTTTTTAGCAGACTACTTATAGTTAGAATTTATTCATATCTATATATATGAGATGGTTGTTACTAATTATTGCTTCAATTTCTTCTTATTAACTAATAGTTTATCTTACTTGATATTTCCACAGCATTTGACAATGTTGATGCTGTATAGATATTTTCTCTAAATTGAAATTTTTTCCTAGTTGGCAGAGAGAGGTCCATTATATAGGACATAAGCAAAACTTCCCAAGCTCAGTAAGTAAGCATCACAAAAGTCTCAAGAAGTTCCTGAAATTTACAAGACCCATAATGTATCCCATAAAGATGTAGAAGCAGCAACAAATGCTGGAGACAGTATACTTTCTGATCAGCTGTGTTGCCTGCAAGTGATAAGAGAATTCCATACATGCAGCTTCTATGAATCATCATACATAATGAAGTGCTGTAACTGCTTGGTATCATCCATGAAACTGTAAGTAGACCATCATTTAAGCCTGTTTGGATCCAATACTCAAGATTCATATGTTTTTGTTTGTTTGTCTGTTTGTTTGTTTGTTTGTTAGCAAAGCTAAGATGTGCCATTGCTTATCTCAGAATATGAAATAGTAAATCTACTAACAAATGTGGAGTATGTTTCTTGAATTAATAATATTCTCATCTCTGTTGCTAACACAGACTTTAATATTCAAGAAGCAAAAAAAGTAATTTGTATTTTCCCAATAGATGAATATGCATATAAAATAAGTAAGTTATCAACCTCATTTACTCCAGAGCTGGTAGCTGACATTTAGTAGGCCAAAGTTTCTTGCCCATGTCTTCAGAGCAACTTTGGATTCTCTCACATCCATGATTCTTATGCAATATGTCCAGGAAACATCTTCTAAATTCTGTATCAATTGAAGTGCATAATATTATGTATTAACGTTTCACAGACTTAGACTATCATCTCTTATTCTTGTCTTCTGTGATTGAAGACACTCTTGTTTTCTAAGTAGCGTAAAGTTCTTCTGAACAAAACCCTTTCCACACTTTGCACTTTCTCAACACCAAACCAAGTGTTATAAACATGACTAATAAATAATCAATTATCTGTCAATGACTTTAAAAGAGGCAGAAATCATTGCTTTATGTCTTAGTTAGGGTTTTATTGCTGGGAACATAAACCATGACCTAAGGAAACTCTTATAAGGATAATACTTAATTGGGGCTGGCTTAGAGGGTCAGAGGTTCAGTCCATTATCATCAAAGGGGGAGCATGGCAGCATCCAGGCAGACATGGTGTAAAAGATGCTGAGAGTTCTACATCTTCATCCAAATGAAGACAGGAACAGACTGGCTTCTAGAAAGCTAGGATGAGGGTCTTAAATCCCACACCCACAGTGACACACCTACTCCAACAAGGCCACACCTCCAAATAGTACCACTCCCTGGACCAGACATATTCAAACCATCACACTTTAAATGTTTCTATCATCTTCATGGACCAGAAGTTAAAGCTTAATATCGGTGGATCATGAGACAGACACTGAAGTTCAGAGAAAGTTCATTCACATAGTTTTTGCAAAGGCTTCTTTCTGGATACACTGACTTCTCCCTGGGACCACTGATGTCCACAGAGGCGCTCTCATAGCCTACAAGAGAATTTCAATATTTTGGAACCATAAAATTTTCATCACACAGTTCTTGATAAAGTGTTAAGTGACTGCTTTTCCAAGGGCCATTGCCATATTCATATCTGCTGCAATTTAATTATGTCTTGTATGCTAAACAACAAAGAGCATGTAAAACAGGAAGGAGCAAAACTAAAATGCCATTAAAGCAATTTATTCTATTCTTATATGCCAAAATGAAATCCTTTACTATTTTAAATACAAATAGTTTTGTACTAGCTATTTCTAATCACCACTAGTAAATAAAAAACAAACTTTGGGGTATAAATAGATTATTTATTTTACAATTTATGCTGTATCATTTAAACACTTTTCAGATTCTACTCATTCACATTGGCCTTTGCCCCAGTGTGTTCGTGTGTGACTGTGTGTGTGAAGGGGTATAGTTTATCAACAAGAGCTGACAAATTTACATAAAAACAGTCAAGTCTATTTGTCTACTTTTACCATGGACTTAAAATCTTGAAATCCATACCAAATTATTAGAAAACCTTTTAATAATGGTTTAAGGGAAGAAATGGTTAAAAATGAGGAGGATAGGGAATAGGCATGGGAATTGTTACAATTTAACTGATGAAATAATTTCTTAGATTATCTTTGGAGACCTGATAGAGATTAAGGAGGCTGAATCTTTTTACCTCCTCCCTATTGTTTTTTTTCTATAGTGTCAATCAGGAGTATGTTATCTGAATAGTTGACAAGGAATACTTTATGTAGCTTTGATCTTGCTGCAAACAGTAACATATGTTAAAATAGGAAATATCAGTCAGGCAGTGGTGGTGCATGCTTTTAATCCCAGCACTTGGGAGGCAGAGGCAGATGGATTTCTGAATTCGAGGCCAGCCTAGGCTACAGAGTAAGTTCCAGGACAGCCAGAGCTATACAGAGAAGCCCTGTCTCAAAAAAAAAAAAAAAAAAAAGGAAATAGCCCACTTAATTAGCATCTGCTTAGTTATGCCTTTCTCTGGACTTTATTAATACTTGTCAAATCAAAGACTCAGGGGGCTGGAAAGATGTCTCAGTAATTAATAACATTTGTTACTCTTGAAGAGCATCTGCATTTGATTCCTAGCACCCATATTGGGCAACTCACGAATCTCTTGTAGCCACAGTTCCATGGAATTGAGCCTCTGTTTCTAACCTCTCTGATCTTCCACCCACCACATACACACACACACACAGATAGATACACACAAACCAATAAAATTAAAGAAAATATTTTAGGAGAGCCAAGGGTCTCTTAAGTTGTGAAAATAATATTTAGTCATAGAATCTTGAAGGTTATTGAAGACTTTTTGCTTGCCTTAAACAAAAGTGACTATCAACAAGAGAAGAAAAGAAAGAAAAAGAAAAGAGAAATAATTCTAAAATTGAAATAATAGAAGGAAATAAGAGGACAGAAATAGGAATGGAAATAAAGCATCAGGCAGCAGTTACAGAATCTTTAATTTGCAGAATGCTTAGAGTGATATGTTAGTTAGTGAGTGGGTGACCACATCAGATCAATGTTCAAGAGCTCAGCATATTGACTTTGCTGAGATGTGAACAATGAGAGGAGACCCACATCAAACGACAAGAAATCATCGCAGGCAGGAAAATAAGGACAGTATTATTACCCAAGAATTCTCACGAACATTAGCCATAAAATGTTCAAGATATGTTGTTTAAAATCACATTTCAAAAAAATCAAGAATGTACAAATCTAATAGATTTTTGCAGAGAAAGGCATGTTCAGTCACGAAATCCAAAAAAATTCCATAGTGAGTCTGGGATGGAATTATGCACAATGACTAAATTAGCTGTTATTTTCATTAATGTCTTACAATGAATTTTTACTATCTTGAAAGAACATAACTGAAAAACCACAGTTAGCACTCCATTGGACACTGTAGCTCATTACCACCAACCATTCCCTTCCTTGGAACGCCATGGCCTTCATTTCAAAATTCAAAGCTGCTCACTGGCAACGTTCTGTTTCTATTTCGTTGTTTCTGGTTTTGTTTTGTTTTGTATTTTTCCCAATTGGAGGTAAGATGGAATCAATTAAAATTACAAGAGTGAGAGAAATGGATAGGCTCTAATCTCTGCTGCAAACCCCATAGTTAGCATCTCAGAAATTGGCCCCACTCTAAAATTAGCACTAGTGACTCAAATAAAAAAAGATGAGATAGGAGTTTCCCAGCAGCTGTTTGAAGACCATGTCCCCAAGTGTGAGATGCAGCTTCCCAAAGCTCACAAATGACTGTCATTAAGGACTTACATCAGATGTCCTAATAGACACCCTTTTATTTTCAGTTTCAAAGCAAATCTACAATTACTGGGAACCCATGAGCACAGGCTGATTTATATTAAAACTAACATAGTAGGTAAAGAAACTCCATCTTGTGCTTCCTTCGGAAAGACATCAGCAGTTTGCCTTTCTTCTCTTCCTCCAGGATCAGACACTTGAAACTAGGCTACTACCTGCTTCTTCTTCTTTCACACACCCATTAGGTTGCCAGGATTTATGATTATGGGGCCTGACAAAGGGGCACAGTAGCATCTGTAGCAATACAGAGAGAATCTTTTCTCTCCCTACAAGTTATTATTTGCTTCGGGCACAATTGCTCAGAAGAAAACTTGCCACTGCTTTCTTGGGCTTTCTGCAAGCTTAGAAGGAGAACAAATGTGAGCACTTGCAAGTCTAACAACCAGAAGAATATCTGTGGAAATGTTTCTGTTAATCTTCATTAGATTTTGTTTGTCTGTTTCTTTGAGCCCATTTGTTTGTTTCCTCCTAAGGTTTACCTACAATGTCTAGTTTCCATGAATAGGTCCATAATTGAACTGCCTTCCTAGAGTTTCCAGACAGACGCACTAGTTTTCTTCATGGAGACAAAAGGGAGTCATCTCCATAAGGGTCTTTCTTTATCTTCCTTGCACAAGGAGATGTAACCTTTTGACCTAGCTTAAGGTCAAAGGCCTATATAATACGAGTGGGCCTTATGAATGCACTTTTTCTTAGCCTGGTTTCTGGAATGTTCAGACACACACACACAGGTTCTCATTCAGGAAGTGAAAAAGAAAACTCTTAGGATTAAAGCATTATGTCAGAATTTAGGAGGAACTTGAGGTAACTAAGTCAACAAATGTTGTGAACCTGAGGAATCGTATAAACATGGCAAGTAAATAATAACTAGGGGATGACTATCTTAAGTTGATAGAAGAATATATTGTCTTAATTTGTATTCAAACAACCGTTTGTTTGCAGAGACTATGAGTCACGCTTGTAAAATAACGAGGGTCGACTCACAGTCCCAATGGGCAGCCCCTTTCGCCCTCTTCTCATCTCTACGATCATCACACCAGGGAATGCCCCCATCCCACCACTAGCATTTTTTGCTCAACACACTGAACTTTCAGATAGCTGGTCCATTAGAAACTATTACTTACAAGGTGTTAAAATTAGCTTAGAAGGTAATCTTAGCCAGGAGGTATTTGCATTTTAATGAATGAAGCTTAGTGATCTAGTGGCCTTTGAGAAAAAAAAAAGACTATAGTTCTAATTTTGTAATTAAAAGTAAGAAACCTTTGGATATAAGACTAATTATAACAATTATATGTTGAGCACTATGGATGCAACCGGCTCTGAACTAACCACTTCACACTTATTATTTAAGGTCATATTATGCCCAGCAGACAGGAACAATTAAACTTGATTTTCTAAGTGAAGAAACTGAGGCTGAGTGGGGTTAGGTGGGAAGTGCAAGTTCCTGTGGCAGAATAGAGAACAGAAATAGAGCCCTAACTTTGTTCACCAAAGACCCTGTGCTTTTTACTGTCTCCTGAGATTAAAACTTGGTAAAATAATAACATATTCATCTTAAGGTTTTCAAATATTGTCCCTGAACTCATATCAGGCATAAGAGTGGTAAAGATTGTCCTAGTATCTAACAAGTGAAATTTAGATCAATTCTTCCTGGATATTTGGAAACTTATATTCTCTTGAAAATGACATAACATGGCATTCTTTACTAACACTACCTAAGAACATTATTGTTTTTTAAAATAATTTCTCAGACATCACAGTTGGAGTAATATAATCAAAGTAAACTATTCTACCCATAGAGAAAACAAGCTGGAAAGGTAATAGAGAAAGAAAATTATATTTATTTTGAATAAGAATTAAGCAGAATATTTTGGCAGCCACAGAAATCTACAGACAGAAAAGATTAGACACAACTTCAATTTTTATATAGAGTCAGGTGCACCTGCCAACATATATGTTCTCATGTATATTTGAAAGACAACAGCTAGTCTTCATGCACGACAGAGCATCACTTTTATTTACTGCTCAGTTGATGCTCCATCAGCCTGGTAATTGGAGTAGGTATGTATATTAATTACCTGACTTTATATAAATAAAATATATGCTTCTCTATTTTTATGATAGGAGTTTGTATTGGAGTAAGGGCCCATGGCAATTGTTCTTCAATGGACCAGGGATACTGGCATTATCTGCCTTTATCTCTACATTTCAAAGACAAAGGACTCAAATCCTTGAGAAATACAGTCTTTAGCTGTAACCCAGGCAAAAGTCTTAGTGAATTATCGGAAAGATTTTTTTAATAGGTTTGTTGTTGTTACTGTTGTCTTGTTTTTGTTTTGTTTTTAGGAAAGGGAAAAATAATTTACATACTCTGTGCAGTAAATACTACAAGAGAAAATAAAGTTGGGGTTTTATTCATCAAGAAGAAATACGCATTTTATTTGAAATTTTCATTTGTCAATTCACCATTCACCAATGTGCATTGATTAATTTTTTTTAGGTTGGGATCAAAATAAAAATAGTATGAACCCAAACTTTATAAACAGGCCCATCACAGAGAAAGACAATCATCCTCAAATATATGTGAACAGGCATGTAAGGACCATTTTCTGACTAAAACAAGACTTGATCTATAATAATGAAGGGGCAATTAAGTCTCTGACTCAGTAAAGTCACTATGAGGCATTAGCACCAAGAAATTAGAGTGTGTTTTTCTCCAGTTGAGTAAATGGGTCATCTCATGTTTACTAATCAAGGCTTATTTGACTTTCAGAAGTGAAAATTCAACAGAAAGTATTAAATTATAAGTTCTGGGAAGGCTCAAACATAAAGACATAGCAAAACTGTGGAAGCTGGTCCCAGGACTCCCTCACATTCTCTGCTCTTCTCATTTATTTTCTCTTCTTTCACAGGAGGCTGATGTGTCTGCATTAGAGAGAATACAAAACTTTCAATCATATACAAGGTAAATCAAGACCAAGGCCAAAGCTTGACTTATTCAACAAGTAAAGTTACAAGTTAGTCTTACATACAACCAATTTATTGATGAAAAGAGTCAAGCTAAAGGTTCCACCTGCCCAATCGTTTTGTTAAGTCTGCAAAGAGTAGAGTACTAAAACAGCAAAAGACACAACAGACTGCAAGATGAATTTTGGGGTGGTCAAGTGCTGCCTCCAGAAGATGTCTGAATGTATTTGTTTCTAATTTCTGGACAAACAAAGCAGAAAATCTGCGACTCGTTGCAAGCAGGATCAACTCTTTCATGCAGCCTCTCATTGGTGATGTAGACATGCAAGACCACACGACATCTCCATACAAGCCTTCCTTTCTCTTGTGTCCCATGAGGACTCTACTGCCACGACTTGAAATAGCTGGCATCTAAACATTTGTGGGTCAGGTCTGTGTAGTTATCTGACACCTTTTCTGGTTTCTGTACTGTAGTCACTCATTAGTCTATAATAAAAAATAATACTCTTGTTTTTATAGATTATGGAGAAAACTGATTTGAGAACATTTTTAAGTATTTTTAAAATAAAAAAATCAGCGATCTTGATTAAATAAGCTCTCCACATGTGGACAATCAAAACTGTCTTGCTGCAGTTATTTCACTGTAGTATAAACGATAATAGATAGAAGATGATAGATCCAGATAAGTGCAGGCCTGTCCTGCTTCTGCCCTCTTTCCTGGCTGGACCAGAAGGAAGGAAGCATAACTGGGCCTGGTGGGCTAAACAGCATTTCCACAGGTACGAGTGCAGAGAAAGCCCTTCTCCACACACAGTTTGCAGTGAAACAGCTCTCCTTTATTGGGGGTAAGAAAACCTATATAAATCTTGAGGAGTAGGGAAGGGTTTGGGGGTTTATTATTGCTGGGGCTGATGCTGCCTCAGACTGGGGAGCTGGGAATGTTTCATTTACATGAAGAGAAATTCCAGGTGCTTGCTTCAGCAAGTCCTTATAGGAAGGGAGGAAGTTAAACCTGTAATTTGGCCTCCAGACTACATGACTACCTCAAGGGGGTAGAAGTGTGGTATGGTCAAGGGTGGTGGAGGCTTATGTGTGCTGTGACATACAGGCCCAGAGCAAGGAGGAAAACTGTCCTCCTGTTACCAGTCTCAGGATGAGATAGTCCAGTTTGGACCTCACTCTTGCTCTGGACTAGCTCCCCCAGTCACATGACTTTCTGACCTCACAGATAGATAATAGGTAGATAGGTGGAGATAAATAAATGATAGAGGATAAATGATAGATAGATAGATAGATAGATAGATAGATAGATAGATAGATAGGTGATAGATGATTCATAGATAGATAGATAGATAGATAGATAGATAGATAGATAGATGATAGATAGATAGATAGATAGATAGATAGATAGATAGACAGATAGATAGATAGATACATAGATACATAGATAATAGACAGACAGACAGATTAGGAACAGATTGATAATATGCTTATTTTCTTTTTCCTACCAGAATTTTTCTATTGCCTGAGAGTTTTACTGAAGACTCCCAATCCCAAAACAATGTTTAATCAATATTTGGCTATATTCCTTACTGAATTGTAAACTATATCTCCCAAAATGTCTACAAATAGGTGGCCAAACCAGTCCTGTGCTTCCTAACATTCTATCCTTCGTGAGTGCCGTCGGTCTTGTGATAAGGATCAAACAGAAGTAAAACGCAAACAACATTAAATAGGATTTCTGAAAAGAAAAATGTGATCTTTATGGTCCTTCCTTCTTCCTGTGGGCTTTCCTAGCTCATAAGCTAAGTCACAGGAACATAAAGAACTATCAGAGATACAGTGTTTGACAAGCAGCAGCAAAAATAGGGATCGTATTTGCAGGTTAAGGATGATTGTGTTTAGAAGCTCTTGGGCTCTTCTAATGTTAAAGTAGACGGAAAAATACGTATGTATATATGTATATAAATATATATGTATATGCATGCATATATATGTATATAAATATATGTATGTATGTATGTAAATAAAATCAGCAAAAGGAAACTAAGAAAAATCACTCTAATTCCTCTTGTACCAAAAAGCATAATTATGGAAGCCAACATGTGTAGAGAACATACTCAGTAAACAAATTGAGATAAGTATTCTAATATCAAAGAAGAAATTGAACCTATATTATGTGATTATGAAGAGTAAAATTGTGGCTGTTATGGATACTTATAACTATTATATAAGCTCATTTAATAGACTAGAGAATTCTGTCAAATCTGTCTTTGTAACATTCATTTGGCCATAGGAATTACAAGGGACTTGAACAGCATGAACTACAATAGCAAGCAAAGGATACTAAATTAGAATGTCACAATCTCACTCTTTGCTCAGATCTACTTAGAAAATCACTGCTTGCCAGGAGCCCTTTCTCATAAGTGCCCTACCCTCATGTAACATTTTAAATTGCTCATATCATGGCAACTCAGAAATAAGGTTCTTACCGCAGAGCTTTATTACCTTTACTAATTAGATTTACCATCTCAAATGAAAAAAATCAAAATTCTTTCACATATGTAACTAGATGCCAGTAAAATAGAATGTTGAAATCATGTTAATGTTAGCAAGATTTCCAATTAAGCCAGCTAAGCCAACCAAAATCTCCCTGTATAAGCAATAGCCTTCAGATGTCTAATATCAAAAAATAAACAGCAGAAAAGCATTATTCTTGCATTAAGTCATGCAGCCTACTTTAAAAGACTTCACATCTAATTCTTTTAATTCTTGAATAATGTGAGCATATTTTGGGCAAAAAAGTTATTTTGAAGTGTCTTGAGATCACAACATCAGTATATTTATTCACAGTCATTGCTTTTCATAACGACAGTGATAACCTGGAAAATACAAAGTGCAAAGATGAAAAATACATCTTTAGATAAGTAACAATAAGCCAAATAGAGAAATTCAAACTGTATAAAGAAATTATCTTATCCAATTGTGTCACTTTTCAAGTAAATAAAGAGAGGTTCAAAGAAGTGTAAATAAACTAGTTTTCCTGACTCATTGAAAAAGTCAGTAATGTATATATTTATATCAGCCATCTTCCAGTTGTCCTTGTTGTCATTCTTTGAGGAAATTATGTTTTATAAATATTTTCCCCAGTCATTTAATTTATTTTTTGAAATGTTGAAAGTTTACTATACTTCAATCCCTTCTCTGAGCAAATTAGGGCAGATAACACCTTAAAAAGTTGAACTTGAAAAGTCTTATTAACCAACCTAATGCTATGTAAAGTTTTACTTATAGTTCCTTGCCACATTTGACTTTAAATGATATATGATTTTTTGTTAATCCAAATAAATACAAATAAAATCACATTGGTAATTGAGATCTTGCCTTTTAAAATATATCTTAATATAAAATATTCATACCAGAATTCTTTCTAGATTAGTATAGATACCACATAAGATATACTGCATAAGGAATTGGCTTTCACTCTAAATGTTGTTTCTTGGTTTAAATTGTGAGATAATTTCTTCCATCATTCATTTCTCCATGGTGGTTTTTTTGTTTTGGTTTGTTTTGGTTTGGTTTGTTTGTTTTTCGAGACAGGGTTTCTCTGGCTGTCCTGGAACTCACTCTGTAGACAAGGCTGGCCTTGAACTCAGAAATCTGCCTGCCTCTGCCTCCCAAGTGCTGGGATTAAAGGTGTGTGCCACCACTGCCCGGCCTGCATGGTGATTTTAATTTCCATATATTTGTACTGTATTCTGTTAGTGCCCTCATTTGACCAGAAAACACAATCTCAAACCAGAAGGAAAAAATTGATTTGTAATCAGAAGAACAATCTTATTACCTTAGTCATTCAGGTCAGCCATGTTAGATATGTCAGGATTACTGACTAGATAACTCAGAGTAGACTGTACTATGTAAATACAGTACAACATCTTTCTACATAGAGTCAGATTCATCTATTGAACATTTTTTTCCACCTGTAAAAGAATTGGCATATATGATCATGATGAAAACTCAAAAGTACGTTTCAGTTCCTTTGGTGACTGGACAAATTACCAATGGATGCACCAGACCTGATCTTGAAAAGAGAAGAGCAAATATATATTTGTAACTACCTTTTAAAACATAGTCAAAATATTCTAGATGAATCACAAGGTGAAAAAGGTTTTCATTGCAAAGACTGCAGTTTTTCAGCCCATAGGTTTTGATTTGGGTTTTATGTTTGAAATGATAGTGGTTAAACTCAAAGCTTAGTTTGTCTTACACTGAGCTGTAAGTAACTCCAGAGTTGTTTTAAGTGTTTCTGTAGTTGTTGTTGTTGTTTGATTTTTTTCCCCTTTGAAACAGAGTCTCACTATAATATGAAGTCTTTGAATATTGGTCAACTGATAAATGAATGTTGAAAATGTGGTATATTTGCAAAATGGAATATTCTTCACTTGTTAAGAAAAATGAAATTTGCAAGTAAATGGATGGAGTTAGAAAAAAAATCACCCTGAGTAAGGTAATCCAGATCTAAAAAGCGGATACTGAGTTCATTCTTTTATATGTAAGCGTTTACTTATAATATTTTTATATATTTGCTGCAATCCAAATACCACAGAGGTTCCATACCTAGTAAGGGATTACGGGAGGAGAGGATCTCCCAAGGAAGACAAAATAGAATAGAGTGTTATGAGAAACAAAGGGAAAGTAGAACAGAAGGATTAAATGGGAACAGGGATGGAGAACAGGGCAAAGGAGGGAATATGGGGAGAGACACCCAACACTAAAGACATTATAAAGCCACAGGGAAAACTACTGCTGTAGAAGATTTTTAAAACATATACATAAATGAAAGGAATTTAAATGGAGTCACCACATATGGTGGGATCCTTGGTTGTCAACTTGACTAAATCTGGAATTCATAAACTCACAAGGATCTCCTCCATTTACAAGTAGCAATGGTAAAATATTGCAAATGCCTCTCTTCTCAGCATCCAGCCCAACATATGCTACGGCTGAAAGAGACCAATGCAATTGCCTTAGGAACAAAATTTATGAGTGCCAAGTATTTCAATAATTAAGATAAACATATTAAAGATAATATATAAACCCCTAAATAACTAAAAAGTTACATTGCACAATGATAAGATTTATCAAGGACAGTTTCTTCATCTCTTTTATTCTTCTCTAGTGAAAAAGTAGTGAATACAAAAAAGAATATGCACTCTAAACATTTATGTTTCCCAGCAATATAAATATGAGATTTTACTTATCATTACTTTTGCATGTACTAGACTATGAAGTTGAGATAGTTTGCTTTCACTGAAGCTATCAAACGACTTGCTAATTAATAAGTCACTCAATGGTTTTAAATGTATTCATCTTCAATGTATTTATTTCTTACTTGTCACATATCAACCAAACACCATTTAAAAAATTTTATAAGATGGTTTTATCATCAAGTTTCCATATATTTGTTTCTCAAGACACATTGCAAGTAAAAATCCATGGCATTTATAAATGCTATAAAGAAAAAAAGAAAGAAAAAAAAAAACCCAACTTTTGCATTGACAGAGATGGCAGAGATAGACTGGTCAATTAGACACTCAGCACTTCTTTATAGCCCGATTCGACCTGCCTGAAGCAGTTTCAATACTTGCTTTTTAGGAAAGCTAAGCGCAAATATACAGGTTTAATTTGACGGAATGTGTGATAAGTGATTAAACACTGAATAGGTTCAAATTCTTTACGTTTTCCAGGGGTTCCCTGCCTCTCCTCCAGCCAACAAAGATCCTCAGGTCATGTATGTCCCTAGGTCACTCCTGGTAGAGAATTCTCAGCTTCTCTCATCCTCTTCCTCCAGTGCTCTACAAGCACACGATATTGTCTACTATATAAATGACATAAGACACATTTAACAACATGGTCACTTGTCACAAACAAATGTTCATGTATTGCTACTTTGTTATGCGTCCTAAGAATATACAGCATACACCTCGTGTTTCCATGAGGAATGTCCACTGCATAGAAGACAGCAACGCAGCGTGTTATTCCTGGCCTACCACAATCCTTTCTGTCTTTCAATGCATCTGTAACTATCATTAAAGAATGAGAGACTGCCCAGCCACCTAAGTACTAGAAATATTCTTTTTTTTCCATTTGGACATATTTTCCAACCTAATTAAAAAAAAAACCACATTGCCAGTATTTATTCCTTTCCTAGATTCCAGAATATAAGGAAGTTTCATAAAACATAGCAATGAATGGCCTAAGACCATTGTAATTTAAAGTTTTTTGAAGCCACAGTCCTGACCCTCTGTACATAACAATTTTATTAAACTATTAAAGACACTCTGTACCCTAAGGGAGAAGTTTAGTATAATTCACTTTTTCTCCTGGTTTAAAATCACTTGCCACTTCAGTCCAAAATTCTCATTTTCTAACTTTTCTTAAATATCCTATCACTGTCTTCTACCTGCTTTGTTTTATTCTATGCTTCACTTATTTCTAGGAATTCCATAATGTCATTTCTAACTATACTTACCAAATCAACTTGAAACAAAATTATTAAGACTCAAAATCAGGATGCAGGACACAATTTCTGTATTTGGTTTAGTGGTATATGGATTGTACTAAGTCCATTGGCTACTTACAAACTACTTACTAACTACTTACAAAGCCATTGGCTAGAACCCCTGGACTCTCTTGGGAAGGCTTTTATCTTAGCTCACCTTATCTTATCTTATCTTATCTTATCTTATCTTATCTTATCTTATCTTATCTTTTCCTAAGACTTGGCTGTAGACAGAAAACCTTATCATGCTGCTTTTAATGTAAGTTTTCTCATTGTGAATTCTTGCCTTTAATCCCAATTCTAGTCTTTTTTTTTTCTTCATCAGGAGATTTGTATCTGAAATTTCCTCTTCACACATTTATCTTACTCTCACCAGGAGGTGTGGGAGGTATGTGGTATTGTTGGGTGTTGAGAAGATATATTATTGTTGGTTCCAAGTTTTGATTACTCTCTGTTGCATCTTTATCTTAGAAGTTTTGCCCCCACTAACATTCCAATGGTGTGCAATAACCAGAACTCAAAACCTTCCTCTCAGAAGTCTTTTAGGCTTCTCCATCACCTAAATGTCTAGTTAGTGAGGAGAATAAGCTCTCAACCAAATACTGACTCTAATAGAGTTTTCAATAACAGTCTTGTTACAGTTAATAAAGCTGATTGGATCTCTTAATTAGCTCAACCATGTATGCAATATACCCCCTTGTCTCTTAATTGACACATTCCAATTTTCGAAGAAATTATGTCAGGCCTGGTTTAAATACAGATTTATAGATGGACGTTCACGAAGGAGTTTTATTGTTCTATTCTAATAAGCTCTCAAAACACTGGGCATGTGTGAATCTTCAGATAAATATTTTCAATACCCAGCCTTGTATTGGTTTAAGGGTTTTACTATAGCATCATTCTAAATACTAGTCTCCTTGCCAGGAACATCACTGCTACTAAAATATCAAACTGCACACCCCAAATCATTATCTAGGGTGTACAGACAACAGAAGCTCTGAGTGACAATGTTATACAGTAGACTGCTAGAGGTTCAGTATAGAGACAGTATCTCCAAGTATGACTTCTATGCCTTAAGCATGGAGTCTTTATTTCTACCCAAGCCTATGCCTAGGTTTTCAATGAGAGTTAGTTATATAGTTATTAGTTAATCAGTTAATCACATTTAGCATGTAGATCTTCTTTAGCTTCAACAAACGTTCATGAGGACATGTTACTTATCTTCACTTCAATCTTAGCTCCATCCACTGCTTTTCTTCATTAGCCTTAATTTTCCCTATGTTTACAAGCCAAGTAAAGGTTTTCCTATACATCTGGCAACCAGGCAGATCATTTTAAATAAAGATATTACATTTGGAATTTGGAGGGATGTATAAGGTGCATATAAAAAGCGGAGAAGGAAGCATTCTGAAGTTAGGCATTAAGAGATAAGGGATGTTGTAGAGAATGAAAAGAAAAAGAAAAACAAAACAAAACAACATAGCCATGAAGAGGGAAACCAGAACGGGCTGGGCGTGTGGCTCAGTTGCAGGAGTGTTGCCTAACCGCATGAAGCCCTGTGGTTTGATGTCCAGAATGACATAATACTTAGTTTGGTGGTACAGATCTCAAATCTCAGCAAGGCAGGAGATTTAGCAGAGGCAGGAGAATAAGAAGTTGAAGATTATCCTCTGCTCAACTGGGCAACAAGAAACCGTTTCAAATGGAAAAAATAGGAAGAAAAAGTCACCAGGAACATACAAAGTCAGGAAAGCAAAGTTTTAAATGATCAAATCATTGTCAGCTGTGCTAAATAATATTAATACAATATTCTAAATAAGGTGAATAATGATAATTAACCTTCACTTTGACAATAAAGATGGAATGCCACTAATTAACTTGATAGGACAATTGCAATGGTGAGGGCCAAAGGCCAATTGAAATAAATTCAAGAGAAAACGAGAGGACAGGAGCTGGAGGCAGCGACTGGAGACTGGTTCTGAGGAGTTTTGTTGCAGACAGAAACAAGATGAGACACAAGGCAACTGAGTCTGTAGAATCATTACAGGAATTTTTGCTTAATTAAAAAAAATCAGTTTATATGTTCATGAGAAGAAATAAGATATGGAAGGAAAAGAATTGTCAGCAAATGGTCTTGAAGAGGAAGAGCATCATGTACAGGCTATCTAGCTTGTTCAGTTGTGTGGGAGCGCGTGAGGGTTTTATATAACAGGGTTCCATTTCCCTCAACAAGGAGAGCAGTGTGAGAACACCACACAGAATTTGAAACCGTTATGCAGTACAGTGGCCAGAAGGGTAGCTGAGGGACTTCACTGCATGGGTAGTTAAGAGGAAGTATTAAAAGGACAGAATTATATAATGAAGGTCTTTCTGGTTATTTTTCTGAATGAAGAGTGTGAAAGTGAATGAAGATTGATGAAGAGTCGCATTCAGGTTTGCAGATAGGGATAGGAGATGACAAAAAGAGAGTGATGGTTAAAACAGAGACAGAGGTCAAGGTATGGTCTTTCAGGATGATTGACTTTGAGAAAGAAACAGGAGACATTCGAGGTAAAGAGCCTCAAGGGAATGAATGCCAAAGAACTAAGTAACTATTACGTAACACATATGTTGAGGCTGAACTGTCAGGATCAGAGTCACAGAAGAATACACGCAAGAGTCAACGTCCATTTCATAAATCAGAAAAATGACTTAAATATATATAGAAAAAAAAACCAGACTTCCATGTTGTGTCTACTAACAAAATGAATGTTTTTATTGCTATCATTATCCATGAAAACACGATGAACTGAATGCTATCATAGATGTCTGTTAGTGTTTAGTACCCTCAACTCTTCACTCTGTGAATGTTGATGTTGCCCTGCTAACCACACCTGCCTTTTAAAAATCAATTTAAAAAACATTTATTTTTGTATTTTGAAATTAAACCATAATTCTGTTATCTTCCCTCTTTCCCATTCTCCTCCAACCCTCTCTATGTATTCCCTGACTCCTTCTCTCTCAAATCCATACCCTCTACATATTTTAATTGTTGTTCTATATCTAATATAACATTATAATATATTCACAAACAAACACATGTTCATTCACACACACACATATCCTGCTCTAGACATAGAAAGTTACATGTATATTCTTAAAGATCTTCACAGTATTTTTAATGACAGCTGGTTAGGGATGACCCGTGATTTGATTTATGACAAGGAAACACCAAAGGGCTTGCGATGCTCACAGTAGGTCTATTAGTGTGAAGCTCAGATACAAAAGATTGAGATTTATCCTTTATGAATACAAATAATTGAAATGAGGGCCCATGAACCGTGCCATTTTTATTTGGGGATAGAAACAGTTGTTTTTGATATTTAAATCCTTCCTTCTTAGTAACATGATAATGACATAATCTCACAACGTCCTCCTCCTCCTGCTTCCATACTGTGGAGTTGTTTGCTTCTTAGTTGGTCTGACCCTCCTTTCTATTCATGTTTCTTTTTAAATCAAGAGCCTGAGCCTCATCGGGACGAGTGAACTGTATTTTATGGTGCCTACGTGCCATTGATAACAGTCTAGATACCTTAGCAAAGCATCAAGGACAGATCTACAGGTTTGATCCTCCATATCCAGGTCCCATTCACCAATAACACAAAGATTAGGGGTTCTATTATGCTACTAAATTAAAGATTAGTGGGATAATTTCTGTATAATTTTCTGCACTTAAGCTAAATTTGCTTCTTCAGCATTCCGCTTTTGTTTTTTAAGTGACATGTTTGTCTCAGACAATGTCATTTTCTTATAGGTGTTCGTAGGACAAAGGGTTACTTAAGAAATATTTTTACTCTGGTTTTTAAGACACTTTAAAGAACATTCTTAGATCTGCCTTAAAATAAATAAATAAATGAATAAATAAAAAAAAATTTGTGAAATTGACAATATCTCTCATCTTCCAGTAGTTATTGTGCATGAATATAAAGTTCGTGCTTCATGCTATCATTCTGAAAGTAAAGAAAAACAAGGAGAAAGAATTCAAATAATCACAGGTTTATTATATTTTTCCTAAAACAATAGCTATAGGAAATTTCCATTTATATGAGTCAATAAATTTCTTTATTGTTTTAGGATGGACCCGTCTGATGGGAGTTTTCTTTCTTGGATGAAATAAGATATGGAATACATATGCAGAGAAGATTACAGAGGTTGATAAAATTGCATATAAGACATAGAAATGTAAATGGAATCATTGAGCAATCTTCACTTCAAAGAATAAGGCTTGCTGTCTCTGATATACTAAATTATGGGGTTGTCTTAATTCTTAGAATACACATATGAATAATCTGTGTCTTAATTGAGAAAACTTCCTTCCTTCCTTGCTTCCTTCCTCCCTTCCTTCCTTTCTTTCTTATAAATTAAACTGAGGGCATTTAAGTGTCTGGTATATAAAATAAAAAAATATTTTGCATTGTGGATAGTCTGCAAGTAAAATGAATTTATGAAGTAAAGCAGTAAATCTGGAAGTCAAAACTAGTGAATATTCAAAATAAAACTGTAACAATAACAAAAAATACAAATAATAGTTAAACAGATAAAATGTCTTCCTTTTGAAGAAATGATTTGAAAGGAGATTTGTGGCCACGCGGCTCTTAAAATATCATATAAAGCTGAGAATGTGAAGTCTTGAAAATGTGACAACTGCTATTTTGCTATTATCCGTAATCAATGATTAAAATAAGGTGGAAAAATCACCACAGTAGGAAGAAAATCAAACATGGTAAGAGGGTAAATAGACCACAGCTGCTCCAGTGGGGCTCCTTGAGGAAATAATTCTCAAGAAATGAAACAAAGTACTTTTTATCGGTATATAATTATACAATTAAGAATGTGGGTTATTGGATTACCATTCTCAACTCCTTGCAAATACAGTAAGAAGATTAAGCACCCTTAGGATGGTTCTAGTTCCTACAGTGTCCATCCCTATTGCCTCAGACAAACCAATGGAATGTAAACTGACATTTACTTTGGTGCTTTAGCAATTGGTGCTGCTAGGTTTTGCATCCTTCTTTATTTTTTTGTTTTGTTACAAGAACAGTGTTTGCCAAAGGGGCTTTTTTTTAAACTATTGGATTCTAGAATAAAGAATCATGCAAAATAAAGTCAAAGATAATATACAGCTGACATACAATTTAGAAGAAAGGCTTCATATATGTTTTAAAAATATTTACTGTGGGTGTGTCGGTTTGAGTCTATGTGCACCCTATGCATGCAGATAGCCCCAGAAGCCAGAGGGCATCAGGTCCCCTGGAACTGAGTTTGCAGTCAGTAGTAAGGTGCCTGATGTGGATGCTGAAGAATAAACTTGAGTCCTCTGTAAAAGAAGGAAGTACTCCCAACTGTGGGGCCATCTTTTCAGGCCCTGGTATACTTTTCTATTGTTATGAGAAAAGTGGATTTTTAGTTCTTTATTATTGTATCATTGCCTTGCAAAGATTTCCTAATAATATGCATTTAAATGTCATATGTATTCATATGCATATATGCATAGGATCCACATAAAATATTTTAGCCAATTTAGAGAAACTTCGTATAAAGATAAAAAGGTGCATGGTGCATGGGTCTATAAAAGCCAACATTGTATATGTAATCACCCACTGCAGCATATTGAAGAGAAAATTAGATCCATGTTAACCACCAAAAATAAAATTTTATTTTTCTCTGCCACAATGGCTTTTCATCCAGTGAATCCTAATGCATAACTTCCCTCTACACACTTCTGTAAACACATCTGGAATATTTAAAGGGAGATGCAGTATTAGTTGTCTTGGTTATCCTGAAACAATTATCCATTTCCCTCATTTTTGGCTATGATTGTAGAACAGATGTCTTCTGTATCTGCCAGCAGAAGAACGCTGATTTCCACAGCTAGTGCACACCAGGGGCATCGGCACTGCTGTTGGTGTCTCTTGGCGTCTATGCTGAGGCATGTGATGCCAAGATATCCAGGGAGATGATGTCTGCAAGAACAGCATGAACTGTGTCCCTGCTAGAGTGGCAATTGTTAACTCATTTGCCTTCACTGATCTTGTCATCCATCCATTTGGGTCCTTCAGAAAATTAGATAAAATATCTCATTACCTCAATATTCTCCCCCTTCCTCCTTCTCTTTTTCCGTCTCTCTGTTTCTGTTTGCCCACCCTTCCTCTCCACTCTTCTCCCTCCCTCTATCTGACTTTATCATTAGGTCCCTCTCCCTTTCTCTTTCCTCCTCAGTGACTCTCAGACAGAAACAGATAATTCAATTTAATTTGCTCTAATAGGATGCCAACAGGTCTTGCCCTTTCCCAGTCTTCTCCCTTGCTAAACCATTAGATTATATTCCTAAACCTAGTCACCAAGACCTAGTCACTTATTTGGCCACTTTCCTATGCCTAACCCATTCCTGAGGTTGATCATCACCAAAATCAACTATAAAATCATCAAGATCCAGCAGTCAAAATCCCCATTTGACTACTCAAATTAAAATACCCAATCAGAACTTACCAACACATTTGACATCATACTGACACAGACCCCCCCTACCCTTTTTCCCTATTAAAATTAACATTTGCAAAGCTGTTTGCTGTTGTTTCTGAGCAATTTAGATTCAGCCACCATGTCTCTTTGCCTTGATTAATAAACATCTTGGGTTTTGTGTTTGGAAATTCGAGTTTGTGTCTGGTCTGTGGCTAATCCAGAGTCCATTCAGTAATGTACTGGAACAATGACTTTGAAATTAGCTCTCATCTATATTTAAGGTAGCTTCATTATTTCTTGATAGCACTAATCTCCTACAAACCAGCAGATGTTCTTCCCAAGGCATATCCACAATGGGTTGTATTCACAGCCTTTGTATCAACAGCACTTCTGTGAAACATTTCCAGAAACTTGCCTTGTGTGTTAAAACCCCACTCCTTATTGAGCGTGGTACTAAGTCTGAAAGATAGAATGATAAATAAGAACTCAGTGTAGGCATTCAAGAAGCTTATGGTCTGTGGAAGCCAATGGAAAGTATGTTAGAAATTGTAATTGAGCTGACACTAATATACTATATTAACATAATGATAAAGAACAGATAATAATTAGAGGAGTTTTTCCAGGAGAATGGTACATAAAATCTTAAATACACATATTAACAGGACTATCACACCAAGTACCATATACAAAATAAAAACCTGAATAGAAGCAGAGAAAATATACTTTTCAGAAGACTAAAACCAAGAGGGAATGTGGTGGTTTAGCGAACTGGAGATGAAGATAACATAGATGGTTTCATTGAGTACATGCAAGTTCTGACTTCAGAGCAGATGACAGCATGCCACATGTCTAAGATTGTCCTAATATAATAATTAGTACAAAGAAAGAAGAAAATAAAGAAAAAGAAAGAAGAAAGAAAGGAAGGAAGGAAAAAAGAAAGAAAAGAAAGGAAAAAGAGGGAAGGAAAGAGAAAAGTGGAACAGGATGACTGTATACCTCATATTCGGGATGAGCCTGATGCATGGTAGTTACCCAGGAAGAAAAAAATGAACGAATAAAGGGGTGATTATATACCACCCACCTAAGACTAATACATAGTAATGCTTGGAATGAAGGAGTTAATGAATAAATTAATGAATAATCAAATTGTGAAGGTCCTAAAAAACCACAAGTTTAATGGCAGCAAGACCATGAAGGTTATAGTATTATACTTCAAACACCAACATTAGTTGATGCCATTGGAGACTTTAATAAAAGTATCAATAGACATAATTCAAATTCCTTCTGCTGTACTGAGAATGTTTTTTATAACCAGGAGCAAAAATATGAAATAATTATGCTTAAGAGATCATTGTAGTCATCAACTAATATAAGAAACAACTAACTATTTTGTATTTACTGTGAGTCTAATATTATTCTAAATGTTTTAAATGTATTATCTTATTTGGTTAAAAAAAAACTTGTTAAGTAGATAACTTAATTTTGTCCTATTAGAAGAAATGAATGTGAATCTTAAAGTTAAGAACTCTTCTCAAGTTCATGGAACAAATTAATTGATAGGTAATAGTACCAGATTCAAATCCAGGTATCCTTGCTCAAGATTCACTATCTTTAACTTCCTTTTTATATTTAATAGTACAAGAAAAAAATATAACTACCTATTATCTTGTGTACAGAACTGATGACAGAAAATTTCCAAGGCAGTTGTAAGGAAAGAAAAGTAAAATAAATTTGGAAGGGGATTAAATGAGTAGAATATAAATAAGAAAAATATTCACGTTTATAGTTTGAGACAGTGAGGAATTGCCAAAGGATGCTGATTATGGAGAAAAATTGGGACAAATATAAGTTTTAATGTGGGCTCAGTATCAACTGATGATGAATAGGTACTTAAGATACTGGTTTGGATGGAAATCTGAAATGCAGATTAGATAAACGTCATCAACTTCAGCTGGTCATTAAAGTGAATGAGCATAGACTCACTCAAAGACTATACAGTGAGGGGGAGTGAACGTAATTATGATGTACATTAAAATCAAAAGTCCCACAAAGAAATAGATGAACCATCTCAGTAGAGTGTGATGTCATAGAAGCTAGAGGAATAAAAGTGTTTGAAGGAAGAAGCAGCTGGCAACAGTTTCAAATGCAGCAAAGATGCTGAGTAAGAAAGAATTATCCTATCCAATGGACGGAATAGCAAGGAGGTAACCAGGGACTAGTGAAAGTGGAGAGAACATTACTGATAATTTGAGACATTTTAAGGGTACACTAGATGTTCCAAGTCAAGTTGACTTTTGCTTTAAAATGCAAGTAATGGATAAGAAGTGATCATTTTAAGGGAAAATAGGAAGTGAGCCATCAACTTATAGGCATAGGAGCAGAATTTCTGACTTGGACTTAGTAGCACCATCATGAAGACCAACAAATGAGAAGTGTGACATCATACAATTTCTGCACAGCAAAGTCCACCATCATTTGAATAAAAAAGAAGCTTCCAGAAAGAAAAAAACATAGTTTGTACCATCTTCATATCAGAGAGAAGAATAGTACAGAACACACAAAGGACTCAAAATTCAAATGTCAGAAAAACAAATAACCTAATTAAAAATTAGATGATGGAACTATACAGGGAGTTCTCAAAAGAAGAAAGACAAATGAATGAGACATATATTGTTTTAAATATTCAACATCACAGTAATACAAATTAAAACTTCTTTGTTATTTCTTCTTATCCCAGTCAAAATGGTTACGATGAAACAAATCAAATAGCAACAAATCCACAAATACATTAATCATGTGATTCATCTATACCACTCCTCAGCATATTCTCCAATGATTCTATCTTCTCCTAAAGATAGACTCTTCATCCATGTTCATTGCTGCTCCATTCACAGTATCCAGAAAATGGAAAAAGAACTAAATCTCATCTAGTGGATATAAAGTTGGTATACTGATTAATGAATAAATAAAATTTGGTACATAACAAAAAAGGAAGATTATGCAGCTGTATAGAAAACTACAGTAGCAAAATCCACAGGTAAGTGGTTGGAGCTGGAAACAGTCACCCTGAGTGAGGTAACTTGTACCCAGACAAATCCTGTATGTTCTCTTTCATATCTGGCTACTGGATTTGAATATTTATATATGGAGCACCCAAAGAACTCAAGAAACTAGTAGGAGTACAAAAGGAGAAGATTTCAAGGTAACAAAGATGGAACACAGGTGCTATGAAGGGGCTAAGGGAAACAATAAAAAAGAAAGGACTGGATGAAATGGGGGCTGGGAGGAGAGCATAGATGAGGATAAACATAGAGGGATAACTAACACTGAAGACCATTGACAAAGCCATATGATACTTATTACAGTAAGAGCATCCCGAATATAAAGTATGTACATATACAGATATAAAAGGAATTTAAGTAGATTTACCCTAGAGTGTAGATGATACCTCACTATAAACTACCAAATGAAAGGTTCCAGGTTCGAGTTACTTCTTTTACAGTTGGTCAATTGGGCCCCATAGACATCCCTTTGACACCCACATACAGGAGTCATAGTACCTGGAGAAATTAAACTGATACTGACTTAGAAGGTAAAAGTGCTGTAAGTGTAATGAGGTATTTCGCAATTTTACCTAACTCTGAACCTTGTTCCTACATTGATTAGGTGGTGCCCATTGGTATAACAATGGCACAAAAGTTATGGGAGTAACCGACTACTTTATTATTGGATTTAAAGGCAAGGATACAAGATAGAACTTGTGATAATGTTAACTTGGCCAAACTTCCTCTGCTGTCAAGACTTTAAGCACTAAAGAATAACCTAGTAACTATTACTATTATTCTGCTAAATGGATATCTATTATTTAACTATGTGCTTATGTTTATATACTCACAAAGTTCATTTTTGTTTATTTGTTTTAGATCTCAGCTAAACGAGGTATCCCATGACTGGTCAAATACACAGAATAAGAGATTGTAAAATACTCAATTTTAAATAGTTCATATACATCACACCCTTCACCTACAAGGTTCAGATATCTTTTTTATTTAGTTTTAAATCTCTCTTTATTAAATTTATTTATTTATTCCCTTTACAACGTAATATCAGCCCTTCCCCTCCTCTCAGGACCCCCTTACAACAGTTCTCCCTCATCCCCACTTCCTTTCTCTTTTGAGAAAGGGAAGGCACCCCTTCTGGGTGTCAACCCCCCCCACACACACACACACATACTTCAAGTCCCTATGGTACTAGGCACATCTTCTCCCACTGAGGCCAGACACGGCTGTTCATTTAGGGGCACAGGATCCACAGGCAGGCAGGTAGGCAACAGACTCAGGGGCAGGCCCTACTCCAGGTGTCTGGGTGATCGTCATGAAGATCAGGCTGCTCGTCGGCTACATATGTGCAGGAGGCCTAGGTCCAGTCTGTGCTTGCTCTTTGGTTGGTAGTTCAGTCTCTGGTAGCTTCTAAGGGTCAAGTTAGTTGACGCTCTTGGTCTTCCTGTGGAGTTCCTGTCCACTCTCGTCCCCCAATCTTTCTCCCAACACTCGGTAAGACTCCTCAAGATCCATATAATGTTTGGGTGTGAGTCTGTGCATCTCTTTCCATTGGCTGATGGGTGGAGTCTCTCAGAGGACAGTTATGCTAGGTTCTCAGGCATCATTTTTAAAGAACGTGTAGACGGTATGAGACACAATTTGTGGACATCTGCTATGAAACATTTTCTGAGCTCAACGGAGCCATTTCATACAAGAACTCACAATGGGTATGAGCTGAAAATACACAAACTTTATAACATCAAGCCATGCAGAGCATACAAACATGACTAGGCATTCATCCATAGCAGAGAATCTATTGGCAATCGTAGGTTGCTGAAGTAGGAAGAGTAAATTTTCTTCAGGGATTCAGCCAATAAATTGTTACCTATGCTCCAATAGATGGTCCTATACCAATATACATACAGGCAAAACTAACTGGCCTCTGTGGATTTAAAGTTAAGAGAGAGTAAACACATGATATGTTTAGGGGAAAATGGTAGTGGGAGAATAAAGTCGGAACTGGAAAAGAGGGAACGATGGGTAGATTTGATCAGAACCACATTATAAGCAGGTATGAAATTCTCATTCAATAAAATAGTGAGGGAAAGAAGTATGTCAATGTACTCCTAGACACTAGCAGAACTTACACCTCCAGGAAGGAAGTAGTACCAAATCTCTGTATCAGCCACTGATGGTTGCTATCTTCTACATACATGATCTTTATTATCATCTTCCTGTGTGTATGCAGAGTAGATTCAGTGACTCAGCTTTGATAAATAAAAAATGACTAAGTGATAGAATTTCATTTCCAATACTAGGTTTTAAGTCACTCTAACAATGATACCTATCTTGATATGTATCTTTCTCCTTCCCCACCCCTCATCCCTTTTCTTATCTTTTACTTAGGAGGATAGCAGTTAGCATGTCATGTGGGGCCATAAGTATGAGGGGGATAAATAGAATGCTGTTCTCTTCAGCTATGCCAGTATGCAGATAGAGATAAGGGAAAAATACATTTAAGGAGTTAAATTTATGAAACTATATTTCAGAATCTTGCTCTCCACCTCAGTCTGATTTACATAGGGAACTTAGGGATGATATTAGAAAATAATGAGACTTCAGAGGACCTGGGGGGGGGGCTGTGTGCCTTTTGAATATAGTAAAGCCATTAATCATTGGTAGCTAGAATGCAGGCTGTAGTACCATCCACTAAAATAGCACTTATTGGTGTCTTCCTCCATGTCGCCATGGGTTTTGGAAAGCCTCCTACTCATAAGGTGAGGTTGACTTTAGTAACTATAACGAACAAAATAGAGCAACAGTGATCTGACAAAAGTTATAAGATAAGGTTGGAAGAAGACTTTTACTTTGTTTTACCCACATCCTTCTATCTTAAAACCCTTGAGAAAGGGTCTTCAGGAAGTAAGTGCCCCAGTGAAAAGACCCATATGACAAGAAAGTGTAATCTTGGCTTAATAACAAGAGAAGACTTCGGATCTACAGCAGCCTAGAAAGTGACATTAGAAACAGTTCTGGCCATCAAACTATGCAATGATTACAGTTGGAATCAGTCTCCTGACTGCAGCACAAAAAGACCGTAGAGGACTCCCAAGTTAGGTCTTACTTGGATTTTCATTCTACAAAACAACAGGATATACTCTGTATCATTTTAGTATGCCACCATGTTTTTGAATGATTTTTTATAATAATAAATTAAAGCAAGTAGGAGCAAAGGAGTATAACAAACATGTTCTGTCTTCTGTACTCATCTGCAGTCTCTGTCTCTGAATGTCATGGCAGAAAGCAAAAATACCACAGGGCTCAAATACTTTTAGAAGTCCATGGCCACATACCAGTTGTAAACTTTTGTAATATCATGCATGATTAATAGAAAAGGGCCACAGGATGCAGTCAAAACTGTTGTAGTAAATATTTAACCTCAGTTGGGTGTTTCTACTCTGCCTTTGATTATTCAGTTCCTAGATAAAAGAGACAGAACATATGTGTATATATGTGTGTGTGTGTGTGTGTGTGTGTGTGTGTGTGTGTGTGTGTGTGTGTGTCTGTGTCTGTGTGTACAAGCTGTTATGTCTACTTCCCTGCCAATAACCCCAAATTATAACTTGACATGTTCCATCTGGGCATCCCTTAACTTTAATTGGCCAGCTCTGATAGCCATATTTTTATGATTCCTACCCCATGTATAGAACTAATAGTTTTAAATTAAGGATCAAGGTCCATAGCAGCACTTTGTATATGTGTGAACTCTCTTGTCACTGGAGGCCGCCAGGCCTTGGGGTTTAAGCATTTAGGATTACAGTACATAGCAATAGAGAAGTGGACAGGCAGATATAGGAGATCATTAAAAGTCAAACACATATGATATGACCATAATATTTTTAAAATTAATTTACTTTATGACTCTGTATGTGTGTGTGTGTGTGTGTGTGAGAGAGAGAGAGAGAGAGAGAGAGAGAGAGAGAGAGAGAGAGAGAGAGAGAGA
>CM052707.1:70412126-70495550 GCA_028551405.1 Uromys caudimaculatus | reverse complement strand
TTATCTTGCCAACCTTAGTGAGCATAGATTTTTAAAGGATGCTCTATCAGGAATGCCTTATAAGCTTGTTTTTACAATTTATATCACCAGCATTTACAAATACACATTCTGTTGAAATTTCTATATTTCCCAAGAATATAGCTTTTCACCATGAAATGTAAGCCATGTTAGATCATTCAAGTATGAGGTTTTTAATTGCTTTTTACATGCCTGGGGAAATACTTGAAATCAGAGATCATCGTCATTTTCTAAAATATCTGACACAATGGTATACTAATCATTCATGTTACAAGTTTCAGAGCCAAAGGTACTCCCTCTGAAGATTACACGGAAATTTTAGTAAAATTAAGCAGGAAATGGGGCTTTTTCATCCCACAGGCAAGAGGTAGATAAATTTCACATTGAATGCCTGAAGTCAACAACTGAGGAGCTAATACATATATTAAGCCATCAATTTATAATCATTCAAATAACATAAATGAAAAATAAAGCATTTCTGTACAACAAAACCAACACGCATATCTATTCGAAGTCATAAATATATCCAACGACCTTAATTGAAACTTGATATATTTAAAGGGTTAAAAGGTACAGAAAACTGAATTATAACCACATAAAAATATGAATGGAGACAGAAAAGGGAGTATTTGATTGACGTATAACCTTCTTGCTTCACAAATTTGAAATAGAGAGAACAATAAAATCTTAGGTGAAATAAAAGTAAAAATATATGATTAAAAGAAAGGGGGAGATAAGAACTATCACAATGTTAAAAATGGTTGTTTTTAACTTTAAATTGACTTTTATTCTTTTTCATGGTATACACATACTCATTTATTTATTAGATATGCATTAAACCTCCTTTATGCCAGTCCTCCAGATAAATTATGAAAAAGCAAGATGCTATCCCTGTGCTACTGGTGTATTCTGAATTTCCCCCTTAAAACAAATATCTTTATTCTGAAAATTCATCAGCCCTGAGCAAAAGAAGGAAAATGGAATTGCAGGCAATACATTTTGTAAATGTTGAAACATGTCTGGGAGTAAAGCATTTTCTCTTGCTGTATCATGGATGGCAAAATATCTAGCACACAGAAGATTAGAGAGTGCAAATACTGTGGGTATTACTGAGTTATTCTTAGGAATTAAGCATTCAGGAAATGGTGCAGTTTATATTTAGATACCTTGGGGAGACACCACTGTTTGAAAACCTAATTGCACTAAATCCTGTTTACAGAGAGCAGACAAACACAGTATACAACATCACATTCGCAACCTGATTTTTACCTCTTTTACTCAAAAGATTTCATATTTATTTTTAACAAGCTAGTATGCTGTTTTCCCAGAGACTCACACACACATGCACAAAGGAAATAAAAGGGATTTGGGCAGTTGTGGTTGACTTTATTTTTTGGTAAGTTATGCTATTCTTCTGTCTTCCTACTTGGGGTTCATATCTTAATGTTGTAAAAATCAAATAGAACGAAGAAGATAAATAATTTCCATTTATATATTAACAAACCTTTGGAAGGAAAATAAAAGTAAGGGTTATGTGGGCATAAATTTTTGCAACCTACTTTTAATAAGGGTTCACCTCTCCTCTAGCCCACCATCCAGCAGAGGTATTAGAAGAGAAAAATTTTTAGGATATGGGGAAAATGGACCAGTTCAGCAATAGTTCTTTAAGTATGAGCTTGATCTTCTTTGGCAGCAGTTCAGTCCTGTAGCATACACCAAATACAGTCTGGCAGCTGCAGACCAGTCCTCTTGGTAGGCAGACACAAGGCATGATCCAGAAGCCATAGTTCAGTCCTTTCAGCAAACAGACACTAGGCAGCTATAGTACAATCCCGAAGAAACTTCCAGGCTCACCCACTAGCCTAAGGTGAGGCTGCAGAGGCAGTAAGCTGCCACAGGAACTTCATGAGTGGTTCTTGGGTGAGTTTTTTGTAGTGGTAGCATTATCATAAGTTGAGCTCACCAACACTATGTAAGGCAAACCAATTTATGTGTGTCTTTAGCGAAGAATAGTGAGGCAGAGTAAATCAAACCAATGCTCAATGCTTGTTTCCCACTGCTTGTGGGATCATATTTATACTCCTTCACCAAGCTTGCTTTCACGTGTCTGCTATATCCAAATATCCTTTCACTTGTGTCTGATTTAGGAAAAAAAGCCTTTCACATGTTTGATTTAGCAAGACATCCTTTCACCTGTATGCCCCAGCAAAATATCATTTGACATAACTAATTTTCCAAAGAAACTAGAATTTTCCACTTCAGGGGTAAATAAAACCCACTCAAGACATTAGCACTAAATTACAGAGAGGTTATTAAATACTAAAACTATTCAGTTTATTTCATTTATTCTTTCAACATTTATTTGGAACCTAGAATATATTCAACACTAAAAGTGTGCATAGCTATGTGTTTTTAGTGATGTCACAGCAAATTCCCCTTCTTACACAATTCAGAGTCAGATGGAAAGGACAGACACACATGCTCACACAAACATAGATGAGCATAGTCCTGTTAGTGTAAATACTTTGAAGACAAACACAGGTAAATTGATAACAATGGTGCAGCATACGAGAGAGTTATATATGGAAGACCTGTGCAAAATGGTGAAATGCTCTTTGAGAAAAACATTAAAAGAAGTAACTCTCAAAGAAAGAGACTTCTAGAAATAAAATTCAGTTTTTCACAGACTAACAAATATAGGGATGGCATAGCCATCAAACTGCAAGAAATGAATGTAGAGCAAAGAGAAAAAGCTGGCCAGAGAAGGAAAATGTGATACAACATGAACATCTACAACAGATAACACATCAACACAAGATTTCCTTGGCCATCTGAAAGAGCTTTAGAATTTATTATATGTGCAGTGAAATGCCTTTGAGCATGATATGGCCATCCCATTATTACCATGTAGCAAAACTGATTATTCAACTTTGGCCAAGTTAGACTCATTTTGTGATTACCCCCATTCTAAAATCTTTGATCCTCCAAATCTCTTTATGGAATCTGAAAAATCAAGATTATATCCTCCTTGAAGGAGGAAATACTGTTTGGTGTCTGTAAAAGTAACTTTTATTTGCCTGATATAATTGTCATCTTGGAGGCTAACTGCTGAATAAACTCATCCTTTCTAGTTCTAACTGAACTCTGGCTAGCTGGTTCAACTCAGCTGTTCTGGCTCAATCTCCTCTCCAAGCTGACTGATTCAAACTGGCTTCTTTCAGCTTCTCACTGAATTGCTCTGCTTGGTCTCAAACTATCTCTGGCAATTAGTCTAATCTTATAGTTCCAATTCTCTAGCTTCAACTGCCTCTGCTGACCTGCACTACACAAACTGTACAAACTGAATGGAACTCAGGAACAATCTCAACTGAACTCAACTGCACTGCGCGAACTGCATGGATTGAACAGGTTCAACTCCACTGCACTGAACTCAACCAACTCTCTTTTAGAACTGCTCTCATATAGCCTCTTTTTCCTGTCTGTTCTCATGACTGTTGGGCATAATCCTACCAAATCTTTCTGTCAAATCTTTCTCCAGTTTGTCACTTTGATGCTTGAGTCTGGGATTTCATATCTTAACTTCTCAAATGACATCATTGTTTGGGATGAAAGCTGAAGGCTAAGGGCCTGTCTGTGTTCCAGCCAGAGAAGTAAATGTTCATAGCATATCTGCATTTCTGATGGATCACATATACCTAAAAGATCTTTGGATATGATCAGAACAGCCATGTTGCTGGATTAAAATTCCTCTTTAGCTATCTTTTTCTTACTTCCACACAGAAAGCTAAACATGTCTTGTGCTGGTAACCATGGCTGCTGTAGGTTTATGAGTTCAACATCCCTGTCATGTCCAGAGGATAATATTTTGCAGCAGCCTTTCCAGACCTCTGGCTTTTCAAATCTCCCCACCTCCTTTTCTGTAATATTCCAAGAGCCTAGAGGGGTAGAGTGTATGATGTAGGCATACTTATTAGGGCAGAACTCTTTGAAGAGACTTTTTTCTTCACTTTTACCAGTTGTCGGTTACTCAGCCACATTTTGAATTCTTGTATGAAACAACTAAAGAATAACGTTTTATAAATTTAAAGCTAAAACTAGAAAATTTTTACTTAAAATTTAACTTTTTCTCTATTATCAACCTGCTCACAGATATGTACAGATGCTACAGCACCTCTAATTCTACCCAGGTGAAAGATACAAAAAATAGAATGTTATTATTCTTTAGATTAGTTCTAGAATGTTTATTTTATGTGATGTTCCTCACGAACAACCCATTCATAGGTGAGGGAACTGAGATATAGAGGAAGAATAAAAGGCAGTGTTTATAGTACAATATCAGTTTGAAACATGCACTAAGAATATCATCCTACCTTTAAAATAAGTTGTACACAGTGGTGTATTTTGACATTTTAGCTACATTTTCTATTAATTGTTTGACATTTCAACATACTTCCCTTGTCACTTACTCCAACTCATACAAGGGATAATGATACCTACTCCATGCCTGAAGTAATGTCAAAGATTTATAAAAATGTTTCCGATATCTTGCAAAAGTCTTACTTCAGTGATAGGTGGGATGAGCAAGGGTACTTTACACGTAAATTGTCAAGTGAGTGAAGCTGGGAAGGAGAGTCTACCCTAACGCTCATGCTTGAGCTTTTGATTCCAGTGTTACAGGGTCACCTTGGCTCATATTTTTTCCATTCAAGAAATAGTAAAATACAAAGAAAACTTGGTATGGTGGTATTTTGCGACTTTTGCTGAAAATACATAAAAACAATTCATCTCAGGTAGGATTTTAATGACAGACAAAGGAAACAATAACATCACATATAGCTTAGGTAATTCATGAGTTATTGTAGTTGCTTACAGGAATATTGGTGACTCAAACATAGCTACCTTTCTGAATATTCTATAAAAACAAGGGTGATCAATTACAAAAACTGAATCCCTAGAACTCCCTCCATAACTTGTAGAGAGATGAATAAATAGTCTCCTCTCCCCCAGGAATTGTTTCTGGTCATATAACCTTGGAGGGGACCTTGTGAATTTTTTAAGTTTCAGGAACTTCATAAGCCTTGTAATTTTCTTTACTTATAAAGCCTTAAGTGTTTTGTTTACTTCCCGAGTTTTACAAGCCTCACTACAGATGGAATGTATCAATTTGTAAGAAGTTAAATATACAACACATGAACTGAAATTTTCCTGCATGGAATTAATTAGTCATGCAGTGATTTCAGATGTATAAGAAATTTGGGAGGAATTAGTGACGTAGATAAATAAATTCACTTTTTGAAAAGTTGACTTTCATTCTAAATGATACCCTAATCCTAACATAATAAATAGTATTTGGAGTTGGAGATTGGGGGGAATATAACCACACTAAGAGATTATGAGTGGAATTAGCACCTTAACAGAAAGAAAAACAAACAAACAAAAAAACTCCATGTTCTCTGTATGTCTCTTCATGAGATCAAAATCGGGAATTTCTGCTTCTTATCAATTTGCATAATCAATTCTGTTACTCAGGTCTCATAGATTTTAGTAGCTGTCTTGAGCATTGAGAACTGGAAGCTTGTTACTTAAGGCTAGTCCTTGATATTCTGTCCTAGCAGCCTGAAGTGACCATGGTATTTAGGAATCCATTTTTCTGCCTTGGAGTAAACTGGTCACTTCAGTGACTAATTTTTCAAAGATGTTCCTTAAATGGTATGACACAGTCATGCACTGGTCATTTCTATTTTTTCATCTTCAATTATAAAAAATTGCCTTATTTCATTTCCATTTATTTTTGTATTTTCTACCACATTACCATGAATGGTGATTCCTCAAAGGATGCAAAACTATGTCCAGACATCTATGAATGTGGCCTTCTCTGGAGAGAAGAAAAATTTGCTGAAACTATAATTCAATTGAGGCTTTGGGGAGGATGTCACCTTGGATAACTTGGTGGGTTTAATCCATTGGGAAATATGTTAAGATGTCCAGAGAAAAGAAAAGACCCTATTAAGAAGGAGGATTGGTTGCAGCTTGTCAACAGTAACCCAAGCCATCAAGCCAGTAAAGATTCTTTCTGTCAGCCGCTGGAGGATTGTAGCCTTGAGTGTGCCTGATTTGTAGCCCCAAAAGTGAGACAGTGAAACAGTGCATTCCCACTGTTTCAAGCCACCTAATTTTAATAATTTGCCACACATCACCCACGATTCATGAACCCCTTTATGCTACTTTTCAGAATAGAAAGAAATCCCTGTCTTTTACTTGAACAATCTCTGCAATTATTAGAGACCAAAGGCGGGAAAAGCAAATTGAAAAGAAGGGAATGCAATGGCAATGTGTATTCTCTTGAAATCCTTCCACTGAGGGATCAGCGTGGCATTAAAATGCTCTGAAGAACAAAGCTTTCTAGGCCAGTCTACTCTTTGTTCCCTTCTCTGATCAAGGCCACACCCTAACCTCTCATTAGCTGAAAAAGCCAAATATACTTTGGAAGACTCTTCTATATGGAGTTTGAGTGACCACTGGTGGTTTTGCAACTCTATAGTATTCATTGGGTTCTACGTCTCTTTTGTTTAAAATTAGAGTATATTTAACCAGCAGCCCAGCAATTCAAATGGAAAGGGACATAATTATGCTCTAGGTGTCGGGTTTTACAGGTGTTTTCCCCAACAGTTAAAACTTTCCATTGTTTACAAAAAGGAAAGATTTATAAAGCCATGTTTCAGAATCCAATATTTTTAACCAGTAGTTTATTTTGTTCCTTTAGGAAAACTTGATAAAATGCCTAGCCTCCTCCTATAACAATTGAGTCAATACCTCCATATTTGGTTATATGTATTTTTACACAAAACTTAAATACTAAAATATATGCCCTTGATTTTATAGAGTAGCTGTGCAGCCAACAGAACAGATAGTTAATAGCATAAACTTAAATGGTTCATTGCTTATTATATATGCTTATGATCTGTCTCTTGAGTACTCCCATAGTCCACTATGGCTCTCTCAGACCATCTTACCTTTTATGCAGTTGGGTTTTTATGGGTGGTTTGATGTAATATCACTGACTGTTGTCTCTAGCCACATCACAAGGCTAAGTCAATGACATTCCAGAATATGTCTGTCACTGAACCACAGATTGTAATTCCTACCAGAGGATTGATCTCTGGAACCAAAAAAAAAAAAAAAAAAAAAAAGAGGCTGAAAGCCACTGCACTGGATCTTATTGTAAGATTGAAATATTTATTTAATATCTTAGATACTGTCCTTCTTAAACACATTCATTACCATGCAAGACGAACTCTTAGAGTAATGAAAATAGTAAACATGTCATGGAGAAGCCATTCCACAGGTCCTCCAGAGACTCCGGATAAAACCAGTTCTATATTGCTTTAACCTCCTTACTAATGGTCTGTAAAAGGCTGGGAGTCAACAGCACATTAATTAAATTCACAGATGTCTCATAATTGAAAGGTGTATCACAAATCAGCAAAGGATATAAACACTGGGGTTAAATACGGTAGTAAAAAAATAGATATCTAAATGAGACAATAATCTAAACTAGAATTCCCTAAGTTGTGATTCTTGAGTTGATGGTCACAGTCCCATGACTCATCAATCGAAGGCAACACAGTATGTTAATACTGTGATCAATTTGAAAAAGTCAGAGATCCAGCTTAGAAAGAAGAGTTTACAGAAAAACAGTGGGCTTTCATGATTGAAATTACTCTTTATGTGCCCATCTCTGGTTAATATAAAAGTAATAGAGAATTGGTTCTCAAATGTATCAAGAAAGAATGGCTGAGAGCACTAACTTATGAAAATAAGAGTTCTTATATGCTCCATAAGTAATCTAAACTAGCAAGGAAACATCATCAAATCACATGATCTTAAAGGAATTAAGCAATTTATTGATAAGGTGAATGACTCCAGGAAAAATTAAACTTTAATTTTAGAGTTTAATATCACCTTAAGTCCTGATTATTTAAAAAAATTAATATATATTCTATGTGTTTGTATGTATTTGTGTGCATATATGTTTATATGTACACATTTTATGTACATCATATTTATATATACATTATATGTATGCATTTATATGTATATATATGCTTCAAATGTCAAATGTTTTCCTCATTAACTCTCCATCTTAGTTTTCAAGACAGTGTCTTTCACTCAATGTGGATCTTTTAAATTTGACTAGAAAGAGTGACCAGTGAGCATTAATGATTCAGCAATCACACATGTGTGTGAGCACACACACACACACACATACACACACACACACACACACACACACACACACACACACTTGTGTCTGCACATGTGTGCTGTAATGCTCAGCTTTTCACATGGGTATTCGGATAGAATCCATGCTGACATGGAAAGCATTTTGCCAATTGATTCATATCCCCAGGCCTATCTTGTTTAGACAATTGCTAGTGTATGAATTTCTATAAACAATATTAAAATTCTATACTATTCACTTGGAGAAATTACAGAAGCAAATAAAAGCTCCCTCCATGGAGGTAAGTTGCAAAAACATTCATTCTCATCAAATCATTAAGGGATGTGTTCCAAGCTGATTTGTATAAACCATCAGAACACCATAGTATATTTGAATGGGACTAAGGATGGAGCTTCCTGATAAAGCACTTGCCTAGCATGCACCAGGTCCTGGATTTAATCCACACAGTAATAGAGAAAACTAAAACAGTCAGATGAATCCTGCCTGAAACCTTGAACAATTATTTCAACATCTAATGTAGGGAAGGAAGAGAAGACAACATACCACACTTTTGCAAGATTTATAATAGGAATTTTCTGAAAGTGAACATTTGTACAAATCAAGATATAACCTTGCCAGAAACCTGACCTCTTGGCATGCTCTAATTTAAATAGATCCCATTTAGATTGAGGTCATGCAGTTGTAGGAAATTCCATCCAGCGAAGGGGCAAGGATACAAGGTTAGATGCAGTGTTAAAGAGATGACTTCCACCAAGATAGGCCAGGAAATAGGAGCTTGACACAGTATTTGTACAGTCAGCACAATAGCGAAAAGCTTTTTAATTGGTGATAGAACCAGACAAAAGAAGACCAGATATCACTATCATGGTATCTAGCCAATGAAGAGGATGTGGCACAAACTTGAAAATCAGAGCATCCTGGTTCTGAATTCCTTTTTCACTCCTTATGAGAAGTAACACTTGAGATAGTCACACAGCTTGAGCTGTTTCAACTATAAAGTGTAAAGATTAGAGGATACTAGGTAAACTCTCTAATAAAATCTTGAATTAACATGAAAGCCATTTTTCTAGCTACTGATGCAGTTGTAGTCTACATCAAGAGACATGCTTACAAACTTCATGGAAGTCACCTTCTAGGATACAGGATTAAAAAACTTGAGGTGTAAACTGAATTGTCAGAATTCCAGTAAGCAAAGGCAAATCCTACTGTGAGTAAACTGTGCTCCTACCAGATGATGTTATTTTAGATGACTTAATAAATACTTCTGGTTTCTAATTTATTTGGCTGTGATTTTCTGTTAAAGGGATGATTCAAACCTATGTTGAAACATTTGGACAAAAGATTGTTCAAATAACCGTTTGCATTGTTATTATTAGACCCATGACACCTAATTTATTAAATACAGGTAGGTCAAGTCCAGGCAACAGTGACAATTGGAAATAGTGTGTCAGATCTTTTAGGCAGTCTGCACCACAACAAAATCACAGTCACGAGTTTCCCAGAGCTACCAGTTCATTTGCACCCTCATAGTTATGAATCATTATGTTATTGTTTTCCTTTTAATGTCTGCTATGCATCAATGCTTGTAATGGATGGAGACTGATGGGAAAGAGAGACCGAGCAACAACTTAGCAATTAAAATGCTCAACTTGTCTTTGTTCTGCTGTTCCCTGATGGATATGGACCTGTTCATTAATCTGCATGCTGATTAAAGCCACTGTGTGCTATTGATCAGTGTTCCCAACCCTGTGGTTGTAGGAGTATTAAGTTGCCATGGGCATGCATAAGAATTCATACCTCTCAATTTCATACAATTGACAATTATTCAGTAGAAAAATTATAATCACCTTTTCTTCTGATTTGACGATAGCTGAGAACATTTCTCGGTGTATCTTAAATTGTTTTGATAAGGAAACCTGAAGGAATATTTTATCTTGTATCATAGATATAGGTAAAAAATTCTTCAGGTGTTCACACACTTCCTCATTGATATAGTTTATAAATTTCAGGTGAACATTATTTTTTATATTCAACTCTTAGTCAATACATAGAATTATTCTAAATTTCTTTTTCCTAATGCTGCCTTCTCTGTAAATTATTAAAGTGGGTAAATCAGCACTTATATGTGTTGAGAAAGCCAGTTATTCTGAAGAATGTGGACATGGGTTTGTTTATAAAACAGCATACTAAAACGAGCACAATTACACTGAAACATATGTTTACATTCATTTTCTAAAATCAGAATACACTTAAAAATAACTGAGAGACAGAGAATGAAATGATCTTGATTGGCAGAAAAGAAAGTCCTGTTGATCACAGACATCGGAAAGAATGAATTTTATAAGACATATTTAGAATACCTCAGTTAATTTCACAGGCATTAAACAGGAATATCTGAAGTATTGTTACACTCATCAGCAGAGCCTACAATACTTCCACTGAGATGCTTGCTTTAATCACTGGTGCATTTTAACAATGTCATTAATTTCTTGTGTCCTGCTTTAACATCAGTATTGGCACCTACTCACTCTTAAGAATTTAAATGTTCCACAAATGTAACCTGGTTTTATATGTGAACTCATTTTACAACAATGAGAGGGCATTTAATTAGCTCACCAAAGTAACAATAAATTCTGTTTGAAGTCAAAATGATAAATCAATTGTAACATGAATTTTATACATATATGAGATATTACACTGTAAATTGTGTTCGTTGTCTTCACAAGGGACTACTAGCACAGAAAAGAAAGTACATGATGAATTAACATATTTCTAACTTACTGGAAACTAGAAGAGAAACTATTTCCATCCAAGAACAGCATTATGAATACTGCCTAGGAACTCTATTACTAGGACACCTTATCCAATAGAGAATGATTGAGAAAGACACTTGCTATCACTGCTGACGTCCACACAAATGTAGATATATATGACATATACCCACATGTACAGGTACACACACACACACACACACACACACACACACACACACACACCCATCAAGACACATGGAAGAAGTAGGTGCCAGAAGAAGAGTACGGAATGGAATAAACATAATACATACATACACATGAACACACACACACACTACATATATATATATATATATATATATATATATATATATATATATATATATATATATATATATATATATTGCAAAGAATGTTCTATATTTTAAAGAATATGTGCAAGAAATATTTTAAAAGGTACATATCTATCTATATCTATATCTGCATTTATTTTTCTTATTATGTGCATATACTCGAGATAGCATATCATATATGTATATGTCATAAAATTTATAGACATAATAATCACGAAATGTGAGATATTGGTAGACTTAGGCCAAAAAGGACTCTATAATGAAGTCCATACATCAAAATTGACTAGTTAGTGATGTTCTGCTTCTGAATTGTGGTACCTCCCTGTGTGATCACTGCCTTATTCTTTATGGATTGTATGCCTTATCTTTAGCTGAAAACTATGCCCCCCTAAGTCAAACTATTCTTTTGGATCCAAACTCAACACAGACTATATTTCAAATTCATAGTTGCTACTTTAGGTTTAGAAAGACGACTTGACCATTCTAAATCATCATGTTGATTCACTATAATTCTTTCTAAATGCCACATTCATTCTTTGTCAATTTTGAAGTAGTTATTAAGGTTTTAAAAAGGATCTTGCTATGCACTAATTTTTGTCATTATCATGACCATAAATTACCTGAATTCCAATGACTGCTACTGTATAGAGACAAGATCAATAAGAGCTTAAAAATATTTAAATAAAACTATTTTCTGAAAATGAAATATTTTATTTTAAATAAAAGAAGCAGAGCTGATCTGGCAGAAAAGCACAATAATTGCTACAAAGCAGTATAATTCTGTAGGCATCTTAAAGCTTCACATTTTAACAACAATAAGAAATCATAATATATATATATATGACTTTGCCTGAAACCCCTTTTTGTTATTCACCAACTTGTATGTGGGTGTGAAGAAATTTTCCCATTAAAAGAATCTTGCTTCCATCCCCAGAATTCATCCATTTTCAGGCCATGTGTCTGTCTCTCTTTCCCTCCACACATCTTATTCAACACCTCTTGTTTCCCTTTCCCATTCTTCTATTTAATCTCACAACTTATATGTACACACACACACACACACACACACACACACACATTTATACATACACATATGCATACTGAAACTTTGTGGATATGTACAAGATAGAATATGAAAATTTTGTCTGAATTTGGGTCATTTCACTTATTATAATTCTTTCCAGATCCATACATTCTCCGCTATTTTTTTTCTTACTGTTGGATAAAATTCCATTGGGGGAAGAGAGGGAAAACACAAGAGTGAGGGAAATCAATAAGAATATTTTTTATTAAAATACCAATGAAATCTATTACTTTGCATGTAACTGAAAAACATAAAGGTTATGTAAATGTATGAAAAAGAAAATAAAATATTCTTGCTGGTTAAAAATTATTCTTTGACAAAGTAAAGAGATAAAATGCAATGATTATGAAGATAGAAAAGAACTCAGGTAAGAGAAGCAAAAACTGAAAAATCGATATCATATCTAAAATATTCTAATTTTTAGTACAATTTTTCTTCATTCTCTCAAAGTTGTACTACCTCTTACTCCACATTTTATCTTGAAAACTCCAGTGGTAGGAATTCTAATTATCATTGAAATCACAGACCACTTAATCTTGTTTTCTGTACTTAGATGTAAATTAATATGACATTAAATTCATTGTACAATTGAAAGTAATAACACTCTGCCCCAGTTCATTTCTTTCAGAGTAATTTTAGTACAGTTTGAGTTAATGCATGATGTTTGAAAGATAATAAAACTCTTTTTGTCTACAAATCAATACTGATCCCTGTCATATTTTTAACTGTGAAGGAAAAAAAATAATGAAATCTTTATTTCTCATCATTCTCTCTCTAATTGGAATTCGATTTATTTTCATGACAATAAAGTTATTGATATTGATACTGATATGTATAAACTTAATTTTAATTCACTATCTTTTGCCTCAGAATTATTAATATATTCTGTTCAGTGCATAGTTTTCTTTTCATATTTAGCTGCCAGTGAAACACAGGTAGTTTCAGTCAAAAATATTGTTCAACCCTATTGCATCCTTGAACAAGTAACTTCATTTATAATCATTTTCTTCATAAAGCACTGTGCATTTGTGAGAGCCACTCTTGTCTGAGGTAAGATGTCCATCCAGCAGCCAACTTCTCGGCAGTCCTAGCCTTAACCTTCTCTCCAGAGCACAGAGGAAACACCAACCTGCAAGATCTTTGTTGATATTCCCATCAGCTAAAAAGAATTAGGGTGACTGGCAGTCATTTTCATCTGGAATCCACACAGTACTCTCCATTATATTGTCCTGGGAATTGAGAGTAGAGTTATCTTTTCTTCAGCCACTAGAACACCAATCTTATAGACATAATTTCCTCTATTGAAAAGATGCTACACCAACAATTATTCACAGGATAGCTGAAGTAACAATATACACTATAATAACCTATAGAATGTTTGTTCTTCTCAGCATCCTTCCACAAGACTCGACAAATTATGCAGTGTACACGTCATCCTCTTGAGTGCTTCATGTTCCATTACTGCATTGCATGAAGAATAGCTGATGGTTCATTTCCAATTATCTGGATAATATTAAAACAATAACGTGAGTTTTCAGTGTGTTTCTGTGTGTTTTGACAAATGAATGCAATCTGCACAGCATTTAGTGCCACTTTCAATATAGGAAAAATACAAACAAGAATTGATAGGAAATGACAACATGAACCATAGTATCCACAAGTATTCCTCCTACTTCCTACTGTATATTATCAATTCTATATAGGTCTTTAATTCTTATGAACCTGACTCTGCATAAGCAAACTTGGAGATGTATAGTGTAGTTTCTTTTAGTGATTGAATGTAAGCCTTAATGCAGAGTCATGAAATGGTTGAGCCAATAAATTCTGAATTATGTAGCTGCAAAGAGTAGCTAGATAATATGATTCATGCAAAATTCACAAGAGGACTAACATAGCTGAAAGTTAAAGCTCAGACCTTGTGCATCATCTAAGATAAATATTTTAATTGAAGATACATTTTTTAAAGGCAACATTAGCAAAACATTATTTTGTAGTTGTTCTTTTCTTTACTTAAGCAGACAAAGTCTGTGAAAATATAATAATTTTGGTTGTGATTTTAGGAAAACAGATCAGTAAAGGGGAACAACAAAATGAATATAAAAAATAATTATCATGGCATTAGTGAAGGAAAATAAGCAAAAATAATACATTAAGTAGTCAAATAAGAAAGATGAGTCAAGACATTGAATATATTTAAATTCGAACACAAAGTGTTTAGGAGAGAAAGCCAATGACATATTTTATAACAGAAACAGAGTGACGATAATCAAAAAGTCAGCACACACTTGTCACAGATTGTCCTAGTATTACACTATGATTTTAGCATTTGTTAAATATGACATCATATAATATGGTAATAGGATACCATGAATATAAGCAGAAGATAAATGATGCACAAATTCATGTTTTGTAGCAACAAAAAATATGTTTAGAAATAAAAATTACTATCAAATAATTCTCAGTATTAAACAAAACAAAACCAAATAGAGAAATGTAGTATGCCAGGACTTTTGGCATGAGCATCAGTATGACACATGACCTTTGAGGAGTTTACAAGCCACCTGGATAGACAAGTATATGTACAATTTAATTCTCTGTAACAGGTCAAAGCAAAACTGAAATGGAAAAAAAAGCCCAGAAAAAATTAAGAAAACTCAGCGCAGTTCAAAAGTGTGTTTTCCAGCAAATGAAAACATTCCTTTGGAACAGAAGACACCACTTCATTCCTCTGCACAACGCCATAAGCCTGCTTTGTCAGCTGCCTGGCTCTGGAGGACTTCTGCATGGGTTACTGGATTTTAGTTCGTGTGTTAGCCAATCCTCCTGCAGACTAAACCAGGTAATACCTGCATATGCACAAGGATTCAGGATGAAGAACACTAGCCCGGACGGCTTCTGGAACCTAAACATAGAACTGAAACGTCTACCCTTTCTATGACTAAGCACAGCACAAGTCTATGCTGAATTTCTGGACGAAAGAAACACACATTTATTTAACTCTTGTGTGTCAGTGGCTACAGAATCACCCCGGAAAGGGGAAAGAATAGATGAACAGTTCACTACAGAGTAGACAGAATAGGAATAAACATTATTTTCAAGATGGCTTGGTTAAATCGTATGAGAAGAGTAAAGTTTATAAGTGGAGAGAAGCAGGCAAAAAATGTCAGGAGAGGAAATGTAGTGTTGTCCAGAGGTCTATACACTAAAGGGCTGGCCACTAGGTGAGTGCTATTAGGAGCTGGGCAGCAAATATTAGAGGTATTTTCTTCACTTAGTTATTGTCTTTTGGGGACCCTGATCCAAGAATCCTTTTTTTTTTCCTACTTGGCCAAACAGCAAGTGACATTGCTTACTGTACATTCCTGTCATATGTACTATCTGCCATGGGCATCAGACAAAAGAATCAACAAAACTAGAACCTCATAGATTCTGAGCCAAAAGTATTCCTTTCTCTTCATTCTTTATAAGTTTAAAATTGCATACATGTATCAATTAGAAAACTTGGTTGGACAGAGCATAGGACTTTCACAAAACAGCTGAATCACAGCATTGAATGTAGATCTGAAGGCATTCATTATTAAAGGGGTTGGCAAATTAGAGATTCATTCAACAAGAGAGATTTTTGAGAATGAGAGTTTTCACAGTACTAAGCAGTTCCTAACTCTGATAATAATGCTTCCAAGAAGACAGAAAATTTAGAAGGCAAAGCACAATAAAAGAATTAGACTTTAAGATACATACTTTATACAAGGAATTATTTTATGATACTCCTATTAAAAGAATTGAAAGTTGTAGGCTTCATTGGAGAGATAAGGAAAAATTTATGAAAATTTTGTTCATTTTTAAGTATTTGTTTTTGTTTACTTGTTTTTGGATGGAATAGTTGCAGACCTTTATATGTTGAAAGAGGGAGATATTAAATATATAGGTAATGAGTGGATTTGGAATATGATGTACTCTTTTGGAAATAGAAGAAAAACATTTTTTATGCTTTGACTTTTATTTATTTTTATTAAATTTATTTATTCATTTTACAATATCAGCCCTTGCTTTCCTTCCAGTACCTCCACACACTAGACTCCCTCCCCATTCCACTTATAAGGAGGAGCCTATCTCTGGGTGTCAGCTCCCCAATACCCAATATCCCATTCCCACACCCCCATCCCACTCCACATATCAAGTTGCTGCAGGACTAGACACATCCTCTCCCACTGAGGACAGACAAGGCTGTCCATTTAGGGAAGCAGGATGCACCAACAGGTAGGTAGGCAACAGGATCAGGGACAACCCCAAATCCAGGTGTTTAGGGGACCCTCAGGAAAACCACACTGTTCATCTGCTACATATGTGCAAGGGGCCTAGGTCCAGCCTGTACTCACTCTTTGGTTCATGACTCAATCTTTGGGAGCCCCAAAGGGTCTAGCTTAGTTGAATATTTTGGTCTTCCTGTGGCGTCCCTGTCCTCTTCGGGTCCCTCAATCTTTCTCTCAATTCTTCTGTAAGACTCCCTGAGCTCCATCTACTGTTTGGGTGTGAGTCTTCATCTCTTTCCATTGGTTGTGGGTGGAGCCTCTCAGAGGACAGTAATGCTAGGTTTCTGTCTGCAAGCATAACAAAGTATCACTAATACTGTTGGGGATTGGTTCTTGCCCATGGAATGAGTCACACTTTGGGGCAGTCGTAGGTTAAACATTCCCTCAGACTTTGCTTTATATTTGTCTCTGTTCATCTTGTAGGCAGGGCACGTTTTGGACCTAAGGCTTTGTGAGTTGGTGTCCTTATCCTTCCACTGGAGGAGTCCTGACTGATGACAGGAAGTGACCACTTCACTATCCATATCCCCCCCCCATGGCTAGGAGTCACCCACCCCCTTAGACTCTCTCCCCATCCCAGGTCTCTGGTACATCCTTGAGATTGCTCTCACTGGCCCCCTTTGTCCCAATCAATCTCCCTTCTCTCTCCCCTGCTCTGCCTTTGTATGATTTCCCCACCCCACTCCCCTCTCCATCCCCTCTTCCATCCAGTTCCCTCCTTCTACCAACCTCTGATATATATCTGGTTTCCCCTACTGAGAAAGATTCAACCATCCCCCCTTGTGCTCTCCATGTTATTTGACTTCTTTGGGTCTGTTGATTACAGAATGGTTATCCTGTACATTATGGCTAATATTCATTTATAAGTGAGTACATAACATGCATGTCTTTTTGTGTTTGGGTTACCTTACTCAGGATATTTTCTAGTTCCTTCCATTTGCCTGTGAAACTCATGATATTCTTGTTTTTAATAACAATGTAGTATTTCATTGTGTATATATACCATATTTTCTGTATCCATTCTTCAGCTGAGAGATATCTAGGTTGCTTCCAGTTTCTGGCTACTATGAATAAAGTTGCTATGAACATAATTGAGCAAGGGTCCTTGTGGGATGATGAAGCATCTTTTGGATATATAACCAGGAGTGGTATATATGAGTCTTGAGGCAGAACTACTCCCAATCTTCTGAGAAACCACCAAATTGATTTCCAGACTAGTTGTAAAAGTCTGCACTCCTACCAGCAATGGAGGAGTCTTCTCATTGTTCCACAAACTTGCCAGCATGTGCTGTCCTTTGAGTTTTTGATCTCAGCCATTTGGTTGGGTGTAAGGCAGAATTCTCAGAGATGTTTGGATTTGCATTTCCCTGATGATTTAGGATGTTGAACATTTCTTTAAGTGCTTCTTGACCATTTGAGATTCTTCTGTTGAGAAATCTCAGTTGAGCTCTGTACTCATTTTATAATTGGGTTATTTGAATTGTTGATGTCTAACTTCTTGAGTTCTTTATATATTTTGGATATTAGCCCTCTGTCAGATGTCAGATTAGTGGAGATCTCTTCCCAAACTGTAGCCTGTCATTTTGTCCTGATTATGGTATCCTTTGACTTACATAAGCTTTTCTGTTCCATGATGTGCCATTTATTAATTCTTGACCTTAGTGCCTGAGCTCTTGGTGTTCTATTCAGAAAGTTGTCTCCTGTACTAATGAATTCAAGGCAGTTCCCTACTTTCTGTTCTATTAGTTTGTGTCTGATTTTTTGTTGAGGTCTTTGATCCACTTGGACTTGAGCTTTGTGCAAGGTGATAAATATGGATCTATTTGTATTATTCTACATGTAGACATCCTGTTAGAGCATCCAGTTGAAAATGCTTCCTATTATCTTTTGTACTGTTTTGGCTTCTTTATCAAGAATCAAGTGTCCATAGGTCTGTGGCTTCATTTCTGGGTCTTTGATTAGATTTCATTGATCTATCTGTCTGGTTTTTATACCGATACCATGCAGTTTTTATTACTATTGCTCTGAAGTCAGGGATAGTGATATCTCCAGAAGTTCTTTTATTGTTCAGGATCATTTTAGATACCCTGGGTTTCTTGCTTTTCGATATGAATCTGTGCTTTCAAGAACTTTGATGAATTGTGCTGGAATTTTGATGAGTGGGTATTGCACTGAATCTGTAGATTTCTTTTGGTAAAATGGCCCTTTCACTATGTCAATTCTACTGCTCCATGAACAAGGAAGATCTTTCCACCTTCTGATATCTTCCTTAATTTCTTTCTTCACATACTATAAGTTCTTGTCATACAGGTCTTTCACTTGTTTGTTCGAGTTACACCAAGGTATTTTTTTTGTGTGTGGCTATTGTGAAGGGTGTTGTTTCCCTAACTTCTTTCTCAACCTGTTTATCACTTGTGTAAAGAAGGACTACTGATTTCTTTGAGATAATTTTGTATCTATCTACTTGCTGAAGGTGTTTATCAGGAATTCTGTGGTAAAAAATTTGAGGTCACTTATGTATACTATCATGTTATCTGCAAATAATGATGCTTTGACTTCTTCCTTTTGTATCCCCTTGGTCTCTTTTAGTTGTCCTATTGCTTTAGCTAAAATGTCAAGAACTGTATTGAAGAGACTTTGGAATAGTGGGCAGCCTTGCCTTATTCCTGATTTTAGTGGAAATGATTTAAGTTTCTCTCCATTTAATGTGATGTCAGCTATTTGTTTGCCTTTATTTTGTTTAGATATGCCCCTTGTAGATCTGCTCTCTTGAATACTGTTATCATTAAGGGGTGCTGGATTTTGTCAAATGCTTTTTCAGCTTCTAGGGAGATGATCAAATGGTGCTTTTCTTTCAATTTTTTTGTATGATGGGTTTTAGAATACTGAACCATTCCTGCATCCCTGGGATAAAGCCTAGTTGATTATTGTGTATGATGTCTTTGATATGTTCTTAGATTTGGTTCTTGGGTAGAAAAATCACACCACATTTATGCTTTATATGTCAAGCTGGGTAGTTGAGAGTCAAATGCCTGACATGCTCCATTCTCTGCAGAGATTGTCTTGGTTGGCAGGGGAGGAGGAATGGGATGAGGAGCTATGGCAGAGCAGACCAGAAGGGGAAAATAACTGGACTGTAAACAAGTAAAAGTAATAAAATAAGAGGATATAATACAGAAAAGTATAGATTTAAGAAAATGAATAGAATATTCAAACAATTCCATTGGGAAATTTGGAGAGACAGGGAGAAAGCAGGCTGAACTCAAAGAGAAAATCTCTACAAAAAGGTTGAAGACACTCCAAAAAGGAAAGACTATATTTGAATTCATAGGAAAGTGCTAGGCCTTTCCAGAATTATGAATTTTACAAACTCCCTTTCAGGTAAAATCAAAATGCCATTAGAGACATGCTAGCATGAAATCTCTTGGGGGTTCAGTTACATGATCACCATAACAAAGACAGTAGGGACCAAAGATTTTAACTGAGATTTACTGGACTTAGAAGCAGGTATCCCCATATCTACATTTGTACTTCTCCCGATGTCAACTTTCTATCAAGTTCAATGTGAAGTTACCCTCAAATGATAATTCATCAAACTCTGTCTCAGAGCAGGAAAAACTTCTCACTAAATCACAAGTATAACCCAAGTTTGCTTCCTCCTGGGGGACCATTTATAAACGTGGGAAGCTGTTGTAAAGACAGGAGGCTGCTGTTTCATTGTTTGCTCTGTCAGGAGGAACATGGATGATGAAGACACAATTTAGAAACACGCTGGGCCAGAATGTACACTATTCTTTACTGCAATAATATTTCTAGAGTGTTTCCCTTAGGTTACAAGGTGTCTGTGAAAGGCATGTGAGATTATTCTGCCTTTACAATACTTATCCAAAGAAATTGCTTTTTTCTACATGAACATGCCAATAAAATAAAAGTGAGCACCAGGTGATAGTATCAGGACAGGCTATCACCACCAAAACTTAAAGTAAAAAGCCTTCCATTCTGTTGGCTATGTAGCAGAGATTAATTCAAGCCTTCTGTGAGAATGAGCTAGCCTGTGAGACACTAGGAACTGGGTATCTAGAAAGAGAGCGAGAGAATGATGATACCTTCCAGGATAAAGAGAGAAGAGCTAAAAAAAAAAATTGATTTAAAATAGTCTTTTTTTTTTTTTTAAGAACTTTGCCAAATATATAAGGTAAAAGATTTATAAATAGTAAGAAAAAAAAAAAAAAAAGAGGGGGGAGTGTGCTTAAATACATCAACCGAAAAAATTACGTTCTTTTGTGTGAATTAGTGTATATCTATGTGTGTTTGTGGGCATGTGATCACGCATGTAAAGGAAACCTCCAAGTCTTGTTCATTAGGAGTGAATCATTTTGTTCCTTGAGAATGCCTGCCATTGACCCGAGGCATAGGAATTAAGCTAGGTCTGTCATTTGGAAAGGCAGCAGGTCCTCCTGTATGTCTACCCAGTGTTGAGCTTTCAAATGTGTGACTACTTAACCACATGACAGCTTACAACTTATCAATAGCTCACTTCCAAGGGATCTGATGCTCTCTTCTGGTCTCCACAGGCAAAACACACATGTGGTAAACAGACATGCAAGCAGACTAAGCATCCATAAGCAAAATGATTAGAAAAATGTTGTATTAAAGACATTAATTCCTGCTGGTTGTTTACTTCTTATGTTCTCAGCCTCAGACCTTCATCTACAGATGCAACTCCGTTCTTTATCATGCTTCACAAATAAAACTTTTCTTTTTTATTGATGTCTTCTTCACGTGTTTGATTTAAAATGAAAGGGGCTAATTGATCCATTCTGTATTTGAAATAAGCTCTTACCTCTGATTTTTCTTTTCTGGTGCTAAGTGGCTGCGGTGGGAAGGATTAAATGGACTGAGGGGTTCTTCATCAGACTTGAAAACAACCAGAAACAGGCTTTGAGGCATTCTCTTTCCAAATATGTGATTCGGGGTTCTTCTCATCTAAAACTCATTTAAAAATACAAATGCTCAAAAACTGATACCTCTTTGATCATTAAAAATCAGTATGTTTTAACTGGATGTATCAAGATTTTAATGACTGCAGTTCTCCACACGGTGTGGAGTAACCATAATCTTTTTATTATAGCCAATGATCTCAAAAACTCAAGCACATTTCTAAAAAAGTTCGAGAACAAGTAATTAATCATTGAAAAGTGACACTTCCAAAGAGAAAGTGAAATATTCATATGTAACCATGTAAAACCAAGGAAACTTGTTGGGGCATATATAACAGAAGGTCATAGAGGTACCTTGGATCAAGAAATGTAAAGTATTTGATATTTAATAAATTTTCACTCTCATCCCTTAGTAATTGCAAAAGACAATATATTAAACTCATACCTATCATATGTGATACGTGACTAACACACATCAATCATAGCAGGTGAATCTGTTTATTTGCTAATGAAACATCTTTGATTTATGTGTTTAACCAGCATGAGGATAAAGTAGTTCTGTATTATGCTTCAAAGTTATGTGTAACCATTTAACTTTTCATTAAATACGTTTCTGGATTTTAATGCTTTTATTGAAATGGACTTACATCCCTTTTCAGCTCCCATTCATCCGTCATCTCCTCCATGCTGCTGCTCAAATTGATGTCCTGTTTCCTTTGATTATTGTTGTTACACACACATGCACACACACAGACACACAGACACACACACACACACACACACACACACCACAAACACACATACACACAGAAGTGCAATCTACTGAGTCTGTTTTTGTTGTTTATGTGTGTATAGCTGATTTTAGGGGTGAACTCTATATACTGGACATCCCAAGTTCATTCCCAGGAAAGGATAATTCTCCTTCCAGCACTAATTAATTGCCTATAGAATTTGTGTAGTGTTGAGATCCTACAAACTTTTCCTCTTCTCACATTAAAATGTCCATTGACATTGTCATTGTGTTGGTCTTATCTACGCAACCGTTTCTAAGAGAGACTATTTCACCGTGGACTCTCTGATAATCTGGCTTTCACAATGTGTCTGATTCCTCTTCTGAGATGTTTCCTAAACCATAGATGCAGGATCTGTGATGTAGATGTGTCAGCAGCTGGCAGTCCCAAATTGCTTTGATGTTTGCATTCTATTTGGTTGTGTTTTTTTTTTTTTTTTTTCTTTTTTCTGTAATGGTCTCCATTCCCTCTAAAGAGAAACTTCTTTGATGAGGAATGATAGTTACACTGATATGTGAATATAAAACCCCATTATCAGGCATGAGAAAGCTACCTTTAAATGGCTGGTCAGATAATTACAACTGACTCTTACAACAATATAGATTATGTATGTAGCCTTTAGTTTCCTCTCAGGCACTAAGGCTGGGCGGATCTCTATTGCTAAAGATACTCTACACATAGGTCACAAGTCTCTAACAGTTAAGGATACCTCTGACTTAAAAGCCTCTTATGACCTCTATGGTATTGGAAAGTACTATGCAAGCTGACAAGGGAGGAAAGCAATTAAATGGACCTACTTAGCTGCACCACCAAAGAACCATGACAATAACTACCATGGCAGAACATGAAAAACAAGGTACAAGTGGCACCAACATGTCAGTGGTACCAAGAAATATCTTATTAGACTTAAATATCACTTAACAGGAGGTAAAATTGCCTAGTGCTGAAAATTCAGCCAGTTACCCTTAGCTAGCATGCTCATGGATGTTAGAAAAGAATCTATTAAGACCACTTCAATAGACCAGCATGAATACTTACTACATTTTAAATATATTTTTCATTTCTAAGTTCTACACTTTCTCCCACCTTTGGATTTTGAGATATATCATATTTACTGGCCTCAGCAACTAAATCAGGTCGGGAAATATTTTATCTACCTCTAATACAGTCAATTAGTTATCCGGTCTATCTATTTGTATTTGAACTTTTTTCCCCTTAGCTCTTGTTTTTACAGTACTATATTTTCTAGCAATATCTTTCATGTGAAGCAAGATTGTAATTTCAAACAGTAAGTAATTCATAAAAGAAGAAACTCGCCTGAACTTTGAGTGCCTATTGTGCATCTAATAAATGTTAAATACATTATATAAATATTTCATTTATGCTCAAAATCAGGTGATAAAGGAGGTGTATTGGTGATCTGATTTACATAAATCCGTGAAATCAGAGCTAAATTGGATAATAGTATGCATGTTTATTGTTATGACCAAAGTAGGCTCTTCTTTGATACCACGTAATTGTTTTACTAATCACTGTTCTCTTTTCTCCTTTTCATATCCAATTTACATAATATACAAACAGTAAATGCTAGTTATCAATTTGCTACTGTGACAATGGTAAATGACCATAATCTTGGTGTCCTGTGGCAATCAGAAATCATCTTACATGTGCAGAGTTGACATATTGGAAATCAGTCTCACTGATCTAGATCAAAATGATGGAGGCTCCTTATCACATCTGGTGACTTTAGAGAAGAATGTACTCCCACTGTTAACCAGTTTGCATCTTTAACCCCTCTATAGGCTTGTTTATTTTCTGATTGGTTGATTGACTGATTGATTGACCAATTGAAGTACATGTATGTATGTAATCATACACACACACACACACACACACACACACACACACACACACACATATATATATTGAGATCACAGAACAACTTGCAAGAGTTGCTGCTTTCCTTCTACCCAATAGGCCTCCTGGGAAGTGAACTCGGCTCACCAGGCTGAGCCACACACACTTTACCAGAGGAATCATCTTGTAAGCACCTGATCTTTTTTTACCTTTGATTTTAAGAGATGGACTCCCATGGTTACCCACTGAGTCCCTCAACTTGCTCTGTAGCCCAGGCAGGTTTTGAAACTGTGATCTTCTTCTTCTTCAGCTTCCTGAGGAGCTTGGATTACAGGTATTCCCCCAAGAGAATTGACTCATCTCCTAGGCTTGTGGATTCTTCATTGACCTTCACATTCTGTGGTCCGCTATCTTCTCTCCTGTCTGACATCTGCTTATACTTCTTTGAGAAACATATAGAAGTTTAATATACTGGTGGTGAGGGAGATTAAGTGTCATAAAGAGACAACAGAAACAAACATTTTAGAGGCCTTGCTAGTGTACTTCTAAGAAAGAAATGAGGGGTAAGTTACTGAAAGGAATAAGTTATTGAAGGGAAAATGACCTATTGATATTGTTATCATGTGATAACAGATCTTTACCTGACAACATGGTCAGGTTAGGTGATAAAGGTACCTGCCTTAATTGCTTTTTACTGCTCTGATGAAACGCCATAACAAAGAAATACCATGGCAAATGCCAGGTATAAAACAGCATTTAATTTAGGGGCTCACAGTTGCAAATGGTTAGTGCGTGATCACCATGTCATGGAGCATGGAGATGGGTAGGCAGGCGTGGTGGTAGAAACCACCAGCTGAGTGCTTACGTACAAGGGAGAGAAAGCGCTAATTGGGAATGGTTTTGGGTTTTGGAAACCTTAAATCCTCCCAGGTCTATGCATCCTAATCCTTCCCAAACAGTTCTACAAACTGGGGAATGAAACATTTAAATCTATGTGTCTGTGGGGACCTTTCTCATTGAAACTACCGCAGTAGCATGATCAATATGCCTGCATAGCTTTTGAGGTTTTTTTCATTTTGTTGTTGCTGCTCTTGATGTTATTTTGTTGTTGTTGTTGTTGATGATGATGATGATGTAAATGATTGGGGAAATAGATCAAAGGAAGAATTATTAAGCAATAAAGAAAATAAGAATATTTCCATTGTATACATATTGAAAAATAATTCCAAAATTAAAGATGTACATGCTAGAAAAGCGTAGTTTTGAGAGAACAATGGGTTTGTCTGGGTCTCCTTTTGGTAGCTTTGAAAATAACAAAATGCACAATAGCCAACCACATAGAAGAATCCTTGAATAAATTAAGCATTCCATTGGACCTGTTCAATCTCTTTAATATTCTGAAAAGATGCTATAATAATAACTATAGCTATCAAGTAGAGATATGTAAGATAATTTAGTCCAACATAAAGTATTTCTCTGATATATACTTGAGAACCAATAATTTTCTATGAATACTATGCCAGAAAAATCAAAACAAATCACTGACAGGTAGGCCAGAAAGATACACAGAAGATGAAAGAAGGCTGGTGGAGCCAATTTCATAGGCAGAACACAGACTTTTGAAATCATTCAGCTGAGAATATTTGCTAGTCTTCAAAATAAAGGAAGCATGACTCCAAGGGATGAGTAGTGACCTCAGAGACTAGAGGTGCAAACCTAAGAGAGCTCTGACCAACCTTGAAACCTCAAGACTTGGTTCTTTCTGCTGAGCTTTCTGCTAAGATCTCAAAATTGCTTGTGATGAAATACTGTTTGCTTGTATGTTGTTGTGCTGTTTATTTTTTTCTCTTTTTATATATCTTCATTTTGCAATGGGTCTCTATCTCTGTCTTTTTGCCTCTCTCTCTCTCTTACAACTAGTTTTTTTTTTTTTTTTAAATTGGCTTACAGCTGAATAGCTGAATGTCTTTCCTGCCTTCCTGCTTTTGAAACAGATATTTTACTTTCTAGTTTCACAAGTTCAAAGATAGAGGGGAATGGTGCTAGAGAATGAATTACTTTCAGGATCTCATGCCACCCAATTTAGATGATAGCACTGAGGCTCTATGAGGAGGTAAAAGGAAGATGACTTTGGACTTGAGTTTGTGCTGAGTGGCTTGAACTTTTGGGAACCTTGAAGTAAGGTGGTAGTCTTTCCCACAGGATGGAATGCATCTGGAAGACACAGGCATATGAGATTTTTTTTTTGCTCATGAGTTTTGAGGGTGCTATTTTAGAATTTTTAGAATATTTTAGAATCTTCTAAAATATTCAGTCAATGTTTAAATATAAGAATTACAAAAATAAAGAGACAGAAATAGGACTTAAGGGAGCTATTTTCCTAAAAAGAATTCATAAAAATAAGTATAGAATTGAATATTTTGTCAAACCACCCAGAAAGAAATGCAGTTTCCTTATCAGGATGGAATTCATTTTACAGATTAAATCCTACTAAATTATGAATGACAGAAAAAGAAACAAGAAGCAATATAAATCATCAAGGTATTTCCGGAGAGTTCTGTCTGGCCTGTGTTGTGTTTTATTTGGACATTTGTCTACACAAACTGACTATGCCATGCATAACCCAGGTTCAGCTTGGAAAGCATGACTAGAAACAGTTTGCCTAGAAAAAAAATAGATAAATTATGTACTCAAGTCTGAGAACCTAGGATATACTCAGAAAGAGAAGGATGAATAAACACTACAGAATTTACAGACTCCTGTAAAAAAAAAAAAAAAACCACTTATATTTCATCATATAAAGACCCCTCTCTGCCCTCCATATAAGTATTTTACTTATTGTTTTAAAACCTCAGTGGCAACCTGGAGAGTTATATTCCCAGGAGTTTGGCTCTCTATCTGCTCAAGCAATAAAGCTTCATAACTCTTGGTAAATATCAGTTTCGGGTGATGTCTACACAGCGAGATTCACAGTGTTCTAAATACTTTGAGTTATCGAATAGGACACTTAAAACAGTGGTTTATAAATGTCATCAGGTAAAATAAAACATGTTGTTACTATTTTTTATAATTATTTTCTCGCTTTTTAGCTTGGAATATTTTATGTCTATTTAGCTAATTGATTATAATTATAATAGTTGAACATCAATGGAATTAGACAGCTAATGATGCCATATGACAAGAGTAGGTTTATTAGTGAGCCCTCCCTGAATAAAATTTACACAGAGATAAGTTTATTATATGTTTTTTTATTCATAGATGTTTATCTGTGCTTTTATTACATCTAATGTAGAATAAGAAAACAACACAATAAAATAATTTACTTTGATACTCCAATGCAAATACATTTGAAAATCAATCACCATGCTAAAATGTTTAAATGACCCAGATATGCTTTTCCTTTGTGTGTGTACTCATGAAGTATGTAGTGGGGGCAGTTATGCTCACCCTTTTTAGTGGAAACCAGAGGTAAAAGTGGTATTTCTTTCTGAATTTCACATGATCTTGTTTCCAAGGCCTGACACTATTACTGAGGCTACGAAGCGCTCACAAAAAGGGACCGAGCATGACCACATTCCAGAAGACCCAACAAGCAGCTGAAAGAGTCAGATGCAGATATTTGTACCCAACCAATGGACAGAAGCTGCTGGCCCCTGTGGTTGAATCAGGGAAAGACTGGAAGAAGTTGAGGAGGAGGGCGACCCCATAGGAAGATCAGCAGTGTCAATTAACCTGGACCCCCGAGATCTCTCAGACACTGGACCACCAAACAGGCAGCATATACCAGGTGATATGAGGCTCCCAACACATATACAGCAGAAGACTGCAGGCCTGGGTTTAGTCAGAGATGCACCTAACTCCCAAGAGACTGGAGGCCCCAGGGAGTTTAGAGGTCTGGTGGGGTGGGGGGTGGGGGGTTGAGGACATCCTCATGGAGTCAGGGGAGCGGGGAGGAGGTATGTGATGTGGAACAGTCAGAGGGTGGAATGGGAGAGGAATAAAATCTGGAGTTTAAAATAAATAAATTAATTAATTAAAAAACAGGTTCCTTTACTAATCCTTGAGCACACCATTTCTGCTAGACTATGTGACCAACCCTCCTCTGGATTGGATTACCTCCACCCATGCCCACACCCACACCCAGTGCTGGAATTACACCACCCTTACCTTTTAAATGGCTGTTAGGGAGATGCACGCAGGTTTCCATGCCTGTGTGGTAAGCATTGATCCATCATCGCACATCTGAGAAATACTTTTGAAGGATGACCAGGAAAGACTCACTAAGGAGATACTATTTTCACAAAATACACATAAGGAAGCCCTGCAGTTACCCAATAGATTTAGCAGAAAAAAACTAGTGCAAAAACTCCAAGGTAGGATCTCAGAGGAAAAACATGTCCTTATGCAGGGAAGATGAGGGGCAATTATGAGAGATGAGTACCAAATATCCGGAGTTATGGGAAGGTGAGAATACTTGCTGGGGCTGAACATTTAGTGTTTAGAGACTTAGAGAGGAGTCATGATTTCTATTGATGTAGCCACTGAAAACATCTTTCTAGCTGCAAGGCAGAAAAGGAAACAGACTCTGTGAGCATGACCACGAATGATAAACCAAAAAAAAAGAAAAAGGTTGAAGCTAGGGAAAGGCTATGCATCCTGAGCAGCAAACAGCCAATGGAGTTCTAATTCCCCTGTAGCTATAGTTGCTCACAATGGACCTCTACAAAACTGGACGCATCAAAAGTCAATAATGGAGTAGGGGGAGTCTTGTGGAGCTTTAAATCTCCATAAAGAATGACTTCTTGGCATGATGGTTTGATTGAGACATGTCCCTCTAGGTACATACTGGTCTGCAAATAGTTGTTCATCTTTGGGTGATGTTATAGAACCATTAGGAGGTGAAGTTTTACCAGAGGAAGTGCAGCACTGAGGGAGGACTTTGAAGGCTGAGAGTCTCGCATCTCTTTCTGCTCTATTCTATGTGTGGATAAAATGAACAGTCAAAAGCCAGCCAACTTCCCATTCCTACTGCCATTTCATGCCTTCTCTACTATGATCGACTATATCTTTGTATTATTTATGGTTGCTGCTGCTGTAAATCAAACACCAGGATCAAAACCAGCTTGAGGAGGAATGGGTTTGTTTAAGTTTATAGGTCCACTTCCAGAAATCAGGGCAGGAACTCAAACAAGGCATAAATGTGAAATCAAGAATGGATGCAAAGGCTTGTTCCCCATGATTTATTCATTCTTCTTTCTTATATCAGAGGACCACCTGCCCAAGGGTCCTACCACCTACAGTGGCTCCTCCCACATTAATCACTAATTAAGAAATGACCCCTAGGCTTGTCAATAGGCCAGTCTTAAAGAGATATTTCTTCAAATGTAGGTTCCCTCAACTCGGAAAACTCTAGCTTGTGTCAAGTTGAAAAAGAAACTAGGCAGGACATCCCTCTAGAACAGTAAGTCAAAATGTACTCTTCTTTAAGTTTCTTTGGTTATTGTACATTATCAGAGCAATATAAAAGGACCAGGACAGGAGGGATTGTTGATATTAAGAACCTGAATATAGAAAATGTTTCGATCTTTGAACTAGAAAAGCAGTAGAGTGCTGTAAGAAGAGCTTCATATAGCATTCACGTAAGAATCTGGAAGACAATAGTGCTGACATTAAACAGGTCAGTAGCATAGCTTACAGCTTATAAGGTTTTAGAAAGGAAGGATTCTACAATCAAAGAAGCCAAAGGCCCTTCATTGCATAGATTGGAAGTTTTCACTTGAAGCACAATTTCAAAGTAATAAACTAGTTTATTTGAAGGAGTAAATTTCAAGATGGCATAACACTGAGGCTATAGTATGGTTACTACTGATTACTTTCATGTAGGTGTATAATAAATAAGACCAACAGGTGAGTTAGGAAAAAAATTTAAAATGTGCAGTTTGGAAAGGAAGCAAAGGATTGTACAGCTTATGCTTGCAGCCACATCATGTACTGAAAATGAAGCAATAATTGTTAAACAAATTAGTGCCATTAAATAAAAGCCCCCTGCCCTTCTGTAGAATAATAGCAAAAATCTGGGCAATACTGTAACTAGATAAGCCTCTTGTGAAATAGCTGTTTCCAGGACAAAAGACACCGCAACCATGGTCCAATGGAGAGAGGGTGTATCCCAAGATAGCACTGAAATGTTGCAGGGTCATCCACATGCTACTGGCTTTAGATATAATAAGGCTACAAAATTGAGAGGGTCGTTGACTTTTTTCTCTGTAGCTTCAGAGAACTAGACTAGGCTGGGTTGACATCCCTAGGAGGAAGCCTTGAGATACCATTGTGTGATGCTTTGAAGGTGAAACCTCACTTATGGCAGAAACTACAATGTGTTGAAGATTAAAAAGCCATGGGACATCAGTCAATGATAGCTGCGTACAGGGACTGTGAGAGCCTTCTAATCCCTTTGAAACTATACCCCAGATCCTGACCATGGGAGAAATACATGTTACAAGAGGCAAATTTAGAGGGGTGGAGCCTTCTTTTCTTTATTTACATTTCAAATGTTCTCCCTTTTCCAGGTTCCCCCCAAATGCTTCCTCCCCATGCTTCTGTGAAGGTGTTTCCCCACCCACACACTCACTTCCCCCTCCCCGCCCTTGCATTCTCCTACACTGGGGCATCCATCGAGTCTTTACAGGACCAAGGGCCTCTTCTCCCATTGATGCCTGACAAGGCCATCCTCTGTTACATATGCGGCTGAAGCCATGGATTTTTCCATATGTACTCCTTGGTTGGTGACTTAGTCCCTGGGAGCTCTGGGGATTCTGGTTGGTTGATATTGTTGTTCTTCCTATGGGGTTGCAAACCCCTTTAGCTCCTTCAAGTCCTTTCTCTAACTCCTCCATTGGGGACCCTGTACTCAGTCCAATGGTTGGCTGTGGGCATCCACCAGGGTGGAGCCTTCTAATCCCTTTGAAACTATACCCCAGATCCTGGATATAAAGCCACGGGATTTGATGTTTTCCCTGCTGGGTTTTGATCTTAGTTTGGTTTAATCTTTCCTGCTGTGCTTCCACTCTCCCTTTGACAAGGCCATGTGTTTTCTGTGCCATTGCACACATAAGTAACTATTTCCTTCAGCATAGCCTAGAGATTCCATTGAGCTTCAGAAGAGATGTTTGCTTTTCAATTTTGGAAGCTGAGCTAAACGCATTTTACATTATAGTGTGATGTTGAGTCTATAGGGACTCAGAGGCAGAATGTGGTGCTTTTAATAAGAAATGTTCCCCATAGGCTTATGTTTGAAATAGTTGGTCCTTGTTAATGATCGTGTTTGGGGGGAGGTTATTGGATCTTTGTACATAGAGTCTTGCTTTAGAAGTATATAACAGGGATGATTTTGAGTGTTTATAACCTCACCATACTTCCTCCATTCTCATTCTGATTTCTCTGTGTGTATTAAGAAAAAAAAGTGATCAGCCAGCTTCCTGATTTCACTGACATGCCCTGTCTTCCCACCATGCCTGATTCTCTCTAGAAGCCAAAGTAAATTTCTTCCTTAAATTTATTTTTCTCCTTGTACTTTATCATAGCAATGAAGAAGTAACTAATAGTCTATAAAGGAACAATCATTTTTCTTCAGTTGAGTATTCACTGAGGAGACCTCCCATTTCAAGAAGGTGATGTTAAAGTCATGTTTAAAATAATAATCTTGGTCTTACAAAAAGAAAGAAAGAAGGAGAGAGGGGAGAGAGAGAGAGAGAGAGAGAGAGAGAGAGAGAGAGAGAGAGAGGTCTCATTAACATTGGAGAGAGACCTATATGGGCAAATGATAAAAAATGTAGCATGGGAGGGAGATTGGACAGGGTTGGGCTTTACAATAATAGAATATTCTTTATATATGTATGAGATTTTCAAAGAAGAAACTCAGTAAAAGTTATATAAAATGAAGAGAGAAGAGGGGAACAAAATATACTAGCTATAACGATATGGCATAGGTCCAAGATGGGGAATTCAGGGTGAGGACAAAAAAAATAATAAATGGTAGCAATTGACTTTAAAAACAAAGGATTTCTGTGAATAGATTGGATTCAAGAGAAAGAAGGCCCTGTATGTCATTATGAAACTAGGTAGCCAGAGTGAATGGCTGGGCCACTCTCAGAACATGAGAACTCAGAAAAGGATGGGAGACTATTTTGAGCAGGTGAATGAAGACAGAGAAAGACTCAAGAAAGAGGTATGTTGAATGCTTTTTACATATCCAAATGAGGTGTTGGTTAAGAAAATTGTAAAAATTATGAAGCATGTTTTCACAAAAAATATGACATTTTATTTATAGTATCACTGTAGTGCAGAAGTACACCCATGCAAAAGTATATTTTCTTTGTTGCTATTTATCAGAACAATTAATTTATTTCCTTCCTCCATGTACCCAGATATGTGGGTGACCAATACACTTAGAAATGAATCATTCACCAAGAAAATTATATACTTGCATAATATTTCACTCAAGATAATCTACTTGTGATTGGTTAAATGAAATAGTGTAAATTTCTATTATTAAAATTGGTGACTATTACTCAAACATGAAAGTCGGCCCATGGCTGGGTGGGGATAGTATCATCATCCCCAATCTGAGCACTGGAACACTGCATTTATATTTGGTTTTATTTTTCTCCTATAAAAAGTTCTTAAAAAGGTATATTCCTGCTGATCAACACTCTGTCTGTCTAGCCCCAGAGAAGCCAGTCTGTGCAAGTTAATTGCTTAGACCTGACAGTGCAGAGAACAGCATTAATAAATGGGGTGTACTGGGTTGTAGAAAGAACAGATGTGAGTTTTCTGCTCCACTGTACGATGAATTAATTCTCTATCTTCCATTTATATACTGCCTTCGCCACTGAAGACCTGTGTTTAAAGATTTGATGGTAACACAACTTTCACACAGTCTCCACTATGTCAAAAGCCTCCTGCGACATTTTAAATCTCTCCTTAAGATGAAGTCCTTTTTTACAGTAGTGAGAAGAAGGGAGATCGCTTTTCCTTGAAATGCTGCAGAAATATGATTTTTGTTTCTGGTTGTTCCAGACATGTTCTTATAAACCTAGTGCCTGGAGAAACTAGAATTGTACAATTACCTATAACTTTGTCCCGGTGGAAAATGCAGTTGAAATATATTGTTCAGTAAATTTTGCCAGTTTAGTTTCTTCGTCTGACTCAAAAGATGCATGTCTTCCAGCTCCTAGGGAAAATTGCTTTTATTAAGGGTGCAGAAGAATGATTGATCCATGAAGGGAATGCACACATTTAAATATTATATGGACGTAAACATCAGTTTTGTCACAGACTTCATTATTTAGTGTCAAATGTCACACAAACCATATGGGAATTTCCTGCTTCTCTGGGTGCAGAACAAACATTCTGAGAATCTATTTCTAGAGAGAAGTTAAGAGTATGAAATATCTTTATAAAAAGTCATTATTTGCCTGATTAGAACTCTCCTCAATGCTTCAAACCAGCAGCAACATCACAAAGCCCCAGTGAGTTTTCCAAGACTGTCACTTGTACTGACAGGGCTTGCAATGAATCCTACAACATCACAATGGAAATCAAGGAAGAGTTGCTCTGAAGGAAGAGAAAGCCTTCTTTAGCAGGATCAGAATGAAACTCTGAGTGACCATTCAAATTCCTCATCACCCTACAGAAAGGCATAAAAGAGCACAAGATCTAGATAAAACTATTTTCTGGTCTAATGACACCAACATGGTAGGTTTAAAATATACCAAATTACATGTTTAGAAAAGTCACTGTTAAACAGCTGGATAGTTCATAATTGGCCCTAGTCCCCTTTATCACAAGAAAGTATCAAGAATGTAGTGTGGTGTAGAGTAGTGTAGTGTAGTGTAGTGTAGTGTAGTGTAGTGTAGTGTAGTGTAGTGTAGTGTGTATCCATACACAGGTTGAGGACAGAGGTTGACATCAAATGACTTATACTATTGTACTTCAATTTATCTTTTGAGACAGGAGCTCTCACTAAACCCAGATCTTACTGACACGCTTGAAAGATCCACCTGTCTCTGCCCCTAAGCCCTGCCAGAGGACTATGATTACAGGTGTGTACATTAAAGTACATGATATACTCATATCATCGTGATTGTCCAGGTGGTACATTAAAGACTGCCTAACTCATATCAGTTTTAAATGACTGCTCACATAATATCTTATTAATTCATTCTAAAACTATAACTCTAATCCTAAAAGTTGTTAAGCATTCATATGGCACAGTTGGTGCATGGCTAGTGCCAATATAAATAATATCCTTAAAATGATTCATTATTTTGATTTTTTTTGTAATTAACAACTTTCAGGTGATGTTGACTGTGTGTGTGTGTGTGTGTGCGTGTGTGTGTGTGTGTGTGTGCGTGTGTGTGTGTGTGTGTGTGTTTATAAATTTACATTGTCTTCAAAAATATTGAAACTTCTAGAAATATTTCATTAAAAAATTCCTGATCTGTATTCATACTTTTAATTTCCTTAAATCTCAGCATTTCCTTTATTACTTGCTTTCATTTCCTTTCTTTTCTTTTTTAAGCGTTGTAAGTACAAAGACATAAAATGTTACCAAGAACACCATGCTGCAATGTAGGAAGCATCTTTCCAAACCTGTGCCAAGTTGTAACTCTAAAGATTAAACTCAGATTTTTTTCCCTCATCATTTGCCAAATAATACTGAATCAGAAACAAAGTAAAATAATACAGACTAAATTAGTGCTGTAGAGATCAAACTAGTTCTCTCAAACTAACAGGTAGCCAGGGAAAGATGTGATGTTCTAAAATCTCCAATTGACTCCTTCAAAGAGACAAGATGAATGATCAAGTATCTCAGTGGCACACACATTGATCAAGTCAGAAGAAGTTTATTTAAAGGTTGCCATTTAATGCAAAAGTGAAGGTAAAGCAGCAAACTCATCAGAAATTTCATTGTAGAAAATTCTAAAACCAATTATGCTAAGAGATTTTCTCAGAAAATTAAGAAGCATCACTGATGATAAACACCATAATGAGGATTTAAGAACATTTGTTCTTCTAGTAACTATAGAAATAAGGTCTTGCATACAAATTTATATATATATATTATGTATATATATATATATACATATAAATATATATATTTATATGTATATATATGTACTTTTATTGGTTATTTGTTTACATTTCAAATGTTGTCCCCCCTTCCCGGTTTCCCTTATGCAAGCCCCCTATCCATCCCTCCTCCCCCTGCCTCTATGAGGTTGCTTCTCCAACCAACCAACCAACTCCCACCTCACCCCTCTAGCATCCCCCTATGCTGGGGCATTGAGCCTCCACAGGACCAAGAGCCTCCCCTCCCATTCATGCTAGATGAGGCAATCCTCTGCTACATCTGCGACTGGAGCCATGGGGTCCCTCCATTTGTATTCTTTGGTTGGTCATTTAGTCCCTGGGAGCTCTGGGTGGTCCACTTAGTTGATATTGTTGTTATTCTTACGGGTTGCCATCCCCTTAAGCTCCTTCAGTCCTTCTTTTAACTCTTCCCGTGGGGTCCCAATGCTCAGTCCAATGGTTGGCTGAGAGCATATGCATCAATATTGGTCAGGCTTTGTCCTCTCAGCTATGCCAGGCTCTTGTCAGCAAGTGCTTCTTGGCATCAGTCATAGTTTCTGGGTTTGGTGTCTGCAAATGGGATGGATCCCTAGGTGGCGCAGTTTCTGGATGGTCTTTCCTTCAGTTTCTGCTTCACTCAGTGCCTGTATTTTCTTGAGACAGAAACAATTCTGGGTTAAAAGAGAAAGAGGAGGATAAAAGTGGGGCAGGATCAGGTGTGGGAGGAGACAGGGAGAAGTTCAGAGGGTCAGGAAATTGAATGGAGGTGTGTAGCAGTGGGACATGGGGAACTGAGGCTAGCCACTAGAAAGTCCCAGATGCCATGTAAGCAAGAGATTCCCAGGACCCAATGGGGATGACAAATTTAATTTTATATATATGTTCTACATTTTTCTACATGGCTGGAGTGATGGCCAATCTTGGATGTGCACATGAATATGTCTGTAATCAACTAAAAATCATGTAACTAGCAATTTACATGAGATATTTCCTTGCTTATCATTTAAGGTGGGAAGACTGACCCTAAAACTGGACAATACCTTCTGATATCATCCAACATAAAAGCATATGGAAGAATTAAGCCTTTGCTTCTGCCAGCTTGCACTCAGTATCATTGGGAAGTTCATCAATCCTCTCACTGAGGCACTCCTCTGCTAATGTTAGAGCCTATTTCTTTGAGATTCTAATGTATATTGAAAACCAGTAGCTCTCTATGAGTCTTCTGAAACACCAGCACAAGGTTGAAACTGTTGAGACATCTAGCCTCCTGGACTGAACAACTGCAGCATTCTTTGTCTTTTCCTTAGAAGAAAGCAATTAGCCATTGTAGGACTACCTGGACCATAGCCTTTAAGCCACTATAATTAATAGATTTAAATATAGATATAGGTATAAGTATGGGTATATATAGATATAGAGATACAGAGAGATAGAGATATATAGATATGTAGATAATACATAAATACACAGATATATAGATATATAGATGATATAGATGATAGATACATAGATTTATAGATATATATATAAATAGATAGATAGATAGATAGATAGATAGATAAATAAATAAATAAATAGACAGATCATCTATCTGGATTGGATATAGTTTAGATATAGAGATAGAGTATAGGTATAGAGATATGGGTAGATATAGACTTAAATAGATATAGATTAGATAGATAGGCAGATAGATAGATAGATAGATAGATAGATAGATAGATAGATAGATAGATAGATAGATGTTGGATGGATATAAATAGATAAAGAGAGTGTAAAGGATACATGCATATATACCACATGTTCTATCACTTCGATTCCTTTAGAGAAGCCTTATTAATAAACCTAACATCAGCATCTCACAGACATGCATGGGCATTCCCATTTCTACATCATTTTCCTACTGCCTGTTATAGTAAATGTTCAAGTGTGCTAAGCCAGCTTGGGTATGAGAGAGTTAATAATGGGATGATGGTGTAGTTAAGAAGGACTAGATTGTAAAACAGATTGCTGCTCTACTTAGCTCCATAATTCGTTGGCTGCCTGTCCTTGGGCATATCTTTTAATTAACCTAACTCAGTTTTCTCATAAGTACAACAGTGATGATAATCCCTAACTATTGGAAATATGACTTTTAGGATCACACACACAGAGTTTTGCATACAGTTTAATGTATAGATGTTCAGTTTTCTATTCAAACACATTATTATAGCTACCACCAGTTAGCATTTAGTTCTCATTGTGTGCAGAAGTAAAAATAACAATAAAACTGAAAATTGGAGGGGCTTTTAATACCCCTGTACAATTTCTGTTTAGCCTACATGTGGTTAATTCCGAGGACTCTCCTCAATTTGGGTATGAGATAGGAAACCACACTTATTACAAATAGAATCATCATTAGATTACGGAAAAATAAATTACAAATCAGTTAAGATTTAAGAACTCCCAATCTTAGTGAACCAAGGACAATGTTCTTTGACTCACCTGAGCCATGACTAGTACCCTGTTAGTTGAAAGGTATCACTGAAACAAAACCCACTCAAGAAGCAAAGATTAGGGTGTTTCTTCGAAAAGGGGCATGGGTCACATCACTCTGTAAATACCTGAAGCTAAGGATACTTTCCAAGAAAAGTAAGTAAAGGAAATCAATCCCATAACATTATATTTTAAGCTTAAATCTATTACAAAATGTTTAAATTTCTTATAATTAATTAGTTGTGGGATCTGAAACTGGGCGAGAGTAAAGATAAAGAAGGAAGTGGGATCCAGTTATAAAAAAATACATTATGTTTTGCAGTTGTGTATTTGTGATTTGTGGAAATGTGTGTTTTTATTATATATTATCTGTATTATCTGTCGCTTATGGAGGTTGTCGAACAGACTTTATTTTCATGTAATAAAAGAATAACCTCTTTATAAGCTTCTATGATTAGCTACACACACACACCTGTTGCTGCTGTTTTAACTATTACCAGATATTTGAGCCCTAGTAATTTGTACAGAATCCCAGTGTTTCTACAACATTAAGATATATAAGATATCTAAGATATATAACATTTTTAAGATTGATCTATATTGGAAATACTGATCCTTTAGTGTGAAATAAAGTACAGAAATGTAGTTTTTGATTGCTACTCTTTGATACCTGTTAAATCATGTAGCTATTCTAGTTTCAGTTTAAACAACAACAAAAACAAAGAATAAAAAGAAAGAATGAGATATACTACAAAATGAGAAATGATTATATATGATTATTATTTTATATTAACATAATTAATTATTAATGAAAAAGTGGATTTTTTAAGAAAAATAATTTTAACTGCCAATTGCCATTTAAATTTATCATTGTTTGAAAAACTATAGGCATAAACTGTTGCCAAAATGAAATACAAAATTTTGTTAGTCTCTTTGTTACTACTGGGATAAAAATACTTGAAATGATTGGCCTAAAAAGGAGGGAATGTTTGGTTTATTTCATACTTTCCTAGTCACTTACTTTGGGCTGTGACGAGTCAGCTCACCAAAGTGGGGCACTCTTTGGAAATGGTAGCTGGTCATTTTATGGCAGCTGGCAAGTGCAAAGAGAGATAGATACAACTAACCATCAAATCATTAAAAGAACGTAACTTACATTAGGCCTACCTCTTAAATGTCCCATCACTGTGACAGACAAGTCTTTGGGGAACATTCAAGATGTAAGTGAGAGCAAAAACATCTTAGAACAATTATTGTAAAATGAAATGAGTAATGGAATATGCAAATGTACCAATCACGGTGGGAACTATGTATTGGCTCAATGAGCTTGGGACAATTGCTTCAAAATACACTAGGAACCTAAACTAGTAACATACTTGCAAAAATCTGGCTACATGAGAACCCGTTCCATTTAACAACTCTAGGGCATTCAGTCATTCGCCAGATTTGAGTGACTACAATAGTAATAAATAGTGACCATCTTCTCTATTTACCTTCAGCCTTATAGGAACACAGGATGTATGAAGTTAAAGATATCAGAACTTAAGTCAGGTCAGATACAGTGGCACAGGATTTTAACCCCAGACTTTGAGAAAAACCAGCGGATATCTCTGAGTTCAAGGCCAGCCTGGTTTATATAATGAGTAATAGGCTAACCAGAGCTATGTAGTGAGACATTGTCTCAAATAAAAACAAAATAAAACCGACAACTGAAAATCACACACCTAAGGAACATGTTAGTATAAAGTACCAACCTCAAATTTACTCAGCATTGGAAGTCAGTAGTTTAAGAATTATATAACTATCTTCAGAACTGACCCAGTTTTAACACTGAATATAATAAAATCTCATATCCACCCCCAAAAACCCAAGTCTCAGAAAGATTGAAATAGTCATTTACTTTATTTTCTAAGGAAAAGTATAGTAGATCTGAAAGAAATAGAGTAACATGAAGATACTTAGAAAAGAAATAATGTTTTCGATGCTATGAGTTGCCCCTTTTGCATTCCTGAACAAGATCTTTTCAGTTGGCCCACCAAAACCCTTCTTTATCCCTGAAGCCTGACATATAAATAGTGACTTGAGAGGTTACAAGCAGTGTGGGCTTTATATTTTGGGATTCATGGTTGAAGAACATTATAGTATTTGCCCTCCAATATGTAACTCAGCATTGGGTACTGAGGTGGCAGTGCTGCTATCTCTTGAGAAAGAATTTATTTGCATGATCCCTACTCCATGTTTACATTTACCTCATTACACTAAAATCAAAAGACAAATAGAACTCCTCTTAGCACAGTAAAGAACACTCCCATCCTGGAAAAGCCCAGTTACTTTTGTTCTTGTTTATTTTACTGAGAATACTGTATTGTTTGGTAGAAGTTGTTCAAAATGCACAGAGCAAAGACAAATAGAAAATGCTCTGTATTCCAGTCTCTAATCTATATCAAATGAAAGCTATGCAGCATCTCTTGAGGGGAAATGGTTGTGTGGACATTTATTTTATGACCACTTATAATTATCAATAAATCCTTTTTCTTCAAGAGGATACATCATGTAGGAATTCATATCCACTTCTAAAGTAGGTGTATGGTTTTTGGCAGACACCTACAGCTTGCACAAAGTAATATATTTTCCTACCTTAAACCCATCAAAGAGGAGGATGGAAATTATTTCTACAGTGTCATTAAAAGTCATGAAGAAACCATCTCAGCAAATACTACCAGCACCTAGAGTCACAGACAGATCTAAGTAACAGTCCACACAGAGAGCCCTTAATGGTAGCATTTAATACACCCTAGGATTCCATGCCCTGTGAATGGGCTGACAGTCAATAGCCCATGAAAGCACATACCATGAATAAACAAAGTGTTGCTGTCATGGCAGAGGCTGCAGGGTGTTAAATGCATTGGAAAGAGAAGATGGTAGATGCTGAGGTTCTATATATGGCAGAAATCAAGGGAGACAAAGGACCACAGAAGACATTATCAAAGTAAAATAGACAATGATAATTGGATCAGCAGCTACATATGATCATCAGAGGCTTTCAGAGATCCAAATACTCAGTTATATGTGTTTGTCTCAGTCATTGAAATTCAGACACAATATTAAAACAAACTGTACATATGTTATCTTAACTCGAGCCTGTGTATTCCCACATGTCTCTGAACACTCTAAACAACTTCATCTGAAAGAGATATGCATCTTCAGTGTGTAAGATCCAGAAACAAAATTGCCCCTCCAAAACTATTTTTTAATAATTTTTTTGAATTATCAAATCATGTTAACTTCAAGTCTAATCAGTTATTTTGATCACTAACGATAGAGGAAATGTTTACAAAAACTATATGCCATTGACTAAACAAGTTAATTTTCATCTCTCAATATCTTTATTATACTATGCTTTTTTTTGTTTTTCTTTTTGGATATGGGATCTATATGTACCAACTCTCCTCATGGGAATGAAACTGGTGCTCTAGTTTGAGAATGCCTCCTTAGATTCCTCTAAATCTCTTTTATCTTTTCGGGGAGCATGTACCTGAACTATGTTCATAAGCCTCCTTTAGACCTCACACTAGTGAGTCCTAGAGAATTATGAGTGAATGTAGAAGTACCACTTTTTATTTGTCAAATGTGATCTTTATATATGTATTTGTATTTCCTTTGCAGTGCCTAGCTACAGAAAATGGCAAGACAGTTGATAAAACAGCAGAGCCTCGCCTCCCGGCTTCCAAGGACCCACAGCCTTACTATGATGGTGAGTTGTCTACTGACCCTGAGGGCAGCTAATATTAAAGGAAGCATTTACTGGGCTTTGTTGATGGACACTTATGACTTGTTTCTATAGGCATTTAACTTTACTTCACCTAGGAGTGGATAAAGAAAATAAAAATAGGACTGATAGGTTCAAAGAAGAGAAAAAACCATATCAAAATGTGAGGATCTTAATGTAGTTGCACAGTGGCAAAGATGCACTTGAATGAAAGTTAATGATCATGATGGGGCTATTTGAGAAGAAAGTGTCAAGAACCTGACTCAAACTAGCTTAGGCTTAAAGATCCTTATCCCTCTGATATGGATGTTTTTCCTCTAAGTATACACTGCTCTTTGGGGAAAGCGCTTCTTACCCAATATCAAAATTATGCGGACGTTCCAGGAAGCATCCAAATGTGCACAAGTGGGTCTGCTCTTGAATTGCTGCTGTTCTTGGAATGAGGTGACGTGAATGTACAACCTGGACCACGTGCCTCGCTTTCTAACAAATCTACTGGTGTAGAATTCAAAGGAAAAGATTTAGTGGACGCGGACACAACAGATAGCAACATGAGTAAGTTAATAAAATATAGAAGCATAACAGGTAGTAAGTATATGAGTGATGTGTGACAGAAAGATAGGTAGGTAATGGATGGATGGATAGATAGATAGATAGATAGATAGATAGATAGATAGATAGATAGATAGATAGATAATAGGTAGGTAGGTAGGTAGGTAGATAGATAGATAGATGATAAGAGATAATAATAGATAATAGATGGATAGATAGATAGATAGATAGATAGATAGATAGATAGATAGATGATAGGTAGATGAGAGAGAGACAGAGACAGAGAGATACAGATAGGAACAGAGGCAGAGGGAGAGAGAATACAGACAGATATTCAGAAAATTTCACACATCGTCTAGTATCTTCCTGGGCTTTCAGCTAATACCACCATTTTCTTTCCAGAACAGAAATGAGTTTACATTCCATTCCAACTGCTAAAAACATAATTAAAGAATTGCATTTAAAAGAATATATTCCTGAGGTATAGAAACACTGAGTTGCCATGATGGATGGATTTACTCCAAATACGCCACTGAAGTCAGCCAGATATCGTACACCACAGCATGTGCACTTACTTTGTTATTGATTGGTGAATAATAAACCACTCCTAAAAACTTGACAGCTGACAGCAATCATTTTTTTTTGCCACCCCCTGTGATTTAGTATGTAGACTCAGATCTTCTAACGAAAGTATCTTTTCAGTGTGATGTAGGGAGGGCCAGGAAACAAGGGGTCATTTGAGCAAAGCTGTGATCATAGACCTTCAGACAATTATTTAATTTTGTCTCAATGCAATAGAGACATTAACTTAGTATTTAGAATAATTGAAGAAATTTTATTCAGTTTCCAAACAATGGGAAAGTAGGAACATCTATTAGCATGTCAGGCCTCAACTCCAGGGAGTTGAATAGTTATGGAGACAAGACAGGGATAATGAAGGAAAAACCAGACAAAGAGAGAAATGTTTAAGCATTTCTCCAGGAACTCACCTCCAACATACTTTCACCTACTTTATGGCCTGACATTACAAGACATGATACCTTCTAGAAATCTTTAGCTTAAAGTTAAAGCAGCAAAAGATATAGATACGACATGAAGTCAGAAATGTTTTAACTTTTTCATATCAATATGACTCGGGCAGATATATGAAGGACCAAGTAAAGACAGGTTTTTCAGCAAAATCAGCCTTGACATCTCTGGAAACCAATCTACGCAACTGTAATCCTAACCTGCTCAGTATAGATGGTATCCACTGGGGAAAAATACTTGGAGGCTAATGATGCATTGTGCAGCTGACTGACTCCCAAATCAGCAGCTCTAAAAGCAACAAACAAGAAAGGAAGCTAGAGAGTGCATTTCAGTTTTTCTTCTGAAGTACTGTAATTTCTTGACTGTATTTATTAGTTAGTTGCTTCTTATGGATTTTGAGCAGGTCACTTCTGCCTGGCTCTCTCTGGGTTACATATTGCTCCTGACATGGTAACTGGGTATCCCATGGAATACACTCATCCCAATGGTGTAAGTGTTATGGTCCTGAGAGGAAGGACTTCCTCAATGGAGGTGTTTCAGCACTTAGGGCAAAAGCATTCTGGCAGTTGGGAGCCCAGTGATATTACAAAATCATACAATACAACAAACACTACCCAGGAGACTTATTGGAAGAGACACAAGAGGGTGGCTGCCTCTTCTGGGGAGAGAAGCATCAAGGTACTGAACAGGCTTTATATAGGGTTTCTCAGGGGCGGAGTTTTCCAGAGGAAGGATTGGTAGTATTTCAAGGCAAGCCCAGGAATTGATAAAATTTTGAGCTCAGGGCCTGGTAGGGCTTGGGGCTCAGAAATGGATAGGATTTCAGACTTGGGGATTGGTGATTTTTAGTGAGTTTGCAAGCCCTTAAGTGGGCTCTAACTTTTTTGCCCTACAAGTGGTAGTACTAGTCCTTTTAATCTTTTAGGATTTTAGTTTTCTTTTATTTGTATGAGTCTTTATGTCTACCATATGTATGTTTTGGGTACAGGGTGGCCAGGAGTGGACCTGCCATTAAAGCCATAATGTGGGTTCTGGGAACTGAACAAGGTGACTGGACTGTGGGCTCAGCAGTTCAGAGCACTTGCTGTTCGTGCAGAGAACCTGGCTCATTAGTAGTCATTCTACCCTAGAACTGTCGAAACCTCACTCCAAGCACCTTCTGTCAGTTAAAAATGTCACAGTAACGGCTCTGATTCAAGAACAGAAATAAAGCAGCTCTTGATGGAAACAGTGGCAAAAGTAAGTTGCAACTCCCTTTAATTCACTACTCAGTAAACCGTAAAAATGGCGTGAAGCATAAGGGGGCCCATCATGAGCAGACAGGGGACAGAATAGCCAGTTTCCACAAGTATCAGCAGAGAAATGTGGACAGTGGGATGAAGGGGGAGGGGAGAAAGCATGAAAAAGATTTACCTCAAGAAATTGACTTACATGATCGTGGGAGCTGGTGACTTAGGACAGAAATCCACAAGGCATAGCAAGCTTTCTTTACACAGTGTGATAATATATTTTGGCCACTGGCCAAGAGTACCTTCACATTTCCCTTGGGCTAAACTTCAGACAGATTTCTCCTTCACTACAGGCCACTGTCATCCTTTTTTATTAAAGCACTTATTATAGGTAGCTTAATTTTTTCTGTATCCCTTTGAGATACAAATACTTTACAGTCCTAGGAATGTCTTGCTCAAGAACCTGAAAGTCCTTTCACTGAAATGTAATCATAAAGAATATCGGATCCGCAGGGCAGTGGTGGCGCACGCCTTTAATCCCAGCACTTGGGAGGCAGAGGCAGGCGGATTTTTGAGTTCGAGGCCAGCCTGGTCTACAGAGTGAGTTCCAGGACAGCCAGGGCTACACAGAGAAACTCTGTCTCGAAAAACAAACAAACAAACAAAAAAAAAAAAAAAAAAAAAAAGAATATCGGATCCAAAGCTAATGAGATGACACAACTTGTAAACCGTGCACGTTTCTCAAGCCAGGGGCCCTGAATTTGATTCCCAGAACCCATGGAAGAGTGGAAGGGAAAACAGGTGTTACAAGTTGTCCTCTGGTCTCCATAGACAGTCTGTGGCTTATATCCTTCCGCACACACAGTGTGATAGTAGTATATATTTTAAAAGAATATAGCCGCTCTTTCTTTTATCTCTGGGAAAGTAGGTGTCTCATTTCCATGAATGGAAAATATCATACACAAATGTCATGACAACCAACATCTCCATTAATGTCTTCAGCACTTCTTCCCTAACTCCTCCAAATGCCTGATTCTAATACATTGATAAAGCTTTGCATTTTATTAAAGAGCTCGATTTATTCAAAACTATGTAAGGCAGAAAAATAGTTCCTTCACAGGGATCATATGTTAATGTCATTTTTAACTTTTTTAGCAATAAAAATAGTTCTATCACTTAATAACTCAGATTGTTTCTGGTAATATTAAAAAAGTAGTCAAAATATATTCCTTTTATACATGCATGATAAGTATGAAATATATGGACATAAAAAGTAAACACTTAAAATCTTAAACTAGGAATAATTATTTAGTACTAATATGTTCAAATGCCAGCAGAAAGAATAGAAACAGGCAACCTTGGGAGGTAGGAGATTGGGAGGACCCTCCAGAATGTACCAGAGACCTGAGAGGTGAGAGATTCTCAGGACTCAAAGGGAAGGACCTTAGATGAAATGCCCTACAGTGAGGAGAGGGAACTTAAAGAGGCCACCTTCGGCAGAAAGAAAGGGCATTGTGTAAGGGAGGGGGTTGCCATCCCACAGTCAAAACTCTGGCCCATAATTGTTCTTGTCTGAAAGAACTGCAGGGATGAAAATGGAGAAGAGCCCGAGGAAAAGAAGGTCCAGCAACAGGCCCAAAGTGGGATCCAGGTCAAGGGGAGGCCCCAAGGCCTGGCACTATTACTGAGGCTATAGAGTGCTCACAAAAAGGGGCAAGACTGCCCTCCGAAAGACCCAACAATCAGTTGAAAGAGTCAGAGGCAGGTATTTGCACCCAACCAATGGAAGAAGCTGCTGGCCCCTATGGTTGAATTAGGAAAAAGCTGGAAGAAGCTGATGAGGTCATGTAGGAGGGCTAGCAGTCGCAATTAACCCCCGAGATCGCTCAGACACTGGACCACCAGCCAGGCAGCATACACCAGCTGTTATGAGGCCCCCAACACATATACAGCAGATGACTGCCAGGTCTGGGTCAGTCAAAGAGGCTTCACCTAATCCTCAAGAGACTGGAGGCCCCAGCATGTTTAGCAGTCTGATGGGGTTGGGGACAGACATCTCCATAGAGACAGGGGTGCAGGAGGAACGGGTATGGAACAGTTGGAGGAGGGTGGACTAGGAGGGGAATAAAATCTGGAGTGTAAAAAAAGAAAAAAAAGAAAAACCCTAAAAAAGGAGAAACACTAAATGGATTGAGCAGATTATAGGGGTGTGTGTGTGTGTGTGTGTGTGTGTGTGTATCCTACTTTTTATTTCTGTGAAGTTGAATTTAATCTCCATCTCTTCTTGGGGATCTAAGCAAAGACTTCTTGTTCATTTCACCAGTCTAGTACAATATATTTTTTAAACTTTAGACATCAAAGTAACAGACCATCAGGTCCTTGCTTATGTGAACTATTTTTTGAATTTGATTAGAGTATTTAATAAACAGAATTGCTGATAAAGATTTGTTAACCCTATAATTAGGACATAGTAATTTCTTCAGTAGTCTTCATTGAATGGCTTTGTTTTGTACAATGGAATTATATCAATTTAATTAGTTGTAAATTTATCTTCTCTCAAACTTGTATGTGATAGATATTATAAAACATAGAACATTTGGGTATTCATTCTTTTCTCATGACCAATCACCACATATAATAGAACCTGCTTTTCCTACAAAGTCCTTTCTCTCAGTCTGTAACATGAGGGAAAGAATAAAATGCTAACTTCTTTGCCTTGGTTGTATAACTATCTCTTTTGTTTTTGTCAGATACCTGATTTACTCTGCATGAAGGCATGTTGATCATTGGAAGGAAAGGAATGATGTCCTTTTAAGGCTGAAGATATATAGTAGTAGCTATAATGTCTAGCAGATTAAATGATTCCTTTTTTGAACGCTAAAATGGTACCTGAAAGTCTTCAGTCATTGTCCATTGTATTAAACATTCAATCATCTTGGATTTCTATAGGAGCAGATCTTCACAGACAGGTCATGGGAGTTAAATAATCCTGAGTAATAAAAATTACTCCAGGGCTATCTTGCAAAAGCAGAACTTAGGTTTTTGGTTAACTAGACCATGTCAGCCAACACTCATTAACCATTCATATCTCTCTCCTCTCTTTCCCAAATATTCCTCTATTTAATTTTAAAGTACATGGCAGTGTCTTCTCTCTCAGCTAAAATACTTACTTTTCATCCTGTGAAAATGACTATTTTAATTTAATCCCTTTCGCCTATTATTTTTACCATTACTTTTGGTTGTTTTCTTTGCTAATGGCAAACCTGATATGTTGGGACTTAAAGAGTTGGGCCACTGGTCTAGAACTTTAGTTAACTAATATTCACGTATGCACAGGTTAAACTCTAGCTAAAGACAGGGGATCTCAGTGCAGTCTAGAGACTTCGTCCATAGAACTCTTATCTATAGTGTGTCTCTATATAAAAATTTTTCTACATTCATCTTCTTGAATTGCTGATCTTTCAACAAAACAAAACTCAATCGAAGTCTTCTCTCCATCTGTATGTTCTTGTGTGAAAATCAGCTCCAGGCAGAAAGCCAGAGCTAGAGTAGGACCCACATTATTGTTTTGTTCTTTTTTTCACGATCACCTTCTCCTTCAAGTTAGTTATTGACTATCTTAAGCCATTGCTTCAGATTTGTTTACACCCAAGTGTTTTTCTTTTTTGTGTGTTTTTACAATGATTGGTCAAATACTATATTCTTTGCTAGGGAGACAGAAGTGGCTGTCTTAAAATATTACACACTTTAAAAATGGCAGTTTTATCGCCGACACAAAGTGCTCTGCCAAAAAAGAGCTCATTAGAATTCCCAATATCCTTATGTGCTTATGTAAAGTGTCCTCTTGTTTTCATTGAAAAACATAAGTTTCCTACATCAGTGCCTAAATACACAGCTGGTCAATTGCTTGAACTGACTTACCATGAACTAGAATGGCACCCAAATATTTTTATGAATTTCTCTCAAAGACATGATGTGTACTTTGGAGATTATGTTTAGACCGATGGTGCAAGAAGTATTTTAAAAATATTTGTCTGTTTATGTGCATTTTTAGCTGTCTTTCAAATTCCAAAATTAAATAAATAATGTAAGAACACAAATTGAATCACTGTAAATGTTTCACAGAGAGGCTATTAAACCTCTAAGCACATCATATGAAAGCCTTTTTCATTCTGTTACATTTACTTTTCCTGACCTCAAATCCATTCCCATTGTCTATTGAACTGCCAAATCCTGTGGCTCAAAGAGAAAAATTGCACTGTGTCTGCAATTTACACCTGACAACCTAAAAGAAAGAAAAGTTACCGAGTGAGGAGAGTGCTAGCTTACTTCTTTCTGTCAAACAGGTAAAGGATGGTTTCACCAAATTCCTACTGTCTGCTAACCCATGGCTAGTATCATGCATTCTCTCTGAGACTGTTTCAGAGTTACGAACATGGCTGATGTCAACCCTGAGATTAGTTTATGTTTTATCCTAGTAAGTGGTCATAAATGAATCATATGGATGTAATTATCTTACTAGTTGATTTTATGTTGAGTCAATAAAAATATGATCAAAGGAGCCATTTATTTTTGCCTTTTCCACCTTTTTGTTTCTTGAGTATATTTTTATTCTACAAGAATTTCATAATAATGTGCATCACATTTTTATCAAATCCATGAATTCCCCTTAACTCTTCCAGATCCCCAACAACATATCCCCATCTCAACTTCTTATTGTCATCTTCTCTCTCTGTTTTCTAACCAGTGAGTAGAGTGGGTGCTGCCATAATTACAAGAGTGTGGAGCTATCCAATGGACCAACCCACCAGTGGCCACAAACCCAAAGAAAACCAACTCTCTTCCTCAGTAGCCATCAGTGATCTATTGCTCTTCAACTAAAATTTTTAAGGAAGCGCTCCACCATCCATGCTAGAATTCTGACTAGCTTTATCTTGCACAGGTCTTGTGTAGATAAACACAGTTGCTATGCATTCAGAAGTATGACAGTCGCATCATAAGCAGAAGACACACTTTCTTCTGTTATTCTTCACACTCTGGCTCTTGCAGTGTTTCCACCTCCTCTTCTACAGTCTTCCCTGACCCTCAGAGTTGATATGCATGCCCCATTTAGGGCTAAGCATTCATTCACCAACTCTCAGGTCTTTGATCAGTTATGACTTTCTCCATTAACTGCTGCTGCCCATTGAAAATGAAGCCTCTCTGACCAAAGCTGAGAGCAGTGCAAATCTATAGCTATAAACATAAGTACTTAGAAGGTTGTGTGATGACTTGACAGTTTAGTAAAACAATAGTAGTGTGACCCTCCCTGCCCTCAGGGATCTTCAGCTGATATGGGTCCATAAGGAAAAGTGGAGCAGGGACTGCAGAACCGGGTGTTCAGAAGGCCTGTGAGTACATATGGTAATGATGGCACACTAGGACCACCTTTAGGGAGACAGATCAAACTAACTTGTGGTGGTTCAAGTGTTGTATAGTTATGGTGACTGGTGGGATGGGGGGAGAGAATATCCAAGATGAGCATTGGTTGAAGGCATAAGGTACCAATATGCCTCATTATCATGAGAGGCATTCCAGGAATCTCAGGTGCCTTAAGCTGAATGGATTTTTATCAGAAGAAAGGAAGTTGAACCTGTAATTTTGCACCGAGCCTAGAAGGATATTTGGACAATGGATGACTTCTACCTTAATTGGCAGAATTAGGCCTATGGGATTTTGCATGGGATTACATGATCAGAAATAAAATTCCCTCATGTGCAGCAACTCTTAAATCCAATAAGAGAATAGTTGGTTATTCCTATAATAATGACACCACTTAATGTACCAATAGACATATCTTACCTGACAGGCAGTTTAGCAGCCAAAATCCAATTCTAAATAAGACCATTGATTTCTTTTCTTCTCAGAAGCCTAAACATCTTCTGGCACAAAGCCAGCAGGGAGGAATTTTGCTGGTCATTTTAAGATTGATCTATGTCTTGCTACTAAAGCATTTGATGTCAGCAAGAGTCTTGCCATTAGCTACAGTAGGCAGAGATGACTGAGCCCTTTAAATGAGACTTTAAATTTCTCTGAGATTAGATGCCCTTATTATTCAAGGAGAGTTCAGTAACTCTAAGTGAATGTGTGAGACTCAAGCCTTACAGAATCATGAAAGACAACTGATGCCTGAGATTTGCCCCTGGATGAAAGCTATCAAGTTAACATGAACATCAGTTCTTCTACCTACAAGAACCTGAATTCTAAGGCTAGAAATCATCCCCAGAGCAGAATGCTATCTCCCTCTGCCCTTTAATTTTGTCTTTGTGAGGCTGTAACATGGATGAACATCTGAATCAGAATCTCTGAAATGACACAAATATTACTGTAAGCTATTGTCACAGCATTTAATGTGAAATCTCCCCCCTAGTCTTAAGTGTTGGATGTGGTAGTCGCCATATAAAAAAAGCCTTAAGGTAAGGTTTTGATAAAGAACGTGGGTCTCTGAGGACAGAACTTCAAGTTTGCTGGGAGCCCTACTTTTTAATCTGTTCTATGCTTCCTGGTTGTAGATACAGTATGACGATCTGTTCCATGATCCTGCCGCTTTCACACCATGATAGGCTATGTCCCTTCAAACTGTAAGCCAAATTAAGTCTTCTTCCCTTATGTTGCTTTGTGTCAGGTATTCTTTCATGTGGTGATTTCTAATACATATGCTCTAGCTGTGAGTAAAACACAGTTTCTACTAGAGGGAATATCTCAGCTTAAGATGCTACCCATCCTTTCAACCTCAGCACGGTCTCAGGATCTCAATGTTCTTGGATTTATGAACCTTCTACAACTAAAGGGCTAATATTTGGATCAACAGTGCTTCAGAAACCACCCTTATTAATATGACAGTTTCTCTTCTGACTAGTCAGTGATCAGTCACAGCCCTTAGGAAATATTTCTTATATTATTGTATTGTAAGTAACATAAGCTTCAAAGACTTGCGAAAATGGTATGGAAAACAATACTAAAATGTGCCTCCCTTTAGGCTTTCCAATGAATTGTAAGGAGACAAAAATAAAACATCATGCTAAATATGATCTTTGGTCGTGATCAATAGCAGTATGGAGATAGATAAAGTTATAGTAACAGAAATGTATGCTTGATGATAGAGTTTGCTGATGCTTTTTCCTAAAGGTTTTTTGTTATGTTTTGTTTTGTATAATTACCTTCTGAGAGCTTTGGACTATTTGATGATGATGATGACGATGATGTCAACAATTACAACTACTACTGTGAGGATGGTGATGTTGCTGCTGCTGCTGAGGACACCAATGATGACAACGAGACATCAATGACAACACCATAACAGTGAGCAGGTAAGTACACATCTGTTGTGTTTCCCATTGCCAAATCTGAAGACAATGCCTTATGCTACACTATCTTATGTATATTATTCTATTCGTTAACCCTATAATGTGAGTTCTTATTGGCATGTTCTGTACACATTATGTTAGCATATAAAATAAAGTATACAATCTAGTAGATGTGACTGAACATATTCAAAATTACTATGGCATGATTCCTGGACAAGCAAGCTGACAGGAAGTTATTGGCAGGAGTAGAAGATCTGAACATAGTGAACTTTCAGCTGAAATGTTAGGACTTAAATAGAACCAACCACAAAACATCTGTGATAGACACGCTCAGAAAGCAAAGCTACATCAGTTATTTGAGAGCATTGAGGACCTTGTAAAGAGTAAAAATCTTTAACTGATAGAGGAATGCTTTGAAGGATTTGAGGTAGAAAAGTGATGAGATGATTTTATTTACGACAGAATTATCACTGTGGTCTGTGCTACATTTAACCTTTAGCAACTAACCATCTTTGAGGAGCTATGTTTTTATGTGGTCGTCAAGTAAACAAATCTAGTTGTCACTATGCTATCTAGTTCATCCCCGACTCAATACAGTCAAGGAAAGTTAAAGCAATTCCTATGATTTTAGTTCTTGCTATATTTCTACACGTTAATGAGGTATTTTTGTAGTTAATCCCTATGTTTGTAATTATTAGAGAAGCTGGGTAGCCTGTGGAACCTAGTTTTATCGGCTATAAAGGATGAAATAGACTGGGATAGCTACATAAACCTAAAAAGAAAAATGGCTGTTTTGGTTTATGTACTATTTATAAACACGTTCCAATAGTACAGTGCTTAGATGATGTCATAGTTTTGATTAAGAGCACTCAAACTTTTCTAACACGAGATAGCACATGACGTAAAGGGGTTTGCATTTGAGAAGCAGCTTTAGCTTGGTGATATGATGACAGTTTGGGGCTGTGTGTATTCTTCTTGATTCATTGTTAACCTGGAGCTTCACCTAGAAGTCACTCTTATGCTGTTACACACATGCTGAGGTCAGCACCCAGAAACAACTGCTTAATGCCCAGGGTTCATCAGCGAAGATTCTCCATCTATATTTCTGATTTTGTTCCTATAACATTCCATACCTCATAAACCTATTTCTTGCCCTGTGTTTTCATTGCATGATGATAATCATGATATTTGAAATTATAATAAGCTAATAATAGCCAATGAAAGTGTTCATTCAGTGTTTTCTATGCAGGCTGCTTAATACAGGCTACTAAAAGCAATCAATCAGATGAACCTTAGACTCAAGTATAATGCTCAGCCTACTTTTCAGAGAAAAAAAATCAGGTTATTATTTTTAAATAACCTCCAAAATTTATTCAACTCCTGAAACGCAGACTCCAAGTCTATGTGTCAAGTGGAATTGAACTGAAGATAGATTTCTGTACTCTTTGTACTTCTGACTGCTCGTCTTTAAACTCTAATGGTTTAACTTGAACACTCACAGACTCCTATGTGTTATAATACTCCCAGGTCCATGTCACCCCAGCAAAGTCTTCCTAGTATGACATCCTTGACTAACATAGGCATGTCTGTGATTTTTTTCTCACTCTCCTGTTTTGGCAACACATGCCAAGATCAGCATACAGAAACAGCTGCTTCATGCCCAGGGTTCACCCACTTAGAATGTCTTAGAGCTTGCTTTCTTATTGGAAGCCTCTTAGATGGCAAACCATGGATCAAATGAACACTACATTATGAAACATTTATAGTATATAGAGACAATTCTTTTAATTTATTTTGCAGGTGCCAGAGAACTTTTCTAGAGGTCAGAGATGGATAATGCTTAATTCTAAAGGGATTTAATGCCAGTAGACATGTAATTCCAACATGAGGTTCATTAAAACCGTCTTAGGAATAGTTACAAAAAGTCAAATGAAATGGAATTCATCTTATTGCATAATACAGTTGGTAACTTCCCTAATCAGCAAGAAGTACTATTTGTATTTCTCTTCCAAGAGACACCTCGTGTTTTTTAAATGGTATGTCTCTGATCACAATATTAAAATTGTTAAACATTGCTTTTATCATATAGACTCTGGGTTTGACTAGCACTTGTACCGATTTGAAAAGAATAATGCAGGGGAAGTCAAAAGAGTCACGTTTCACAGACGGCTTGAACTTTTCTGTAGTATATCTACCTCTAATCTGCTCTGCAAGATTGCCCTTCTTTGACTTCTGTGATTGTATTCAGTTGTCCCTGAATAGTGCATATGAAGTAGGGTGGCAATGTATGCTCCTTAAACAGCTTGGGGCTAATCTAATAGATACAGGATTGGACTCAATAAGAGAAAAATGTTTTTTTGAAGTAGATGTATTCAGACACCTTTTATCCCAGGGCTTATGTATTACCCCAAATGAGCAATTATACTGATCCCATTGATGAGAGTTCTTGAGACTGTACTGTACACTCCAAGTGTAATGAACTTAACACTTTGAAGCTGAATTTTCTTGTATAGTTTTGCATCACTAGGTTTGTGCACATATGGATGAACAGAGAGGGCTAGGGCAGTCCCATCCTATGAAATTCCTTTGCAAATCATTGGAATTTTCAATGATATTTTAGAATTTACAGATAAGTTTAAAGTACATTAACGCTGACTATAAAATAATTTTGAAAGATAACTGTTTCATAACTATTGTCCATAAAAATTTTGAAAACTTTTCTTATGAGTCTATTTAAAGCTCTCTCCCTAAATTCTATGAACTGAGCTTATTTTGGAATGAATTTGTCATATTGTTTTATTTCTTAAAGCATAAAAATAGCTATATTTTAAAAAGATGGTAAATAGGTCACAAATGGAAAAGTTTTGCAATGTTGTTGGGTTTTTTGTTTGTTTTGTTTTGCATGTATTTGGGTGATCAAACAAATTGTCAAAGATATTCCAAGTCAAGTATGTATTACAGAGGCATTGTTAATTAGGTTTTTCAGAAAAGAATAATATCTTGAAAATATGTGTTCAAGCAAAGAAACAATATGTGGTAGCATAGCTAAAAATTTCTCTGTTCCACATTAATATATTTTTTGTGGTGGCTGGTTTGAATGTCAACATGCCACAATTTAGTATCACTTAAATAAAGAGTTAAACCAATGTTGTTCTGATGTCCTTCATTGATATAGAAAGGTCTTCACTGGGCATGCCTGCCATCTTCTGATAACAGTCTATATGAAGTAGCGTAGCAGAGAACCATCCCTTGGCTTTTGTTCTCTCAGCCTCCCCAACCCTAATCCCCGTGACTGAGTTTGTTTGCCTGTTGCTACTGCTGCTGATTTCTTCACTGGCTGAGACTCAGTGATTCCAGGCTTCCATTGATGCCTATGGGCTGTCTACTCTCCAGGACCTCTTTGTGTTTGACATACATATTGAAACTTTAGAAACATCCAGTCTCATGAACCAAGCAGCTACTAGGTTCTCAGACATAATCAGTGTGAGAAAGCCACTGTGAGACCACTCTGCATGTTGTGGAACCAGTCTCAAGACAGAGTAAGCATCTACATTTCATCCTTCCAAATGTGAGACAGCTCTTGTTACTATTTCAGTGTATACTGATTTAGCAAATTCTTTAAACACACCATATACACACATATACACACCAGTCCTGTTGCTCTCCAAAACTCTGATTAATTATATTCATCATGCCATCAAGTTACAACATATGTAAATTAAACACAATTAAACTGTAATTCATCATATCACAGAAGCAACATTTTTTGTTTGGTTGATTCAAACACTGTTCTGTTTCAGTTTTACAGTTTCATGAACATGGACATGGCATTTAAGTAACTGTCTTTTTCTTGAATAATATTGATTTAGAGGTATATGCTGACTTGATTATGAATTTAGCTATTTGTTTGTATATATACACATATATGTAAAAGTTACTATTTTAGCATTTATTAAAGTACATTATAGTGGCATTTTCTTACATAACTATTTAAATTCTCTAAGAAAGTTGATACATAAAATGTGTTAACTATTTTGTAGAATGTGGGCCTTTGGGGATGATTTTTGTATAAAAATAAGAAGTCTAGCTAAGTAAAATTATAGTTAAAGAGATAATTGAATCTGTTTTCAGCTCTTTTGTGAACCATTTTCTTCTTGTGAAAATCGTAGCTAGAGTGTCAAGAGGGTTTTACAAGGTTTTATAGTTTGTATTCACTTTATTATATTTATTTTCACTGAAGTCCTTGATACATAACACATTATACTCATTTCCAGTAATATAATTACTACTTGTATCAAAGTATGAAATTAATCAGCTCAGCGGTGGATTGGAATTTTTTTCACCTTTTCATTATTGACATAGGAACCAACTTTCCATATAGGCAAAGAAATTTTACTTGCAGATGGCTGAAGTTGTTCTGGAGACAACCGTTTCCCTTGCTGCAATGAATGTGTCTGTATAAATAAACTAAACTAAAAAGACTATGATCAGAGATATGAAAGGAAATACAAATTTCCAAGTTGCAGTGGACATTTTTGGAGAACTAGGTGGAAGAGTTCAGTGTCTGCAAAAATTCAAAACACTGAATGAAATGTGGACTTGGGATTTAACATTACCATAGCTTAAATTGATCTATTACACACTAAGCAAGGAATTAAAAATCTCTGAGCAGAGTCAGTACGGAAAGATAATGTGAGCCTCTGTTTTACGGATACTATGAACTTGTATGTGCATCAGGACTATAGAGTTGTATCTGTCTTCATAGAATTCACATGGGGGATGGGAATAAATGAAGATAGAATTTGTAAAGGGCTTATATGAACAAAGTGACATAGACTAATACAAGGTCAGGAAGCAAGAATTTAATAATTAAATATTTAAATTATTTCTGTTTAGTAATTAAATAATTAAAATATTAACATTTTAGAAAAGATATTAAGATATCACAAGAATATTGGACCAGAATTAAAATAGGAAGCCTTACCGATCTCCAGAGGAACACCGTTACAAATGAGAAATAACAAGTAGATATCCTGTGATAAGAAGAGATGTGGTGAATACAAATTAGAAAGACATCAAGGAGAATCTAGCAAAGGGGTGAGAAAGAGGGAATGGTCAGGAGACAGAAGACAGTAGGTGAGGAGCTGGCCTCCCGCACAGGGTCCGGAGCCATGGCGAGAATGATAGTAGAAGCTTGAAACCACCTGATGATTTTGTTTAGAGCACTGGCACATTCTGGCTTATGAAATAGCCTCCACCTGGTGTGCTTTAAAGGACAACAACAGAGAAAGAGCAAGGAAGGAATGGAGTGAATGAAAGTGGCTAGACAAAATTGTTTTGATGGAGACATGAAATTTTGGGAATGTTATATTAAAATCTCTTAAGAACTCTTAAATGTAAGAGGAGTCTGAAGTTCAGCGATAGGCAAAAACTCCATATGTGCATATATACTAGCAGTAATCAAGAAATACAGTGACATCATAGGATAAATGTGGATACATGAAAAATCTCAGAAGTGGCTTCAAAGCATTACATCTTTTGACATTTGATAAGGTAGACAAAGCTAACAAAGACTTTGAAAAGAAGATGGTTAGTGAAGGAGTCCAGAAGATTATGGAAGTTGATCTTCCAAGGAGTAATCAAATCAAATTAATTCAATTAAAGTTCTATCAATACACAAACAATAGCAACTGATTATGACAATGATAGTGTGGTTGCATGACTTACATTCTTGTTGCTATACTAAAATGTCTGACAGAACGACTTATTGGAAAAAGTATGTCCTTTGAGGCCTTGGTTTCAGATGGATTTTGTTCCTGGCAGGGAAGGCATGGTGGCATGAGGAACATAACTCATTTAGTAATAATCTACAGTAAGTAGACAATAACAGTGAACACACTCAGTATGTAGAAAACAAAGACCAAAACTAGAAGCAGGTAATATGTCCAAAACCAGCGATTCAGTTCTGTCAGCCTGGCTTCGGTTTGTAGATTCCAGTTTCCCCAAATGATGCCACCTGATAAGAAAATGTATTCAAATGGTGACCCTTTGGGGAGATTTCATTCTGAGACTATAGTGTTGTGCCTCTGAACCCCAAAGACTCATGACCATTTAATAAGGCAAAATCCATTCAATCTGAGTTCAAGAGTTCTGTGACCCTGTTTCAAACACTGTTCAAAAGTCCGAAGGCCTTAGGCTTTCTGGGACTAAGGGCCAACTCTTTACTGTGAGACCTTTGAAATAAAAAAACAAGTCGCATATTTCCAATGTACTATGGCCTAGAGGAAGTATCCCAAAAGAAGGGACTAAAGGATAACAAGAAATAATTGACTATTATAAAGATCAAAACCCAGAAGGGCAAACATTAAATCCTGAAGCTTCATCTCTATCATCTAGAAGAAAGACTCAATCCTGATGTTAATATTCTACACTAGTTATGTACCACATTGTAATAACTAAATGCCTAAAAAAGCAATAGCAAGATAAAGAGATGTATTTCGGCTCAGAGTTTCAGAGAGATAGTAATCTACTATATCTGGGAAGGCTTTATGACAGAAGTAGTACCACCTATAGATACAAGAGATCTGCTCTACACATAGCAATGGATAGGACACTCAGAACATATAGGAAATAGTTGTAATTTTTAAGTTAGCACTCCCTGGGTTGTGGTGGTGCATGCCTTTATTCCAAGAACTCAGTAAACAAAGGTAGGCAGATCTCTAAGTTCAAGGCCAGCCTGATCTACAGAGTGAGTTACTTTACAGCCACAGCTACAAACAGAAACCTTATCTCAAACAAACAAACAAACAAACTAACTAACACACAACAACAAAAGTCTTTCCAAAATATGCTGTGATGCAACTCCTCAAGAACTGCAGAGATGGCTCAGCGGTAAGAGCACTGTCTGTTCTTCCAGAAACTCTGCGTTCAATTCCCAGCGACCACATGGTGGCTCACAACCTTGTATAATGGCATCTACTGCCCTCTTCTGGCATGTAGGCATGCATGCAGATAGAGCACTATACATAAAATTAATTAATAATTAACTAATTATCAGTGACAATGAGCCATTTACACCACCTGCAATCCACCTGCTAAAGTCCACACAACCTTACAAAGACTACCAACAGGTAAAGAACAAGTGTTTAAGCATTAAAATCATTGGACACATTTAAGAGTCAAACCATGACAGGACTGATGCTTGTGAACACTAAGGAGAGATTTTTTTCCCTATAAATCACAGAGAGCAAAGCACTATGGAGATCAAAAGAAAGAACTAGAGAGAAGGCTTGCCAAACTTTTCAGGGAATTCTTCTACAAAGGAAGGAATAGAAAATAACAGTATTATGGAAAAACATGTACATTACAGAGGTTCTTACCTTCATTGTTGGTTTTGAATCAGATACCATTGTGAATCACAAATAAGAACATACATACAAAGCACACAGAATAGAGAATCCTAGGCTGGTTTCTAAATGACAGTGCATTCAGTTTCTTCCACTGACCTTTCTTTATTTGTATTCATGATGCATGCAGGTCTCAGAATAACTGGGCAGTGTGACAGGCATGCTGCCCTGATAGAAGGAGGGTTGTTCACAGCTGCTTGTCACACCTAGGCAACGTAACATCCCAAGATGAGTGAACTCCACAGAACAACTCAGGCTTTGCTCTTCCCTCCCCCAAAAGTAAGATATCCTTCAAACCTTTATCCAACAACCTCTGCTTCCTTCAAGGCATATAACTTGGGGTAGACTACTTATTGGTGTTTGTCATCTCTAGTGCAAAAATAGCAAATATAGCTAAGACTTATATGGCCTGGGCTCCTTTCCTGAGCCATCGCCATGGGAGATGGTGGGAGCTCACACTAGAGGACAATTCTTCTCCTGTCCCTTTCTTCCTATTTATATATAGTATATTTATGTTTAATTCATTGTATCTGAGTACTGTCTTAGTTAGGGTTTCTAATACTGTGATAGAGCACATGATCATAACTAGCTCGCGGAGGAAAGGACATACTTGCAGTATGATTCCCTACTACTGTTCATCGCTGAAGGAAGTCAGGGCAGGAATACAAATAGGACAGGAACTGGGAGGAAGAGACCAGGATGGGTACTGCTTACTGGCCTGCTTCATATACCTTTCTCATCCTGCCTTCTTTTAGAACCCAAGACCACCATGGGATAGCACCAACCATGATGCATTAGGCTTATCCTAAAGGCTTGTCTACCTCCTTATCTGACGGAGGCTTTTTTGTCTTCTCTCTCCCTCTCCCTCTCCCGCTCCCTCCCTCCTTCTTCATCTCCCTCCCTTCTTCCCTCCCCCCCTCTGTTTGTTTTCTTGTCCTTTTTGTAAATATTCTCTTTTTACACTTCTCTCATATATTACATCAATACTGAAGCCTCCCCTCTCCTACTAGTCCCTCTTCACCCAGATCCATTACTCTTCTTTTTTCCTTCAGGAAAAAAAGGCAAGCCTCTCAGTGATATCAATCAAACATGACATACCAAGATTCAATAAGATGAGACATAAACTCTCATATCTAAGGTGGACAAGACAACCCAGTAGGAGAAGAAGGGTCCTATGAGCAGGCAAGGGACACCACTATTGTTAAGAGTCCCAACAAAAACCCTAAGCCAGAAAACATACATGCTCTGTGATTGCCAAGACAATTTTTTAAGTGAGGTTCCCTCTTCTCAGATGACTTTAGTTTGTGTCAAGTTGACATAAAACTATCCAGCCCAAGTATATTCTGTCTCATTGAACTCATTCATGCTGAAAAATAGTATACAGTGAGGCTAATCTATAACAATATCATAAATTACTGATATCCTTTAATTAATGTGTTTCTACACTTTCAGAGGAAAATAATTTGGTTCTATTTCCTCTCATTTTTTATCCTAAGAAGTTCAAGAACCATAAAGGTCTTTAGGAGACAGAAAGATCATCTTGATTTGACATGGATTGAAGTGGGAAGGGTTGGAACAGTAAATGTAAATATTCCAAACTCATGAACTATGAGAAACCCAACAGTCTATATGTGTCCATATACATTCAACTTTGCTGTTTTTGATATTGTTAACTACCACCACCACCACTAACAACAACGACAACGACAATACTCCCCCAAACAATGCTTCATAAGCTATCACTTATTTGGATTTTATCATCATTATTGCAGGCTTTTCTACATCACTGCTTTACTTAAGCTTGCAACTCCCTGGGTTTCTTAAACATTTTTGAAAGGCTTCTCTATTCATGTAACAGTCTTGTATTGTATTGTGCAGTTACCATGAAGCTATTCCAGTTCCAATATTAAAAATCCCATCTCTAATCTATCAGCATGTCAATCAACTCTGTTACCAAAAAAGTCCCCAGAACATTCTAATTTTGATGATTTTCTACCAATTCCAACTGTTTCTACCATTACCCTTCTCCAAAAATATGGAAATAAGCTCTGTAAAATTTATTAATTTTGTTAGAAAATGTCTGGGGTTTTTTTGGGGGGGGAAGGGGGAACAAAACCAAATCTTTCTCATCTTTTACAGCTTGATATTCACTGTGGCCGTTTGACTTGTTTTGGCCAATAAAACATCCTGGTATGTTTTAGTTTGCATCCATATGAGGCCAGGTAGCCACCATTGTTGACAATAGACCTATCTGTTTTATGCTTCAGCAATTGTAGACATACTTGTTAACACAGATGCCAGTTGTTCACAAAACTCCAATATTCTGCTCCAAATCTACTGGATTCGCATCATATCTTGACTAAAACCAAAGATATTATAGATTCTCATGGCACATGAACATTTGATCTCTGCTTAGTGATCTGAAGCTATTTAACTGTATGCACCTCTCACTCATTCTTAAACCTAGCTACACTGGGCTTGTCTAATTCATAAAGTATGTCTAGTGTGCTCACACTGGAGGGAAAATTTAACATATATATTTTTCTTTTTGCTTTTTACCATCTGGTCAAGTGCTTAACATGAATAAAACCATAAAAAAGATGGAAAAGAAATTTAGAGACTTGTTTTATACCCTTGCAGTTCTCGTAATTCAGAGAATGTAAATTAAGAAGTTTAGTCTAAGAGTCATGAATAAAGACTCAGTGTCCTTGGGAAAATATAACTTGTAAAACAGATTTTTATAAAGGAGGAAAAGTGAGTATTTCCCTTTCTGTGTTTCTGCTCTTCATCAGTACCTACTCATAAAATTGCTAGCAATAGAAAGGGACACAAGTAATGGCCATGATGGTGGTGACAAGAGTTGGGTATAATGAGTAGGTATAACCTTCTGAACACTCACGTATTAAACAAGCCAGAAGAATAAGATTTTAGTCTTTGACTCAAAGCATTCATTAAATCTTATTGCTCTCTAATATATTTATTCAAGCCTTCTTATAAAAATGAAATATACAGCTACTCTAAAGTTATGGATTATCAAAAGACATAGTTATTACAAATTTGATTAAAAGTCCATCTGGCCTCTTAGAGTTATGAATTGGAGTCAGTCACCTTCATTCTATAGGTAGCCTCCACTGCATACGGTAGAAGAATGGATTTGGCGGCATGTTTGGGACGCTTACAACTTCCTACAACTACAGGTCCATAGGAGACAATGTTTCTTCTTACCTCCACAGGAACCTGCACATAAATGCATATACTGACATACTGCCCCACAAGCACATAGGTACACATGCTTACACGCACTCACACACACACACAGACATAAAAGTAAAAATAAAATCATATAATGTATGTATTTTAAAAGAGTGTATGGGTTTTGAAAGGAGAAAATGAATTTAAAACACATCAAAGAGAAAAGCTTATTAATGTCTGCATTTTTATTTTTTTTATCCTAATGGTTTTTAAAGTGAAGTAAATTGTTTAAAGTACTGTTTCATTACGGTATTTTCACATATGTATATCAACCACTATGCTTGTATTCATCCCCCAAATGACTTTCGCTTATTCCTTCCCCCAAGAGATAACATTTTCATCTCCAAAACAATTTCCATTCTACTATCATGATCAATATGTATACACAAATAATAAATCATACTGCATATGGTAGAAGACATGTGGCGTTTGTCTTTCAAATCTGGCTTATTTTGCTTAACACAATGTTATAAAATCCCATCCATTTCCTGCAAATGGCATTGTATTCATGCTATGACCACAATAGATTGTGGTAGGTGCCATGTTTACTTTACACACGGTATGTTGACAGGCATCAAAGCTGTTTCCATACACGGCTGTTGTGAGGTGTCACAATGAACGTGCATATGCAGCTATCATTCTCTGACGTCAGTATTTTTAGGTAGATACCCAAAAGTGGTATAGATAGATTGTATGGTAGTTCTATTTTCAGAGTTCTAGCGGTTGTTTTTGTTTTGTTTTGTTTTTCATTATGATTGTCATTTTTATTAAAATGGAATATCAAAGCAGTTTAGATTTTCACTTCTGGAAAAGCTATGAATGTTGAATAATCTTTCAAATATTTATTTGCTGTATGTACTTCTTTTGAAACTGCTTGTACTATTTGTTTCCTATTTATTGATTAGATTAATTTTCAGTGTTTAGTGCTTTAGGTTATTTGTATATTCTATACATTAATTCCTCAGATTTATAGCTGTCGAGAATTTCTCCCATCCTGTGGATATCTGTTTGCTTTCCTATTCAGAACCGTTTAATTTCATCCAATCACATTAGCCAATGCATGCTTTTATTTTCTGGGCAACTGGTGTCAGAATCATAAAGTCCTGACTTATGTATGAATGTTGTCATGCTTTCCCTTATTAGTTTTATAGTTGATGGTCTTACATGAAAGCCTTTGATTCAATTGTAATTGGTTTTATGAGAACCAGGGATGTAATTTCATTCTTCTATAGGTGGACATCCAGTTCTCCCTGCATCATTGATGAAGGGGCTTGTTTCTCTAATACATCTTAGTGTCTATGTTCAGCATCAGGTGTGTATCCATGTAAAAGTAACTTTGTTTATTTTTAAGGATTTATGTATTTTATTTATATGAGTACACTGTAGCTGTGAGACACACCAGAAGAAGGCATCTGATCCCATTATAGATGATTGTGAGCCACCATGTGGTTGCTGGGAATTGAACTAAGGACCTCTGGAAGAACAGTTAGCGCTCTTAACCGCTGAGCCATCTCTCCAGCCCAAGAGTGACTTTCTTGATTCTTAGTTCCATCATGTGGATCTATGTGTTTGCTTGTGTGTGTGTGTGTGTGTGTGTGTGTGTGTGTGTGTGTGTTTACAATTTTTTTTCCTTTTATGAAAGTAAAGTACAATGTGGAAGCATGTGCTGTGGTGTTTCAAGAATTGTACTTTCTGTTCAACATGATTTTGTGTTTTGGGGATGTTTGCTGATTCCATGCAAATATTTTTCTTATTTATTAAAGAATATCATTAGTATTTTTGTGGGAACTGCATTAAGTATATAAATAACCTTCAATAGTATAGTCATTTATGCAATATTAACTTTGAAAATTTATGGGAGAGCTTTCCATTTCCTAAAATTTGTTATCTACAATTTTTGGGTGAATTAAAATTTTCACTATAGAGGTCTTAGACTTCCTTGGTTAAATTTATTCCTATTTTTTGTTAATTTGTCCTTTAACATTTATATACTTATTTATTCACTCATTTATTTATGTATCAAGGAATGGGTGTGTAGATCAAAGTACATCTTGCTCAGTCAGTTCTCTCCTTTAACATGTGGGCTTCAGTCATAGAAAACAGGCTCCTGGCTTGGCTGCAAGTGCTTTCACCAACTGAGCCCACTGGTCATTAATGAGAGCAAGGCAAATGAGCATTTTCCCAATTTCTTCCATTGTATGCTTGATCTATGGTATATAGGAAGCTTACTTTTATAATGATTTTAATCCCTGGCTATTTACTGAAAGTCTTTCTCATATCTTTGAACTTTGTGGTGGAGATGTTAAGGTGTCATAAGCATATCATATCCACAGTAAATAGTGACGACTTAGCTTCTTTTCCTCTAGGCAAGCTTCTCTCTACTTTGCTTATTATTCTAGCCAACACTTCAATAATTGTAATGAATAAGAATGGAAGGGAATGAACACTCATGTCTCATTCATAATCTTAGTTGAAATGGTACAGTATTTCCACACTTACTGTAATACTGAATGCAAGTGTGTCACATATAACCTTTGTTATGTTCAGTGTTCAAATTACATTTGGAGATTTTTAATACTATGGGATGAAAGTTGATCTTTGTTCTTTTTTGAATGGATTAAGATGATTTTAGGTTCCTGTTTAGGAATCTGTTCATGTACTCTATAGCATTCACTGATTTTTAAATGTTTTTTTTAATATTAACGTCTCCATATGTCCCTGTAAATGAAACCCTCTAGAGTATGGTGTATGGTATTTTAAATGTGTCACTTAATTGAGTTTGCTAGTATCTTACTAAGGATATTACACATTTATCAGGGAAACTGATAAAGAGTTTTCTTTATTTGTTGTGTCATTATCTGGTGTATTGGAATAATATTGAGTGAATGGAATAAGAATGGTGGTATTTTTCCCATTATGTTTTATGGAATAGTTTAAACAAAAATTATGTTAATTCTTTCTTAAAGGTCTGGTAGAAAGCAGTAAGTAAGTCTGATAGTTTGCTTGTTCGATGAATATTATTGTTTTAACATTACTGCTCATTACAGATAGTGTGTGTGTTCATGTACATGCCTGCAGGTCTGTGTATGTGTGTGTTTGTGCATGTGTGTTAACAGTAGTTCATAAGTGTCTAGAGACTTAACTAGTTCTTCTCCAATCACCAGGCTTTTATGATATAAGGTTTCCCAAATGTTTCTGATAATTAAGCTGAATGTATCGGATTCTGTTGAATTTCTTTTTCATTTTTAATTTTATTAATTTGTATCTTTCATTTGAAGTATTTGGCAAAATGTACATATTATTCATCTTTTCAAAGACATAATTCTTCATTGTGTTACTCTCTGTACTGCTCTTTCCATCTCATTTCAGCAATATCTTCCTTGATCAGTTTCTTTTCTGTCTACTACTTTTCTTTTTGCTTTGCTTTTCTCTCTCTCTCTCTCTCTCTCTCTCTCTCTCTCTCTCGCTCGCTCGCTAAAATCTTGAAGTGTAATGTTAATTAGTGTTTAGAGACATGTCAGAAGTGATTATGGGTAAGTGATTATAGATAGCTATAAAATCTTGAATGTTCCCTTGTTGCCTTCCAAATATTCTGGTAAATTGTGCCTATGCCTTTATTTTCATTTGGATAAACATTTGTTTTTTAATTTACTACCTAATCTCTTCAATGACCAACTGACATTCATGTTTTTGTTTGGTTTGGTTTGGTTTGCTTGTTGGTTGGTTTGTTGGTTAGTTTGGTTTGGTTTTCCAATACACATGTGTTTGTATGTTCTTTAATTTTTTTTCTTTTGTTGTATGAAATTTTCTGAGGAGAGGTGAACTAACGCCTACTCATTTGCACCCTATCAGACAAGAGCATGAAAGAGTCAAAGCACCTGCATCACTAAGAAGATAACCCCAGTGTGGGTGATGACTAATGAAACCTACATCCTTGAAGTTCTCTCTCAACATTCGGATAGCTCAATAGGTCAGAGAATCCTTCTTTGCAACAGTCCTTACCACTTATTTAATCAAGGGGAGAGAAAACCTCTTCAAATCTAGTAAGTTTCAGGGATTCTGAGACTAGTTCATTACTTCCTGAGTTTTAAAGACCCTCCTTCCAGGATGAAATGTTTCAATTCCAATCTTCTTCAGTTTTACCAAGATGCCACAATGAAATGCTTCAACTCTGAGGAACTATAACACAAAGTGAAGGGTTTGTTTTGACAATCAAAGCTGTCCTTAAAAAATAAAAACAAAATATTATCTCCCCTCTCTAGTTTTCATTGGCTCGTGAGCATACTATGACGTGATAAGAATTCAGTCCACTTCAGATGTCCCCATAACCTTTAATAGTTCCAGTATTGTGGGTTTGGGGTTTTTTGTTTGTTTTGTTTGTTTGTTGAAGTTCAAGTGTTTTCTGAAATCAAAGTAATCTAACTATCAGCTCCATGTTACATACTTCTGAAATATAGTTACAAAGAATCAATACTCCTATAAAAGGGAAACACTGGGAAAACAAGAAATTATTGAGTGAAGTCAAGTTGAATCCTAGTAACACAAGTCCTGTAATTCTATGATTGATATCTGTTGGTCCTGTTGAAATTATCTGAAATCCAAATGGCTTAGGGAGCCCCTTCCCTCCAGCTCTGCCACAGTTGGAATACATACCATTTTTCTTGGTCATACTCCTTACATTCATTTGTCCATCATAGGTGATGTCCCATGGTTAAGATGTTGCCAACATCTGTAGTCTCCCTTATAAGTTAGGCTTTGTCTCCAATGATGTATACAATGGCTTCCCGAGACTTCCTTTCAGAAGCTCCAACCCTCCTACACATTGCCTCACTGGCTCTCTGGAAACATAATGAACAATGGCTCCCTCAATCTTTTCTCTTTTAACTTTACCAAGTCAGTACAATATGGAAGATGCTGCTCGCTCAGAATAAAGTCAGATCTCTTGTTCTACAGTCAAATCAGCTTGTGTGTGAAAACTCTGGAGAAACAGTTCCAGACACAGGTATTTGAGATGCAGGAAACCACTCGAAGGATGTTCTTAGTTTAGACTCTCTCTTTATAGGGGAATTTGTAACTTCACTGCATGGCTCCTTCAGGCATCTTCTCCTTAAGAGGATTAACTTATCTGGCATCAATGGGAGGGGTTCTCTTGGTTCTGTGGAGGCTCCATGACCCAATGTAGGGGAGTGCTAGGGCACTGAGGCCAGAGGGGATGGGTGGGTGGGAGAGCACCTGCATAGAAGCAGGGAGATGGAGGAAGGCATAAGGGGTTTAATTGAGAAGGGGGATAACATTTGAAATGCAAACAAATAAAATAACCAATAAAATAAAAAATAAAATAAAATAAAATAAGACATCTTGTTTGTTCTCCTAGCACAGAGCACCTGGTTTCTCTTTGATGGTACTAGTCACTTTATCAGTTACAGATGCTGTCTTTGCAGTCCTCTTGTCTGGAACCTTAAACTTGCTCTGATGCTTTTCCTTTTTGAACCTTATACTTTATCTTTCTGTACCACTATTTGTTCTGTCTCCCAGTAGACTTGCATAAGACCAGTGAACAGTAACTAAAATACAGTGTAAATGTTCTCCTGTCTTGAAAATTTTTTTCCATTAAGCAGATTAAAGTTACTTTTAATTCAATCTCAAGTTTCAGGACATGGCAAAAATACAACTGCCATGTGTTTTCCAGGGTGATATACAAAGTGGCCTCTACTCCAGGCACTGTTAGACTTTTTATTCTCCTCTGAAACCTCCTGTTCTGGACCTTTTCTGTGTTACATTTCTCTCAGGATTCCCCTCTTCCATCTCCTCCTCCTCCTCCCCCCATCCTCCTCCTCTTTTTTCTTTAATTGGAACCCAGAACATGGAAGAGTACTGCCTACATTAAAGTGGATCTTCTGACATCAGTCTACCTAATCTACATCATAGACATTACAAGATGCTTGCTTCCATGGTGATTATAAATCACAAACACATTATCTATTTAGCAGGGAATAAGACTCCAAAGTTATATTTGGTCTTAATCTTACCCTGAGAGTGAGACTACATTAACAGAGAACAGACAAACTCCAAAGAGAGCCTGTTTTTATTGTCACTGTATTTCCGAGCAAGTGTACATATTAGTAAGCATTCCTGTTTCCTGATCCGTTAACATCCAGGAAGCATGCATGCACACACACTCAGAGAGAGGTGAAAACAGTTTAAATTATCAGGCAAGATATTTATAAATACTTTTTGAATGTATAATAACTTGGTTTGGCTTCTTAATTATATTTCTCACCTACTCAACATGCTGATAGTATTAAAACACTTTTTCTGTTTGTTTACATGTATGTGTGTGTGTATGTGTGTGTATTTTCACCTTACATCCTAATTGCTGTGCCCCTACCAGTTTCCCTCCCCCACAGTCCTTCCCCATCTCCCATCTCCTCCTCTGAGAGAGTAGATGCCTCTCTTGGGTATCCCCCTATCCTGGAGCATCAAGGAGCTAGATACTTCTTCTGCTGGGGCCAGACAAGACAACTGAGTTATGGAATTGAATTCCAGACAGGCAACAGCTTTAAGGATAGCCCCCATTCCAGTAACTGCTTGAAATCACACCTGAAGTTCCAGTACTTGAAAGGTGAAGCAGGAATCAGAAATTCAAGTCGCCGGGCACACGCCCTTAATCCCAGCATTTGGGAGGCAGAGGCAGGTGGATTTCTGAGTTTGAGGCCAGTCTGGTCTACAGAGTGAGTTCCAGGACAGCCAGGGCTACACAGAGAAACCCTGTCTTGAAAAAACCAAAAAAACCAAAAAAAAAAAAAAAAAAAAAAAAAAGAAATTCAAGTCATCCTGCCTACAGAGCACAGGGAAAATCTGAGGTCAGTTTGAGATAATCGAGACTATGTCTTAGAACAATATCAGCAAAACTAAAATAGTAAATGGAACAAAAGAATGTTTGGCTTTGTTTGCTGTTTGTTTGCTGGGAGAAGGGAAGGACAGTTGCTTCCTAAGCTGCTCTAAGCCCTGTAAGAATGTGGTGCCTATAATGTTACCTACAAGGAAGGAACACATGTTTCAGTAGCTGACAAAATGCTCTACCTACCCAGGGCAAACTGAAAGGAGGCTTCCTTTTTGTATTTTTCTTTTGTCAAAGCATTGGATCATTTTACACTACATCCATACTGAGTGAGAAACTGCCCACCGGGGTTTTCCTCAACCTTGTAATTGCTCTTATAGAAAGAAAGAATCTCATAGGTCTGCACTTTTCGGGTCTACTGTGGGGACTCTGCAATCAGGCTCCACTGAACCAGTCAATGAAAATGTAAGAAGCGGGAGAAAAGTCTCAAGTTTGAATTCCATATTTTCTATGTGTAATGTTCTGAAGGCAACGGGCCATCTCTTGGAAACTGCACTGTTTAAACCATTCAAATGTGGTAATTTCCCACCACACTCACTGGAAAAAGTTAAGAAGTACACAAAAGATGCAAAAAGTTAAGAGATAATTAAAAAAAAAAAAGCCACATACGGCCCAATGTACTACTAGGCATGAAAATGAAAAGGTAACTTGAAATAATAATAAAAAATTGTTTACTTCTTTGGATCTTGAGTGGTGGTAACATTTTATTAGAAAAGCTGAGTCCTGGGAAGATTTCTCGATGCTTAAGAGCAGTTGCTGCTCTTTCCTAGGACCTGTGTTCAGTTCCCAGCACATACGTGCATGCTCAAAACCATGTGTAATTCCAACTGGAGGAAATCCTACACCCTCTTATGTGCCAGGCATGCAACTGGCTCACAGACAAAGCAGGAAAAACATCCATACACCTAAGATACATTAACGAAAATTTTACAAAGGAAAAGAAAAATAGTTTTCATACTAATATATGCCAAAAATGTTGGGTTTTGTACACATGGTAACGTGTGCCCACAGAGACCAGAGGAGGATGTCAGATCCATCTGGAATCTGTGAGCTGCTTGAAATGGGTGCTGATAACTAATCCAACAGGAGCCCTTAAGTATTATATTCTCTGCTGGGATCAACATCTTCTCTCTCTTCTGCAGCGATGTTAATTCCTCAAAGACACCCTCCACTTCAAACTCAACACACTCAAACATCACTCATCCAGCCATGAAAACGTCCTAATTTTCTAGGTATCACATAGCTATAATGTCCCTGGCAATTGTTATCTCATTTATTTCCCTGAGATGTTTGATCCCACTGCTCTTTTTCTTGCCTGCGACTTTCCTCTGCTGAGATCCACATCAACAACTCTTCTGGTTTTACCCTTCTCCTCCCACCACACCCTCTTTCAAGGGATCCATTTCTTTAGTCATTGCTCTGAGTACTGCTGTTCAAGATGTTTCTTCACTGTCCTTTTGTGATATTGTCTACTCTCTTTATTATCAATAAAGCACTTCCAGCCCTCCCTTCTATAATTCATAGATATTTCATACTGAATGCCAGATAATTATGGTTGACTCTTCCTGCATACCTCTGGCTTCCCTAGAACTTGCTTAGGGCTAGGCTGTCCTCAAATTTTATTGTTCCTCCTGCCTTTGCCTCCTTAAGGCTGGAAATACAGGCATGCAGCACCACAGCGGACTATTCGTGTAGTTTTTCTAGACTAAACTCTAGGAGTTATTCCTGACACCTGCCTCAATTTCAAACCCTTCATACTTGAACTAGACTGAACTAATATTAATACTATTGTAATATTTGCAAATGTTTCCATTTTCTTTCTCTTATGAACAACTTTGTTTACCTTCATTTTATTCTTGTTGGTCTCCAATACATTCTCTACCCGTTAATTACAGTAATCTTAAAATGTTTTGATAATGTCTTCATCTCACATTTAAAACTGCAAACATTCTACATGAACCTTCTATGCCTCGCCAAATTCTGAGGCTCCACATAAATCTTTTGTAAATTAATCCCCAAAATAACCTAATATCATAAACCCTGCAAAATTGATAGAACACTTACTCTGGTTCCAGTTAATGTCAGGGTCTTGGGGATAGTCAAGACTTTTCATATCAGTAAGGGCAGAGATATTACTATATAGTTTTAGGGAATACAAATGTCATTTTTCCCCCATACATATATACTTAATTCATTGTAACATGCTCATTTCTCTGAGTCTTTCTCTGCCTCTATGATGTTTGCTAAGCCAGTACTATGAAGTTACTTGACTTACCTCAACACTATCAACCAAGCCTCAAGGAATCATCACAGCAATATGACAGATGAACTCACGATCACATTTCCAAGAGGAACAGATGTGGGATACTTCCCATTCAAAGTATATGTCCAGCCTACAGAAAGCTTCAGGGATCATATATTTGACTGAAAAGTCAGTCTCATGAAGTGAGCATGGACTAGGACTTCATTTATTTTGACCTTGGTGTTTCTCTTAGAAAATAAGGCACATAGAGCTGTGGGGCTCTTCTAGCATTTGTAAGTTCAGAACCTATATAGAAGTGATCTCAAAATATCCAGATGTTTAATCTTTTCCCATTATATGCTATTCCACTAAAGGAAGAGGAATGGAGCTACGGGGGAAGGATTGCCACTGAGCATGTGTTTTTTATATATTTCTTCTGTGGGGAACTTTTTCTTTCAATCAATAACTGAGTTTAAAGCAGGGGAAGGTTTGAGAAAAAAGGATTGTACTTTTCTATTATAGAGCCTGACATCAATCTTCTCCTCACAATGTTTGACCTTCTTTGATTATTTGGGTTAGAAGTCAACAAACTTCTGTAAAGGTCTAGATAGTAAATACTTCATTTTTTTTTTCAGGTCAAACAGTTTCCATTGCACTTACTTACTGTTGTCATTGTGGCACAAAACGGCCATAAACAATAGGTAAATAAATAGATTTGACTCTGTTCCACAGACAAAACACTACATTTAGCCCACAGGCTGTAGTTAACTGACCCCAATACATGTCAACTAATATTCTTTGTGTCTTTCCATCTGTCTCATGGCCAGCTCTATGGCCCATTAAGTAAGACAAATCTCCAAGGGTAAGTCCCTTCAAGTAATGTTGACATCATTATTGCAGCTAAAGGTTAGATACGGACACTGATGGTGAATATGTCATCCTTATCCATACTGACACCGTAATGTCAGGATCCACATAAACACCTGTCATCAATCCAGGACAATGGAGAGAGCCATTACCACTGTCTTAACCAGTGTTGGCACTTTGTTAGTGTTGAATTTCTTATCCATTTTAAAAGGGAGCATCCACTGGGTACTTTTAGAAAGCAAAGTAAGATGATAACTTTATAAGACTTCCACAAGAAATTCATTTGAGCATGAATGTTGCCTCATCCATAAGAACCTGCTAAGGAACTTCTAGCAAGCCCAGGAGGTGTATTAAGCTGTCACTCAAAACCTGAAGGAGTCACTTCATACAACACTATGACTCACTCATGAACACATCTCTATGTGTTAGTATCAACTTGAGGAAACTGCCCTCATTACCCATGTATCTAGCCTCTGACCCACCCTCTCACTCCTCATCTTCAGTAGATCATTTCAGCGTTCACTCTGGGGCAAGTCCTCTCAATTGTTGTTATAGTAATTAACCTGATCCTGATACTTCTATTAGTCAGTCACCCCTTTTCCTCCTGTTTGGATGTGGGGCTTCACTCTGTAAGCCACACAGAGACAGTTCTAATTAGTGAGTTCAAAGTAGCAAAGAGAGGCAGAGGAAGACCTTAAGCAGGCAAAGAGGGAAGGAAGATGCTCTTCTCTTTCCAGGTGGGGAACTTATACAGAATTGGAATACTTGGAAGATATGAGAATCCTGGTTTCTTGATCTCATTCACCTAAATGTCTTCAACTATATTTAGAGGTATCATTCATTAATCATGTTTTTATATAAGAGGTATGAATTCAATATCTTGTGAAAGCACACTATACTTAAAATCAAGATATATTTCCACAAGATACTATGTCCTGAGTAGTTTGTGATTCTCTTTGTTATGATAGCATAGACAACACTGATTTCTCATGATTCCTTCATTAATTGGTAGCTGTCTTTAGCTATTTCTGTTGGTCCTTCAGGACCTCCATGGCCTTGAATGGTAACCACTAATCTCTTAAATTCATACAATAATATTTTCCCCATGTCTCTCAAGAGCTGGAGCTATAGTGTGCCACTGTATCCCATTGACTGTTGTCTTATCACAAGATATCACAGGTAAGAGTCTTGGCAATTGTAAAGTTGTACATACTCAAAGTATACAGATATCTATCTACTCATTCTAGGAGTTATTTCTTTCAGAGTGCTTCTTGCTTCATGTAGTTTATGACAAGGTGTACTGAATAGAGTTCTCTTTAATAAAGCAGATATTTTCCTGTGTTTTCAGATACTTTTGAATGGCAATAGTACAATATTTGTCCTCTTTTGCTTGGTTGTCTGGTTGGTTGGTTGGTTGGTTGGTTGGTTGGTTGGTTGGTTGGTTAGTTTTTGCTTTTGTTTGTTTGTATCAATGTTTGATGAAAGTTTCCTGTGATGCAAAACAATGTGTTTTGCTTCTCTATTAATGTTCCTTTTTCCAAGAAGTTATCGTGGAGCTGACAGAGAGTTGGTGGTATATTCTTACAATTGTCTGAGTAGAAAGCCCTCGAGTTCCAGTATTTTGTATCTAAAGAAAGCTTCCCTTTCCAACTTCTTATCTCACCTTAATTGAACCCTTCACATAAAAATCAAAGAAAGAGAGGGGACAAAACAAAGGGATAAAGGAACAGAGAAGGAAACTGAGGGAGGAAAAGAGGGGAAGAGGAAATGAATGAGAAAGGGACAAGGAAAGAAAGAGAAAAATGAAGAAAGGAGGGAAGAAGAGAGAGGAAGAGGGGAAGCAAGAAAAGAAGAAGGGAGGAGTGAAGAAAGGAGAGAGAGAAAGTGAAGGAAGAAAGAAAGGAAATCGTGATGGAATAAAGAACCAGCTTTATTTTAGCTTACAGCTAAAACCTAATAGAACAGACCAGAAATACTACAAATCAAAGGATAAGACGCTCTGTTTGTCTCGTGCGGAAAAAGTCTCTCCTCACAAGGTTATGGCAATTCTGTAGCATACAGTAAGTTGCCTCTTGGTCTCTGGCTTTTCATCCAGATTGAGAGAACAGAAATCCATGCTCTTTATTTCATCTTAGGAAGGACACTGAGGCTAGCAGGTATCATTTTAAAATCTGGTTAAACAGGCAAGATTTTCTTTTTAATCACATAATCACAAAATTCTCTTGGCACCGGCCCTGTCCCAACTACTGTAGTGAAAACGGAGAATGAAATTTAGTGTAATCTCTGCTTTAGCATCTCTTAAATACAAAAACTCACAAGACACAAAATAGTTACAAATATACTACTAAAAAGATAATCATTGTAACTATCAAAAGTTCCAAAAGAGACATAATTATTTCAAGTTACTCAAATAATGATGTCTCATGAAAGGGGATCAGTAATGATTCTACAAAGGCAAAAACTGAGCTTTATAGATAACAAGTCCTAAAGTCATGATATCAAGCATCTATGAAACCACTGATAAATGAGATTTAAAACAAAATTAGGTAGTTTTGCACCTGCAAATCTACAAGTCTGGCTCTATACCAGGAGTCCGTAAACTTTCTTGCACAGAAACCACATTTTCCAGTTAAACTACTTTTTCTATTTCCCCTCTGTTAAACTAACTTGCCTCCATCTGCAAACACAAAACCTAGTTCCAGAACTGTGGCCATGAACCTTCTTTATCAGTGAACTCCCTTGCTTGGACTGGTTCTAGACCCATGGCTTAGGATTCGTCTTTCTCTGATTCAATTAAATAGGCCATCCACCAGTTTCACTTGGCCTATCATAGGTCATATATATCCTGCCCCACTGCTTTAAATAATGAATTAATTATTATTTAAATAATGAATTAAATAATGAATATAATTCAGGGTCTGAAAAATGAATTCAATAAAGACATAGAAATACTTCAGGGCATAAAAGCTAAAATGAAGATGGACTTGAAATTCTAGTCCTAGAACTACCAGAGAAAGAAATGCTCTGGGCTCAGCCCAAGCAGTGTGTTCACACAGTTTGGGTATGGCTCTCCTCTCATTCATTCATCTAAGGAAATAAAAGTGACATTTACGCTATAGCAAAAGACAAGAGTGTTAAAGAGATAAAAATAGAAAATGAAAAAAACATAGCTATCCCTATTTGTAGATATAAATAAGAGGTCCCAAAAAGTCCCACCAGAAAACATCTAAAAAAAAAATAACAACTTAAGCAAAGTGGCAGGGCACAAAATCAGCTTTAAAAAAAAACCTCACTGGCTTTTCTATAATTACCACCAAGCACCCAGAGAAAGAGACCATAATCACACTCCTATCTCCAATAGCATCAAAGACAATAAGATACCTTGGAATTAACCTAATTGAGGACCCTGAAAGCTTCCACAATGAGTACTTCAATCTCTAAAGAGAGAGATGATGAAATTAGAAAATGGAAAGACATCCATGCTCATGGATTGCTAGAATTTGTATTATGAAATGATCATTCTACCAAAAGCCATGTAGACAATGAAATTCTAATCAAAACACTCACAAAATTCTTCACAGGTAGATGAAGTTAATGTCCCTGAAATAAGTCTCTCTTTAGAACAAATGTAGAACATCACAGCAGGACACAAACTAGAGATTAACTGTTCTGGGAAGCCCAGACCTAACAGATGCATTTATATCACAGCTCCTGCATCTGTGGCTCCAGGAACCGCAGAGAAGAGAGGTTGGAAATTTTGGAAGAGCTAGAAAACCAGGAAGACTGATGTGAGACACTCTTCCCTAGAAGACTATACAAACAAGAACAATAGCAACATCACACACAAGATATACCAATAGACTTCCTGAGAGGCTCTGCCAGAGCCTGACAAATACAGAGGCGGAAGCTCACGGCCGACCATTGGACTGAGCTCAGGGGTCCCTGGTGGAGGTGTTGGAGAAGGGACTGAAAGAGCTGAGGGGGTTTGCAGCCCCATGGAGTAAGCAACAGTGTCAACTAGCCAGAACCCCCAGAGGTCCCGGGGACTGGACCTCCAACCAAAGAATACACATGGAGAGACCCATGATGCTGCCCACATATGTGACAGAGGAGAGCCTTTTGGACATCAGTGGGAAGAGAGGCACTTGGGCCTGAGAGTGTTCGATGTCCCAGCATAGAGGAATGCCAGGGTGGGAGGATGGGAGTGCGTGGGTGGGGAGCACCCTCATAGAGGCAAGGGGAGGAGGAATGGGATAGGGGGTTTCTGAAGAGGAGACCTGGAAAGGGGAAAACATTTGAAATGTAAATAAAGAAAATATCCAATCCAAAGGGGGAAAAAAAGGAAAGAAAGAAATAGAATTTTGAATTCAGAAATAAATATCTAAATAAATAAAAAGATATACCAATGACAATATCAAGCACAAACAAGACCAATGTCTATATCAGTGGACATGTTAATGTGTAAGGAGGAAATTTTCATGTGTCCCCATCCCTAGGCAAAACCCACGAGCAACCAATGACAGATACGAGAAAGAAAAATAGGCTGTACCAGTGGTGAGCTCCGTTTACTTTGTCCAATGGAGAATGGCCAGCCTCCGGACCATATACAAACAAACAACAAAAAGCCCAGCATTTCCTATTTATAAATATTTATGCACACATATTTGTTCACAAATACATATGTGTGAAACAAATAATAATCAAAGAAGGAGGTTATCAATTTGATATTGTGAAGGTATAGGAGGGGTGTTGCATTAATTAATATTGCTACTCGAATCGCCCAGCAGGTTGCGGTGCACATTCCTCACCATCCGCCCAATGGCCTGGATTTCTGAAAGAAAGATACACACACACAGCCTTATATTTAATATGCCTTAAACAGTGCAATGGCTGGGCAACCTTCCTGAAGCTAACACACTCGCCCCTCCAATATTCCTGAATTATTTCATACTAAAACCTATATTTCATCCTGGATGCCCCAGACCAGGCCTATAGCCCTCCAGGGCCACTATCCCCACCTCTTACATGTTGGCAGTATCTCTGTACTGCACTTCTCAGGTCTGATCTTTCTGCTTCTCTGGCAAGGTGGTTCTAAATCCTTCTTCTTCGCTGGGTTCCCTTACCTGGGAAATCTAAAGGCCTGCCTCTGTCTCCCTGCCCAGCCATTGGCCACAGGTAACTTTACTTACCAGTTAGAGCCAACTGGGGGCTGGGACCCGCAGCATCTTACATGCAGATGTGAGAGTTCCAGTGTAATTTGAGAACTCAATTAACATAATATAAGCAATAAACCAAATCCATAATAGAGGGCTTTAAGGTAACTGGAAGGGGCTAGAAAAAGAAGGGAAAATAACTATAGTTTTCTTTCTTTCTTTAAAGATGTATGTATGTATGTATGTATGTATGTATGTATGTATGTAGGTAGGTACACTGTCGCTGACTTCAGATACACCAGAGGAGGGCATTGGATCCCATTACAGATGGTTGTGAGCCACCATGTGGTTGCTGGGAATTGAACTCAGGAATTCTGGAAGAACAGTCAGTGCTCTTAACCGCTGAGCCATCTCTGCAGCCTGTTTTATTTCATTTAAAAACTCATTTTAAAGAAACATTGAAAAAATATAAAAAATATGTAGTTTCCAAACTAATGCTTTTTAAATGTCAGTGAAGTACAATTAAACTTTAAATTTCACTATTTCTTTGACTATATTTTGAAAATAGAAAGAATTCAGTAGAACTTGATTTGCTAATACGAAATAATTTCTAAAATATATTAATAGATGATACTATTTAAAACTGTATTTAATATAATCATGCCAAAACAAATTAAAAGAGTAATATATACAAATATGTTGTTTTATATTTACAATTATTTTTAAAAACACAAAATTGCTCATAATGATTATATCTTCAACAACTAAAACTGCTGGGCATAAATATGTATTAGAAGCATCATTTGAATTTTTCAAGTGTTTTACTACATTGTTCTATTTTTCACACATATCTATAGAACACATTTAAAGACAAAAATAAGTTCTTTGGACTAAAACGTCAAATGCACTTAGCTACGCATTCTAATCATGACAGTAAAGCCAGGAGCTTTCTACAAGTCCTTGGTGCTCACTGCAGACACCTGTCTCCCACCAGTTAATGGAATCGCTGGGTTATGACCTGACAGTGTCATTAATATGGGCAAAGAAGAATAGTCGGCAACCTCACATCACCTATCAGTACTGACTAACTGACTTCCAGTCTCTCAGAACAACACAGCATGCATCCATTTAGGAGTCTGTTCACTTCCTTAACTTCAAGTCAGAAGCAGCAACAAAAGACATGAGGCCAGCTAATGAAAGCATCATGATAGTGAAGGATTATATAAAGAGAACTTCTGGACCATTAATGTTGGAGAGAAATAATCCTTATGATTGAAGGAATAGCAGCAACTGACAGGGCTGGAACAAAGGCTTAGTCATTCTTCCCCAAAAATGTTTACTTTAAAAAAAAAAATCACTTTTTTTTTTAAAAAATACTACCTGTCTAGGAATAAGATATTTTTATTAAATAATAGTGCATTCCCTATATTACTTTAATAAAAGTATTTAAGAGTAGTTGATGGCCCTCGGCATCTGCTTATCTTCTTTCTGTACACAAAGAACTTTTGATAATTGTGATGGTTTGTATACGCTTGGCCAAGGGAGTGACACTATTAGAAGGTGTGGCCTTGTTGCAGTAGGTGTGTCACTGTGGGCGTGGGCTTTAAGATGCTCATCCTAGCTGCCTGGTAGGAAGTGTTCTGCCAGCAGCCTTCAGATGAAGATGCAGAACTCTCAGCTCCTCCTGCACCATGCCTGCCTGGATGCTGCCATGCTTCACCTTGATGATAATGGACTGAACCTCTGAACCTATAAGCCAGCCCCAATTAAATGTTCTCCTTTATATGACTTGCCTTGATTATGATGTCTGTTGACAGCAATAAAACCCTAAGACAATAATATACAATTTCTGTATAATACACACTCATGCGTAATGTTTTACATAGGCACAGTTTTATTTCATAAAACAAATTGTTTAGTGCTGTGATAATTTTTACATTTTAGTTTAGAATGTTTTTTTCTCAGAAAAAAAAAATTAGTCAAACTTGCCCTGTATTGTATGTAGTTGTATCTGTAGCCATTTAGAAAAAGCACACCGAATCTGGTTTTGCTTCCTGCTTCTGATTTGGATGCATACCAAACTTGGTGGGCTTATTTAGGTCGCTTAAAAGCAGGCTTAATTCTTTCTTCTTCCCTAAGGTATGTTTGGGGGTGGAGGAGGGATGTGTGACTTGGAGCAGAGTAGTCCAAGATGATTCTCCTCAGCTAAGACAAAAGGCAAAATAAGAACTATACTCTTAGAGACCAGGATCATGAGAACCAAAGAAGAGAACAGAGCCAAAGCCAGGGAATAAGGTCCCCAGTTAAAAATGGAAGGAGATGACTGATCACCACCCAATATGTGACTATAAGAAGCAGTTCTGGGCTTGGGAGTAAGTATAAGATAAAGAAAAGTTGGATTTTTATAAAAACCAGATGACATTTCATTTAATTGGCTTAAGTGTGCGTTAGGGGATTCTCTATCATTAAGTCCAGCTATGCAGGGTCACTGTATAGCTGTGCAACTTGGAGAGTGCATGAAATGACAGACAACATGTGGGGACACCTCTTCAGGTCTCATGTGCCCAAGGACAGTACTTGTTTTAATTCACACCAAGAGATTACATAGGTCAAGGTGCCTTAGGTTCAGATGAAACAGACAAACCTCACTGTGTTATCTTAGATCTTTCATAAGACATATGAGGTGTCTATCATACGACATAAGATATGTCTAGCATATTCTCTTTGTCTAAGCTATGTTCAAAGAAAGACTTTCAATAAAAAAAATGAAATGCTGTTATGATAGTATTAAAATTTTTTAAATACCTTCTATCTAAAACATAATAATTATTTATATTTATGGGGTATCAGTATCTATAAACAATGTGTCACAATAAAACAGACTAACTGATTCATCTACCATCTCAAGCACATGACACATCTTTGTGTTGAAAACATTCAAATATACTGCACTAGATATTCTGAAATATCAGACTGATTTTTGCCAATCATAATTGTCCTGCAGCTTGGGATCTCTAGAAGCCGGCTTCCTATTGCTCCTGGCCCTTTGACAAGCCTATCTCGAGCCTTGCGTCCCAGTTCCCTTCCTAGAGGTTTTATTCTGTTCTTTTAATGATGGCATCTTTTTATTAACTTCTACAAATATTTATTGACTTCCAGCTGCATATGCTCTAGGAAGCAATCCATGGAATGTATGATCTTTTATTTTTTATTTTTCTTATTTTTTATTTGCTTTTGAATGCTATAATTCTATAAAACCCAGTAATCTCACCTCAATAAGTGTTCCACTGTGAAAGTAACAATAAGTGTGTTGAGAATAATGGAAGCGGGAGGTGGCAGTATAGGAGAGTTAGCTCTGCTACCTCAACATCCTTGCATCATAGATATTTTATGGAATTATGTCAAAACATTTCACTGCATATAAGATTAAGACATGGCTTTTGAATTACAAAAAACTTTGATAAAATAACAAATGCCCTATAGAAATTAAGCAATTGTTCTCTTGCTCTGAATTTTTAATTGACAGTAAGAAATCTAGTTAAGGACACTTGGGTGAGATCACTTCCTTATGAAAATACTAAAAGGATTACGTACTCAGGTGGCAAAGAGGCATCATATCTGAACTGAAGCTACTTGTCTCCACCTCCACTTCCTAATTTTCCCATTTTTCCCATTTTTCCTCGCATCCAAAAGACTAGAATTTGACTCTCAAGTAATAGATTCATATTACTTGTTTAGGATCTCCTGAAAATTGTATCATCTGGAAAAGAATACTACTTGTCAACTGAAAAAATTTAAATGAGGCACCAGAGAAGAAAGCATGTACTAAATGAACTTGTGGGTTTTTCTTTTTAAATTGAAAAATAGATCTTTTTCCACACAATATTCTGACCACAAGTGTTTCCTTCTTTATCTCCCTTTGCCCACTTGTGGTATTCTTCAAAACAAATTATCCCTGATATAGTATACAGAAAGAAAACATACTATTCTATATGCATTATCGTAGTCTTCCAGTCAGCCACAGGTCCAGAATTCTCTTTGTTTTACTTGCCCCTTGGGTCCAATAGACCTTAATTAATTCCATTAATATGCAGCCTAAACCTGAGATGTCATTTTGCAAGACAAATGACTGGGTGGGAACAGGGACTTGTATAGTAGCACCTTTTTACTGCAATAATAAATTACCAAAAACTTTGTAGCTTAAAATTCCAATTGATTATCTCAAATTTTCAGTGGAACAGAAGTCCAGGTTCATAGTGGCTCAGGTGATTTTCAGCACCTGTATGTATGAAATAGCAATATCTACAATCCGTGGATTATTCAGAGAAGCCAGTGTCATGAGATCACAAGAGTCTGAGTCAGGATTAGACTCTCCCACATCAAGAGATGTCTACTCAAATTATGAAATCTAGACAAGACAGTTTTACTCTTGGATGGAACGGTGCTTAGCTGCCCCAAAGTAGGAGATAAGCACACCCAATAGAATCAGCTATCATTTTTTTTACCCATAATTCTAGGGGGACCTTGGCTGTTCCACATTGCCTGGGGAATTAACTGCATTAGCTAGATTTAAAGAGGGAAGGCAAGGCCTTGAGAAAGTATGCTTAGTAGCTGGGGAGTGAGATAATTTGCCACTCTCACCTACAGCCTCCAGGACTCTCCCTGAGAGAAAGAATAACAGAAGCGTGAAGGAAACTGTTCCCAACTGCAAGACGTGTTTAGTGCATTTAGTAGAAAAGTCAGCTCCTTTCATATAGGGATGAGAGGGACTTGGTTGCTCCATTTATCATCAGGTTATGAGCAGAACCCAGGTTTATTGCCACCAAACTACATTGCTTTGGGATTGGCCTGACTGGTGTGTCGCAGAACAAAGAAAATACAGACAATATACATTAAAGCTGACCAGCAAGCCCTGAAACTCACTGCATTTACAGTATACAGCTGAATGAGGAAGCTGTAGGGGAGCAATCTCCTGCTGCAGTCTACTGGGAGGGAGAAGCAGTGGAGGATACTTTCTATGCATAGTCAGACCAGGGAAAATCCTTTCCATTGCTCTGAGCCTGGCAAGGCTTTACTATTCCCATTGGTTTGAGACACGGAGCCCCTAAACATGGCCATGTTCACATCAACATTACACATTCACTCAGGACATTATCTGCTCCCTAAATCTTATCTTTGTAGCCATGGCGTTCTTCTGGAGTCTCTGTCCTGGCTGTTATATTAGAGCTCTTATTCTTCTTCTTTTTTTTTTATTTATTTTTATTTTTTGATACTTTACTTACATTTCCAATGTTTCCCCCTTTCTAGGTTTCCTCTTTGGAAACCCTCTATCCCCTCCCCTCCCCGCCCCTATGAGGGTATTCCACCTCCCACCCACCCGCCCACCTTGACATTCCCCTTTTCTGGGGCCTCTAACACCCTCAGGCCCAAGGGCCTCTCCTCCCCCTGATGGCCAACAAGGCCCTCCTCTGCCACATATGTGGTCAGAACCATGGGTCCCTCCATGAGTATTCTTTGGTTGGTGGTCCAGCCACCAGGAGGACGGGGGGGGGGGGGTCAGGCCAGTTGACACTGTTGCTCTCTCCATGGGGCTGCAAACTCCCTCAGCTCCTTCAGTTCCTTCTCCCACACCTCCAACTGGGACCTCTCTCTCAGTCCAGCGGTTACTGTAAAGTGAAACTTGGGTATTCCGAAATTTTAGGCTAATATCCACTTATCAGTG
>CM052707.1:70335082-70411626 GCA_028551405.1 Uromys caudimaculatus | reverse complement strand
AAGGAGAGGTTGACACAAAATCTCTCAAGGTTGTGCCTCTTGCATTTTCTCTTCCACAAATATGTTTGGCCTTGCAATTTCTATCTTGAGCTAAAACAGCCGTCACTTATTATCTTGAACAGATATGTTCCTGGATTTGGAGAACCATGAGCCAAAATAAACCTCATTCATTTTTTTCATTATTCCAATTTTAATTCTTTATTTTTATTAAATTATTTTTTATTTACATCCCAAATACTGCCCACCTTACTGGCCCCCCTCCCTGAGTTCTCCACCCCATCCCTCTCCCCTTTGCTGGCAGGGATGAGGTGGTGTGTGTGTGGGTGGGGAAGCACAACTTCATTCATTTTAAATTACCTTGATTTAGGTAATTTTTGAACACCAACACTAAATAGACTAACTTGAAGGCCCTCCTAAAATCGAGGGAGGGACCCAGAAATATGCAAACCTAATTTTGTATTAATAATTTTGTAACCAATTTTAAAAGAAGATCCTTCAAAGTAAAATGATATTAAACATTTAAGTGTTGATGAAAAATGATTGGAGAAATGGAACAAATGAGATATAAAGGAATGGTTGCCTAGAAGTTACTTCTTGAGAATAAAATCCTGCCTTTCCTAGAATTATGTCATTGCCAAAGCTGTGCCTTGTTCTTCTCTCATACTGTCTTGAGTCTTATCAAAGTACACAACACACTGGAAATGGCTATTTAAACAGTGTTAGTAAGCATTATGTAAAATATATACAAATTACTAGTTAGCATTATGTAAAATATATACCACGTACCTTTTCTGAAAGGAAGCTAAGAAGAATTGCACAAGGGAAAATAAAAAGACTCAGTTAAGCTATAATGACATTTTGCTGGGGCAAACAGGTGAAAGAACGTTTAAGCAGCCACATGAAAGGATGTTTTGCTGAAGCAGACACAGGTGAAAAGATGTTTTCCTATAGCAAACAGGTGAAAGGACGCATGTTTAGAAAGAATATAAACATGACCCCACACAGTGATCATTGGTTCACTTTACTCTGTCTCACTAGTCTTTGTTGACTACACACATGTTTTGGTTCACCTTACATTGCGTTGCTGAGCTTCACTGGCAATGACTTCATAGAGAGAAACTCACCAAAGAGCTTCTTGGAAGATACCTGTGGCTTCTTGCCATTTCTTCAGATTCCAGCCAATTAGCGAGCCTGGTGGTTTTTTTTTTTTTTTGGATTGAACTGCCCTTGCTGATTCCTGAGTGGTCTAGACTGGACCTGCTAGTTTGTATTTGGTGTTTGCTAGTGGAATGGACTGAAAACAACAAAACTGAAATTGACCCAAAGAACTATTTATAAACAGGTTCTCTTCCCCCATACCCTAATATGCTTTCTTCTTCACTACCTCTGGTGGGTGGTGGGCTAGCAAGGAGGTTGAACCCTTATTAAAGTAAGTTGTAAAAAATAAATGTCTGCAGAAGATCCACTGCCTCTCATTGTTCCTGAGAAATACTGCATATCTAATCTTAGACAAATATATGAAGCATCCGGAGCATCCAGTCTAAGATAAATCTCTCTACAATATGAAAATCAAAGAAGTTTCCATCTTCTAGGAAAAGCCGTTGGATTCTGCACATGACATATGCTGGTATAATTTGTATATTTAGTTGCAGGGGAAATATACAAAACAAAACTCAAGAGAACAGAATTATTTCTCATTATAATACAATCAAGCAAAAATATGGAATCTTTAAGGACCTAAAAATGTTTTAATGTTCTTCAAAAAATTCCATAATTAATATTAAAATGAATAAGTACAAATCTCAGTTTTAAAAATATTACTATGAAAAGACCAGACTTAGCAAGATGTGGTTAAGTTTTAGATATGTTTGATGAATATAATCTAAGATCAGTGAAAGTATTTATGTCTATATAAATATACTCTGAAAATTATATTTTGTCATTTATATTTCTAAAATCCTGGCACTTAATCTAATCTAAGATTACAAGCATAAAATTAGCATGTTATGATTATAAATTAGGATGCAAGGATATGGGCAGAAGCACATTATAAAATGCCATGAAGGAAAAATGAAATTCTTCAGGAAATATTACAAATTCTCTCTCCTATTTTTAAAGATAAAATAACCATGGATATTTTTGATTTTTAAGAACTACTCTTTATATTACCTCACCAATGTTTTCTTCATTTCAAGTAAAGGCTGGTGGTATCATAGTTATTAAAATCACCTTGAGTTGATATGAGCCCAAATATCCCTAAAGCACTGGTAGAGATAATAATCATGACAACTAATTAGTGACATCACCTATATGTCAAGATTTTCATTGAGGTAATGTGCAGCCTTCAAAACAGCTCTAAATAGTAGCTTTAAATACTGTGCCTTCTTGCCTTCTTTTTAAAAAGCAACTGATAAAAGAAAGGCTAGGGAACTAGAAATTCTCCAAGGGCACAAAATTGGCTGAGGAGGGTAGAGAGTCAGGATCTGTCTCAAGTTACAGACTTGCTCTCATCCACTGGATCACTCTTAACACTTGGTGAAGCATGAGCCCTTTAGGCTCCTATCAACCTTGTCACCGGGGACCTTTCCTTCCTTATCACTTTCTATTTCCTGTGTAACTCTATTTCTTCCAGTCCTGTCCCCTGAGGATGGGAACAGCTGGTCAGTGTCCTCCTCTTTAAAACCTTTAACTGATTCACTGGTTGAGTAATTTTTCTTGAGAGATTTTAAGCCCCGGAGAGTCAAGTATTTACTTACAGAGGAAAAAATTCTATACCAAACTAATGCTAGAACATTTCTTCCCTTAACCTTGAGCTTTTTTGTAGTTTCAATTTAGATTGGGAGGAAAGGAGTAGACAGAAGAACTAGAAGAACAGCTATGCTCTTATTTTTCTTCTTTGAACTGGGATCTAAACCTTACTATTGGCAGAAAAGGTGGTGGACCCAAGAATGTTAAGAAAATAACATGCAAACATTTTCAGTATTTGTATTCCAAGGAAAATTATCAAAGCACAATGCTTAAGTAGTATAATAGTATATTTTCACTACAATGTCTATTTCTTTAGGTAAGCTCTTTTTTCTTCAAATTGATTAGTCGTTATTCAGTTTCCAATCATTCTTGTTTCCTGGATATTTGTGCTGGATCTGTTTGTCAACTGTATCGTCAGATTTATTTAATGCATCACTATGGTTTTACCCATTAATCTCTGACTTGTCTTTGAAAGATAATCCACATTTAATAACTATTTTATGTAATATGCAAAAGGCAGGACTCTTTCTTACATTTTAAGGAGGGCAACACTGAAATGTCTTAACAGACCCTTTGTATCAGAACTCCATTCATCCTGTGGAATTTTGGAGCTTGCTTTATCATTTTTCCCTTATATTAACATTAGACATTGGGATTTCAAAACTCTCTACTGCTTCCCCAAGAAATTATCCACCTCACAATAAAGGCCATTATAACTCAAAACAGTATATGAATTTAAAATATATCTAAGTCACCAAACTTACAGCAGGATCATTCCTTAGTTTTCTCTGTTATTTGAGTCATAAGTTTGGCTTGTCCTGATCATTATGTTTGATAAGTAATTGAAAAGCTAAGATATTTTCTTTTGAGTATAAAGCTACAATTGAGCCCTGTCCAATATAGAGTGTCTGGATTATGTACAATATGACAACTTATCTAAAAAACAATTGAAATTCAATACTGTGTTTTAAGAAGAAAAGGAAAATGTTCATGCCCTAGTGAATGAGTCAATCAAAATACATTTTGAAGCAAATTGAGTTATTTGGTTATGACCCCAATTTAAATGTCTCTCATATGTCACTTCTTGCAAATTAGCAGAGAAAAAAATCTCACAAGTCTACACACAAAATCCTAACAGAATTCAGCACTCTTCTATAACTTCTGATTTTGTCCAATGAACGGAGATGCTGTATGTGTATCTAAGCTCCATAGCAAACACCTACTACATATGAGATACTGTGTAGCTATTTAACATACAATGGTCAGTAGTAGGTGGTTATCAATTTAACAGGATCTAAAATTGGCATGTCTAGACATGTCTGAGTGGATTTTCTGGGTTACTGGGATAAATGAGGTGGAAAGACCACTCTGATTTTGGGGCATGCCATCCCATAATGTGAAGTCCTAAAGTGAATAAATAAAGCAAACTAGATGAATACCAGATCATGTACCTAACCCTATCCTTGCTAAATATAAATAAAATATGTCCAGTTGCCTCAAATTTTTCCTGCAATTATTTTTCCTGCCACAATTAATTGTTTTCCCCAAACTGTGAGGAAAACAACAACAACAAAAACAAAACAACAACAAAACAACAACAAAACCACCCGAACCCAAACCCTTCAGTTTTTTAAGATGTTTCTGCCTGGGCATTGGCTCATAAAACTTATAAAAGTAATTTATTTTTAAAAAATACTATTAAGAAGTAGGTGCATTGTTAGAATAAACCTGATCATGTCATCCTTAGATATTTGAAACTGGTTTAGGGAAGAAAAAAAAAAAAAACTGCATAAGAGCTTAGGAAGTTGAACTAGAAAAGACATTTGAACATTGCAAGCAGAGATTAATGAGCCAATCTGGTAGGTGTTTGACATGTCAGAATGTTTCACCTAGTATAAAAACTCCACCAGTAACTGAGCTAAAGTCAATGCATGTTGAATTATAGAAACAACAGCAATAAAAATAGAGACCGCATTCTGCCCATGACCTGAGAATTTAAATTCAATAGAAGAAATTCAATGGAGGAAATCCCAAAACATGATAGTATTTGGGATTCAACATGGTCATTGCGCCATATTCTTAAATACGTCTAAAGTGAGAAAAAGAGAAGAAGTAGAACAGAGAAACATAAAAAACCATGTTGTCTGGTAAAGACAGGAGGAAACTGAAAGTTGCAACCAAAGCCTGTGCCAAGAAAGTAAACTCTAATTATTAGAGATTAATATTATTAGAAAGAACCTCTTATTCTGCAAATGGGAAAATGGGAAAGGCACCCAGGTGAAAGTTCCTACCCATAGAAGACTTCTTCTCATGCAAATTCACATTCCTTTGGAAGGAGAGATTCTGAAATAAAATATGTTGGAGTAATTTTCTGCTGGAATCGTGCTTCCGAAGGTAGTGATTCCCAGAGGTCATCCTGGAAGGCACACAGGCTGAAACAGCTGTGGTCCACGCACAGTAGACCACATCTTAAACTGACAGCCGAATTTAGCAGTGTTGTCCATGTAGAATGTTATATAGGCATGAAAGTTGCAAGGGTGATGAGGCTTGGGCTACAGTTCCCAAAGCTGCTGAGGGTAGTCAGTATTAGACAAATTTATATTCCCTTAAAGGATGTCACAGGAGACCACTGTGTGAGACTGTAAATGAGAAGCTTATATTGCAGTGAACACCCAAGGATGTTGAAAATGCCAAGAGAGTAAGGATAGTTGCACGCAAGAAGTAATATCTAGTTCAAGAAAACGGAAATGTGTGCTCCAGACAGCATAGAGCATGGGGCTACCCAAAATCGTTGGCGCCTGAATTTATGCATCACTTCTGTAGGATTTTGTGTTTTCTTTGCTATGTTTTATTCTTGATCTGGTCTAATATTTCTTTAAAATGTTCCCATTTCTCCAATTTAGAATGAGAATGATCACTCTGTATATTGGAATTATGTAACTGGTTTTCCTATGCTATAGGTACTAAGAGATAGGAGAGCATACATACACTCTTGAGAAATGTTGGAACAGTTAAAGACTGGGGCCTTTTGTAGCTAGACTGAATACATTTTACACTATGCTCTGCCCATGGACCTATGAGGACCAGTAGAAGATTACTTAAGATCAATGCTTTAGTTATCCAATAACAAATGGTCAGATATGAACATATATATATATATATATATATATATATATATATATATATATATATACACAAGTAATATTATAGAGACAGAACGGGTTGTATTTATATATTTAGGAACATACATACATTTATTCATACAATTCTATATATGCAACAATAATTAAGGTTAAAAGAGGCCATGAATTTGAAAGGAGGAGTATATTGAAAGATTTTGATGGAGCAAAGAGAAAAGGATATAATTATAGTCTTAAAACTTAATGAAGTCATTTGAAAAACATGATACCTTTAGATGCCATGTTCATAAGAAGTGCACTTGTGATGAGTAATGTTTATAGTCTAGTAGACAGGATCTAGCAACTAGACAGCAGACAAATATTAGGCAGTTTCTGAAGGAGTTTACAGATTGGGTTAACTAAAGTAGAAAGACCTACTATAAATACAGGTAGCAGTATTTCAAAGGCTGGGGTCTTGGACTGAATAAAACAGAGAAAGCAAGCTGAGCCATAGTGTTTATGAATCTCTGCTTTCTGATTGGTGAGCCAATGCAAACATACATTTCAAATTCCTGCTGCCATGACTCCCCACAATAATGGACTATATGCTCCAATTATGAACCAAAATAAACCCTTATCAGGCATTTGAGCACAACAATGAGCAAAGTGGACTAATCCATCTTCTTTGAGTTCTTTCTCTCTGGTGAAGAAAGATAGAGCATATTATTTCTAGTCAGTGTGGAAAACCTAATGGCTGTGGTTTGATTCACTGAAATGAGAAATAGAGAAAAGGCAACTGGCCCCTTGCCAGAGCACTTCTGGTATTGTCCTACCAATCCAAGCCCTTTTCCATTTGAACTTCATGCTTGAATACATGTCTGCATTTAAAACACACGCGGAAGGTTCTGGGTTTGATCTCAGTACTGTATAAATCAGATGTAGTGCTATACATCTATGATCTCAGCACTGTGAATGTGGAAACGGAAGGATTAGAAGTGCAAGGTGTTCCTTGACTACATAATGAGTGCAAAGTCAGCATTGGCTAAATGAAAAACCTGTCTTACAAAAGAAAAAGAAATGATTAAATAGTTTAAGTCTTTCAATTTTACAATGGTTTAATATATAGGAATAAATAGTGGAATCTTTTCTACCTTATTAATCTTATTCGTGCAAGTATGACTGTGTTTAGTATATTGTAATAAAAATATAAACAAATATTATTTAGCCTATATAGTGTGTGTGTGTGTGTGTGTGTGTGTGTGTGTGTGTGTGTGTGTGTGTGCTTAAATACTTGATGGTACAACACCTCAAAAATTCCATATATTCAATGCTAGGGCAAGTTGTAGAATTAACTTAAATCCAAGTAGCTATTCATAGTTAGTAATCAGGTAGGTTCCCTGAGCACACAAATATGATAAAAGCATAATCCTTAAATCATATGAAAATCACTAATAGCTCTCTCAAAACATCTTCCCAGGTATGCCAGAGGTGTTTCTCCTAGGTGACTCTCAATGCAATCAAGTTGACGATGACAACCAGTCATTTCAGACTCCACTTCCTAAGTAGCTTATTTTCATACATAACAGTAAGTTAAGAACTTCAACATATCTTCCTCTTCCTTGCCCTACTCCTGATCTCCATTTGGAAACACAATTCAATCTATACCTTGTCTCCCTGGACAATTGTTGAGGAAAACTATTCTCCAAACCAAACTGGTACCATTTTAAAATGTTTTACAGGACCACCTTCCAAAAGCTTACCACAGCTGGGGTTGTTGACCCCTCCTCTCATAGGGGAGGGTGGAGAAGCATTTGACCTTCTCCTTAGTTCCCAGCTACTCCTTCTAGCAAATTGTATGCATTTCTGCCTAAATTGCATATGACCACAAGTCTTGAGGAGGAACTCAAGTATATAAACTGGGAAAAACTAAGAAGGGTGTCCTACCTCCACAGACATGAGACAGGCAGTCGTTATTCCTACAAGGTGCACACCTTTCTGTCTGATTGCTTCAGGATCATCTAAGATTCTGACAGCAATCCTGAAACTCATTCATTCCCTAGAATGAAATTTGTTGAAATCAAACTCTGGTTTGTTATTGAAGCCTTGGGGAATGGTGAGAAAGATACTCTCTTGCCCCTGCCGGGGGAGAAACAACTACATCAATTATTCAGCTAATACAACTAAAATATAATTATTTCCCGTGTAAAATGTAAATAATGGAACATAACCCCTCCAGTAATATTCCATTATTCTTGAAAAGAATCCAATCCTGAAAAGGATGAAAAGTTCATCATAATGCCATCAGACTTTGGGACTAATAGCTCAGGGACTCATTCTGTTTCACATTTGTTGAGCCCCCTTCTCTGAAGTTCACACAGTGAGGCATTAGTACTCTGTATTCCATTTCACTGGGATGCTAGCTCCCCATTACCTCTATGGACTAATGAAATGCTCAATTTCTTAAATGTTTAAATATCCCTTAGCAATGAGGCATTTTCTGATACTGCCCCAGAAATTAACACTCAGCACAGATATCTTCCTTGTGTTTTTTTTCTAAATAGGCATCTCAAAATGTCATTTTATTTGTTTAGGTGCTTTATATTGGAGACCATCCCAAAACACATAAACACATACACACACACACACACACACACACACACACACACACACACACACACACGCGCGCGCGCGCACATGGTATTGCTATGTACATGAAGTTTGGGACCCTTACAAGAAAATGGTGGCCTATGAACTTCATTCAATGTTTTTCATTATAATTTGCAAAAGATAAAAGCGTGACTCAGAAAAAAAGAATTAGCACAGACTAACAAGATTTCCTACCTAATGAGGGAGCTAACAAGACATAAAAAACATAACAACCCATCTTCTCAAGACCAGGTCTTTACTGCTAGGAATAGTAATAATTTGCATTCTTGTAGAAAGAAGAGGCCTCTGCATTGCTATCAGTCTTCCAGAAGTTAGTGTCTGTGGCTAGAAAGATGCAAAGCACAGCTGCTAGATGTAATTGAAGTTACACACACCACAATCCAACTCCTGAAAAACATTCAAGGTTATATCCAGCAGTCCATGAAAATTAGCATGAGTAATCTTCTCCAAAATTTAAAAAAATATAAATCATGAGTAGTATAGTAGACAACATGTTTCTTATAATAATGACCAGGTGGGTGACTAGGCAGTCCAGTTGATGATAAAATAAATTAATATTTTATATGATAAGTAATAGTAAATGCTCAGTGGCATGACAGTGGAAAAATGTTTGAGAAAATAATTTTGGTAGATATATATATATATAATGAGTCCTTAAAGTTGGAGAAGTGAGAAGGTAGTACCTAGATACATTCAGAAATGTGTTGAATGCCAGGGAAAGAGCTCAGTCAGTAAAGTGCTTGCCCTGAAAACCTATCTAACCTAGGGAGTTAGATCCCTCACAGCCATATCAAAAGCCTTGCCCAAGAGTGGTATAGCTGGATCTCCAGGTAGATCTGTTTCCAGTTTTCTAAAGAATCTCCAGATTGATCTGCAGAGTGTCAGTTTGCAATCCCACCAGCAATGGAGGGATGCTCTTCTTTCTCCACATCCTCGCCAGCATCTGCCGTCACCTGAGTTTTTGATCTTAGCCATTCTGACTGGTATGAGGTGGAATCTTAGGGTTGTTTTGATTTGCATTTTCCTGATCACGAAGGACTTTGAACATTTCCTTTGTTAAAAAAAATGGATATTTTGTTTATTTACATTTCAAATGTTATCCTTTTTCCTGGTTTCCCCTCTGCAAACCTCCTATCCCATCCCTCCTCCCCCTGCTTCTATGAGGGTGCTCCCCCACCCACCTACTCACTCCCACCTCAGCACCCTCGCTTTCCCCTACACTGGAGCATTGAGCCTTCCCAGGACCATGGACTTCCCCTCCCATTGATGCCAGATAAGGCCATCCTCTGCTACATATGCAGCTGGAGCCATGGGTCCCTCCATGTGTACTCTTTGATTGGTGGTTTATTTCCTGAGCTCTGGGGGGTCTGGTTGGTTGATATTGTTGTTCTTCTATGGGGTTTCAAACCCTTTCAGCTCCTTCAGTCCTTTCTCTGACTCACTGGGGTCCCCGTGCTCAGTCCGATGTTTGCTGCAAGCATCTGCATCTATATTGGTCAGACTCCTGCAGAGCCTCTCAGGAGGCATCCATATCAGATTCCTGTCAGCAAGTACTTCTTGGCATTGACAGTAGTGTCCTGGTTTGGTGGCTGCATATGGGATGGATCCCCAGGTGGGGCAGTCTCTGGATGGCCTTTCTTTCAGTCTCTGGTCAACTCTGTCCCTGTAGCCAGGAACAACTCTGGGTTAAAATTTTGGAGATGGGTGGATGGCCCCATACCTCAATCTGAGGGCCGTGACTAACCTCTGGATTTGGTCTCTACAGGTTCTCTCCCCTTTGTTGGGTATTCAGCTAATGTCATCCCCGTTGGGTCCTGGGAGACTCTTGCTTTAAGTGCTTCTCAGACATTTCGAGATTCCTCTGTCATGAATTCTCTGTTTAGTTATATACCCCATTTTTAAAAATTGGATATTTTCTTTATTTTCATTTCAAATCTTATCCCCTTTCCTGATCCCCCCACCGGAAACGCCCTACACCACATCCCCTCTCCCCCTGCTTCTATGAGGCTATACCCAACTTTTTGATTGGGTTGTTTGGTTTCTTGGTGGTTAGCTTCTTCAGTTCTTTATATATTTTGGATATTAGCCCTCTATCAGATGCATGGTTAGTGAAGATGTTTTTCCCAATCTGTAGGTTGCTGATTTGTCCTATTGGCTGTGTCCTTTGCCTTACAGGAGCTTTCCAGTTTCATGAGGCTCCATTTATCTATTCTTCATCTGAGAGCTTGAACCATTGGAGTTCTATTTAGAAAAATTTCCCCTGTGCCAATGAGTTCAAGGCTCTTTCCCACTTTCTCTTTTATTAGATTCAGTGTATGTGATTTTATGTTGAGGTCCTTGATCCACTTGGACCTGAGCTTTGTGCAAGGTGACAAATATGGATCTGTTTTCATTTTTCTATATAGAGACTTCCAGTTAGACCTACACCATTTGTTGAAGATGCTTTCTTTTTTCCATTGTATATTTTTGACTTCTTTGTCAATGATCAGTGTCTATAAGTATGTGGTTTTATTTCTGCGTCTTCAATTCAATTTCATTGATCAACATGTCTGTCTCTGTACCAATACCAGGCAGTTTTTTTTTTCTACTATTGCTCTGTAGGTTAGGGATGATGATTCCACCAGTTCTTTTATTGTTAACAAATGTTTTTGCAATTCTGGGTTTTTTGCTTTTCTAGATGAATTTGAGAATTGCTCTTTCCATATCTTTGAAGAATTTTGTTGGCATTTTGATGATTGCATTGAATCTGTAGATTGCTTTTGGTAGAATGGCCATTTTTACTATGTTAATTCTGCCAATCCGTGAGCATGGGAGATCTATCCATTTTCTGACATCTTCTTTGATTTCTTTCTTGAGAGACTTGAAGTTATTGTCATACAGATCTTTCATTTGTTTGGTTAGCATTACCCCAAGATATTTTATATTATTTGTGACTATTGTGAAGGATGTTGTTTCCCTAATTTCTTTCTCAGCCTGCTCATCATTTGTATAAACAAAGTCTACTGATTTATTTGAGTTAATTTTATAACCAGCCACTTTGCTGAAGTTGTTTATCAGCTGTAGAAGTTCTCTGGTAGAATTTTTGGAATCATTATGTATACTATCATATTATCTGCAAATAGTGATACCTTGACTTCTTTTTTTGCAAATTTGTATATCCTTGATCTCCTTTTGTTGTCTTATTGCTCTAGCTAGAATTTCAAGTATTATATTGAATATATGTGGGGAGAGTGGGTATCCTTGTCTTGCCCCTGATTTCAGTGGGATTGCTTCAAGTATCTCCACATTTAATTTAGTATTGGCTGTTGGTTTGCTGTAAATTGCTCTTATTGTGTTTAGGTATGGGCCTTGAATTTCTGGTCTCTCCAATAATTTTAACATGAAGGGGTATTATATTTTATCAAATGCTTTTTCAGTATCTTAGGAGATGATTATGTGACAGAAGCTGGTGACCCCTGTGGTTGGATTAGGGAAAAGCTGGAAGAAGCTGAGGAGGAGAGTGACCCTAGAGGAAGACCAGCAGTCTTAACTAACCTAGACCCCCAAGATCTCTGACACTGAGCCACCAACTAGGCAGCATTCATCAGCTGATATGAGCCCCGCAACACATATACAGCAGAGGACTGTCGAGTCTGGACTCAGTCAGAGAAGATGCACCTAACCCTCAAGAGACTTGAGGCCACAGGGAGTGGGGAGTTCCCAAGCACTGGGGTTGTGGGATGGGCACATCCTCTTGGAGACAGGGGGAGGAGATATGGGTTGTAGAGCAGTCAGAGTGTGAACATGGAGGGGGATAAAATCTGGACTGTAAAATGGATTAAAGAATAAATAAATAAATAAATAAATAAATAAATAAGCCTTGTAAGTTGGCTTGTGCTTGGAATCCCAGAATTGGAGGTGCAGAACTAGTTGGATCCCCAGATTCACAATCCTATCTAGGCAAATAGATGAACTTCAAGTCCAGCTGAGGGATATTGGTTCAAAAAACAAATCTTCAACAGCTCCTAAGAAGCATTGAATTCTCAAGGTCAACCTCTGGCCTCCACATGCATCTGCATAAATGGGAACCCACAAACAATGAACACACATACTTTACCATCATGAACAAAGTTAGGGAGAGAGGAGGGCAGAAGACAGGGGGAGACAAACAGTCAGAGAAAGAGAGAGAGAGAGAGAGAGAGAGAGAGAGAGAGAGAGAGCAGTAGGGATGCAAACCTGTTTTCAAAATGGGAGATAAAAGTGACCAAGGAGAGTTTGTGTATAGAATATTGTTCTTTGGAGTAAAGTACTGAGATACTTTGTGAATATACCTAATCATGGAAAGATTTTATTTTCATAAATGCGTACTTGATCAAATTTGACAATTTATTTTTCTTCTCTCTCTCTCCTTTTCCCAATATGTCACTTTTGATGGCATCCTAATAGGCCACATTAGGATGGCCTATTTTGAATTAAAAAATTATAGTTATGTTTTATTTGAATTTTAGACTTTTGTACAATTTTCATACCTAAAGTGCTCTTGTCCAAATGCTTTCCTGAAGATATATATCAACAAATAGTCAAAGATATCTATCTATCTATCCCACCTCTGTGAATGTGAATATGATGTACTTTTTATGATATATTTAGCAACTCTATTATAACATATGAATTTCATTAATATATGTCTAATGTCTTATTTAAATGCAGTATTGAATGCTAATTAAAACTTCTGCAGTACTTTCAGCAAGCCTTGAGAAGTTTACCTCTTTATAATTTGTTAGTCAGTAGGTCTATTATGTAATGTATATGTGTGCTAATATGCACACACATGCACACACACACACACACACACACACACACATACACCAATGCTTATATTTTACTGGATTTTCCTAGTGTGTTTATATCAAATAGCATAATGATTGTTCAATGTTGACAAAAAAAAGTAAATTATTAAGGTCATGTAAATCATTTTGGTCCACAGGCACACATACTGACAAAGGTTGGGTTTTATATATTGATTATCAACAAACCAAATACCAAGGAAATGTTTCACTGAAATTGCATCCAAACAAGAACAATTGGAGTTCAAGTCATGTTTCTTGTCTTTGATTTGAGTTTGCTTCCTTTATTCACTTGGATTTTGTAAAAGAAAAATTAAATAGTGATCACTTTGTAATGCTCCTTATGTAGCTTGACATATTCTAAGCAAATATACCTACATTCTAAAAATGAACATCCAAAGCTAATCTTTTGAAAATTCATACTGTACTGAGGACATCATAAATGATTCACCAATGACAGACACAGAGGTAATTTTTATGACCTGAACCATGAATAGTGCTTTAGTTCTTGATTCAAGTGACTACTTTTCACTACACTGAGCCTATGAGTTTCAAAAATAAACCTTCTGCTGATAAGGAGATTTACAGAGAACAAAAAATCCTGAGTCAACTATTTATCTGGGACCAAATTCTGTGAGCTAATCTTAGTTCAAGCAAGAGGTTTTCCAAGCACTTCATTTATTTTAATATGGTACAGCGTTTTGGAGTTACACTGTAGCTTATGTTCATGGGGTTTGACAGAGGGGGAGGGGAGAGGCCCAGAGGTAACATTTCATGCAATAGTGGAGATAAGAATTTAGCATCCCCTAGAAGCCATGTTCTGCGTGGATGTTCTGGGGGAAGTACAAGTCTATTAAAGGGGAAATAAAAACAAGTGTATCCATCATGATGTTATAACAAATTATTACATAATACAGAATATTATAAATACTATGGGAAAGGGGACAAATATAAACTTTTTAAAGGAATTCTAACTATAGATGAAGTACATTGTTTTAAGAGGGAAATGGGGGAGACTTCATGACATTTGAATAGAATGGTATTTCTCAAGCTTCACCACGTATAAAAGATGCCTGGGAAGCCTGTTAAAATTGAAATTTCGGGACCACCCCAAGAGATTTGTACTTAAAAGACAATCATGTCTAACCAGGAGCCCAGTTAACAGATACTACCTTAAAACTCAAGTAGCACTTCAGAGTATGTGCTAGCACTTTAAAAGATTAAATTCTATTAAATACACAGTGGCAAAGGGAGCTATAATCACATGAAAGGACTGATAGAATAAAACGGGGAGACAGGAAGGTGGGCATGTCTTCTGATATCTGTGGGTCTTTGGAATCCTTCTTGTATCCCCATAAAGCTACTTAGAGAGCAACAATTTACTGGTGAGTATTTCTACAAACTTCAGACTGGGAGATCAGCCATAGAAACAGTCTATATTCTATGCAATCCACCCATAATTTGCCCCATCATGATGAAAGTTATCTCGCATATCAATGGCGCTCCTTGGATTGCACGCACTTCCCAAAAGATGCAGGACTCCGGGAGGGAAAGTATGTCCAATGCAATACTTCAGAGGAGAAGAGAACAGTGTGAGCTGAGTTTTGAAACAATCCACAGGCATATGTGCTCTGCAGCTCTGCGGTTTTGTTGATGCCCGAAAAGATCATCTTACCCATCTTTTCTGAAACCTGTGGGCATTACTCACTGCCGATATGTAGCAATGTCTCCAACAACCAACTGCACAGAGTTGGTGGTGTCCTGTGATGTCAGTGTTTGATTGAACATAAATTCAGATTCCCTCATTGACATTTTATTCTCTTTTACATTTCTACTTCACATAGTATCTGCCCTTACATAACATGTAATGCAGAGCAAGAGCCTAGATAGCTTTAATTGTGCCACCACAGTGCTAAGTCAGCAGACTGTAGGGTAAGGGGCAAGGGAAAACACTAGATGCTTGGTCAATAGTACAGCAGACTAAAGCCAGGCTCCACCAAAAGAGAATTTGTAAATGCCCAACACCATAAAAAGCTTGCAAGAGTGGAGAAAGTCTGACGCACAGAAAAAAATGAAAACCCAAGAATGAACAGCACATCAGAGGCAGATAGTGAAGGATCTTAAGGGTTACAGCAAAGGACATTTTACAACAGACCATAAAGTCCCATTAAACCATATCCAAAATGATATGCATGAGCCCAAATGAGCTTTGCTACAAGTACATGGAGAAAATGTTTAAGGCAAGAAAGTAAAAACTATGCAGACAGAGACACAGATCTAGGCTTACTCTAATTTTGTACTCCCCTTCTGACACCCCATATTAACCTGAGGAAAATATTTCTGGTAATATACAAAGATCATTCACATAGACCTTAGAACTATTAATTTGAGTGCCTAAGTTTTACAAACACAAAAATAATGAAAACTTGAAGCATTATATCTATATTCTTTTTTTTCCTGCCATATATTTCCATCTCTTGCATCTTCCCACTGCAACTACTATTTCCTATATATCATATATATTTGTAAATACACATTTATACACATAAATATATGTATACAATGACAATGCTGTAATGATAATCAGATGAAAGCAAGGCTACCAACTTGAGGGGAGGGCATGGGAAGGGCTCAAAAACAGAAGCTGGAAGGGACTGGAGGAAGGACAAAGAGGGGTTGTGATGTAATTCTATTTCAATTAAAACGTATTTATAAAATAATAGATGCCATTACATTCAAATGATCAGGGAGACAGAGAAAAGCCCACAACGTGTTTGTCCTTATCCGATTATAAAGAGTTCATTGAAATCTAATAAAACCTTCCCCTAACTTGGATGTGTCAATCAAATGACCCAGACAGAATCTCAAGCTCCTACTAACCTTGTTCCTATGTGCTCATTTATTTGAGCCAATCCAACTACCCTTCTTGTCTCAACTTCTCACCTTGCTTCATCTAAACTGTAGAACCAGACAGTTACCTCGCTACAGCTCAATTTACTCTAATGCTCTCCTGAGGAATTGAACCTTCACATGATTTGTTTTTTCTCAATCGTGGACAAAGTAAGTATTGTGTGCCTCTCTATATTGTTTTATGGCTATTTGTTTCACATATAATTGCCTTTTACCAAATCAGAAAAACTTCTTTCAGGCTAAGTGTCTGCTGTATACCTTTTCGACATCACAAGTGTCTTACCCAGGCTTGAGTACACTGTTGTCAGTGAATATTACTATTCATTAGTCCCACTGTGATTGTAGCTGAGACTTGTAACATTTAATGGATACTAAAAAGCATAGTAGTGGCATGAGAGCCAGATGGCTATACTTCCACCTGAGCTCTTTTTCATATTAAAACATCAAAGAATGAATCCCTACTACAATTTTCTACAGCCAGCCTGAGATCTTACAAAGAATTCTAATGTCATAAATGGTGTCATTTTCCTGACAGATTTAGATTTTAAGTGATAAGGAAGACACTATGTTTTTTATATGGAGATAATTTTAGAAGGCAGCACACATGCAAAATTACGTATATGAGTAGCTGGTGGAATATTAAATAGAAATTGTACTCTTTTTTTCTTAATCATAAAATCTCCGTCCACTGTGAACAAAAATCTCTTCAAAGAAGCTACAGATATTTTATTTAAAATTATGCTTCTTGGTTAGTTTCATTCCTCAACTAAAATTTCTCTCTCCCTTGTGCCTTTTTGCAACCTTTCCTGGCAGGTTTATTGTTAAAAAGCCAAGGAGCATTCAAATTGTGCCACAAGAGCATGCATTTATCATTGACAAAGGTTCCACACTGTAGATGAATTACTGCAATAGCTATGTAGTGAAATAGCATCCTATCATACCACTCTTCTTCCCCTTTCTCCACCAAGCAGGTCAAAGCTGATAACAAGTGGTACTCTAAAGTGATATTTCTGGACAAATTAAAGGGATGGAGTGAGTTTTAAAGCTTTAGGTTTGTGATACTTTAAAATGATTAACACTTCCTTCTAGCTATGCCTCTAAAGCTCTACCACACGTCTTGGTCTATGTGGATGCTGCTTACAGTGGAAAGCTATTGGATTCCCTACTGGCAGGTTGGTGCTTCTCAATCAGGGGGAAATTGCTGTCAAAAGGGGAAAGCAGATTCCATCTTGACCTTGGAGGAATTTATACTCTAATTGGGAGATAAAATACATTAATACAAAATAACAAACAAGTATGAAGTAAGGTTTCTGCACACTGGCAAAAAGTGTGTAAGTAAAGAATTCTTCAAATGGACAGAAAAGCAATTGTGTTAATTAATGTCTAATATAGATTACAAGATCTTCAAAGACATGACTTCCAAAGACCTGAGTTCATTTAAATGTGTTGAAGACATAAAGAGGGAAAGCATTCTGCTATCATATTAAGATTTTAGGCAATATATTAAAGAATATATTGCAATGATTTTTTGGTTATATTGTACGTTGTGTATCTGAGTTAGCTAGACTGAAGTAGGCATGCACAAACAAGTGTAGGGTTTGTCAGCTTGTTACTTTAGTTCCTTTGTTGAACAATGAAAGACACAGTACACAGTTTAAACAGAGGCCTCCTTCTCAAATAAATCTCATATAAGCACAGTTAACCATTGGATATACCTATCTACCCAAGTGAGAACTCGCTGCTAGGCATTAGATACCAGACAATGATGTCTACAAAATACATGAGCTTTGTCTCTTGCTTTGAATGAAGATAGTATTGGATAGCCATAGAGATTAGAAAAAGATAACAATTATTATGTCAGATAACAAAATAAAATCTCGGAATTCCCATATGAAAAAAAATTAAATGAAAAAATATTAAGTGCTTGACTTGGGATTTGAAAAAAAATCAATGTTACTGAGAGGTATTCTAAATTTAACCCACAAAGAATTTGATTGCAAACTGTTTGCGACAGAACAAACAGATGCTCAAAATCAACTATGCTAACCAGAAAGGACAACTGGAGATATTTTTCAAATTAATTCAAATAGATATACACCCTTGTACTCAGAAGTACACACAGTTTCTCTGCAGTGAGATTGCTATTGAATCTTTGAAAGTTCTAGAATCTCATCTCACTTTTTATTAGACAAAAAAGTAAAAATGTTCTCAGCTTCAGTCTAGACCCTATTTCAATTGTCAGCTATTTATATTACCCTATTCCTATGTGAAAAAGTAAGAATTTTCAAACCAACAAATTAACAAAGATAATTTTCAGAGACTAAAAATATGGTAACATATAGTATATGAATTTTTTCCATGTGTAAGTAAGCTTGTTGAAGAGGTTGTTTTGTTTTGTTTTTAATTTTTTTCAGGTTCTTTGCTTTGATCCATTCTCTTCTAACAGAAACACAGACACACGGGCATACAAATGCACACTAGCATAGCATTCTGCATGTAGTAGGCAGTAGTTGCTCATTGTACATGGTTTGAAAAGGTCTGGAATAAATATTTGCATCAGGGTTTACGTTTATTATTGGAAACATTTCATTTACTTCACACAGTTATTTCATTCAAATGAAACTGGAAATATTTGGGTCACTCCAGCACCAAACCTGTGGTTGCCTGTGAAATATATTCATGATTTACTTCAATGACTGCCTGCAGTCATTCCTCTTGCACTTCTGCATTTCATGTCATTTGAAATCCAATATATTTTAAATATGGAAACCCTATTCAATCTCTTTTATATTAAATGTTGGTGTGTGTCTATGTTCTAACGTTGAAATGTACCCAATCCTATTAAGGTTTAGATTTTGGACTTTCTCATGGATCTAGGTTCATTACATCACTCCTCCTCTAATCAACCATTACAGAAGTTTTGGGTAGGCTTGGATTTGTCGTATATGTGTCATTATGATGAGTCATCATAAAAATTGTGGTACCTTAATAAAATCTCGTAACTAGGGGGGTTATGAAACTTTCCATTCTCTATGAAAGGAGGTTAAACACGAAGGAGGATATATATATATATATATATATATATATATATATATATATATATATATATATACACACACACACATACACACACACACACACACACACATATATATATATATATATATATATATATGTATATGTATATGTATATGTATATCCTATTTGTGTTGAATAATTAGCTTCGGATATAAGAGCTCCAGTTAGTTGAAGATTTTAGGAAACAAATGCAAATTTTAAAGATCTAGAGGAAGCCAGAACTAAAGAAATGAAGCATGAGCCCCAACCCTTGAGAGCACAGGCAGCATCAGTGTGCCCTAGAGTTCTCTGAGGCTTATCTGACAGTTCCAGGAATCTCTGTCATTTTCTGTTATGCACACTATATCAAACCAGCTCAGAGCCTTCACCGTTCTTTACCTAATATCAAGTGAAAATTAAATGTTTCAGAGAAAGCTGAGGCCCAGCTGGAAAGTCACATAAGCGATAAAAGGAAGGACACGTCATGTAAAACCATATGGAACACTGGAGAATGAGGCCACCTGAGGTGGCGCGGATGCTTCCGTGCGTGGTAGCTTGTGCACTGCCCATCTCTCCATTGGAAAACCTTGTGCCTGATCTCTGATTTCCACCGCCTTCAATAAGAGTGTGGCCCACTTCCAGCAGGCAGGAGTTTGTTCCATAGAAGAAAAGTAATTGAATGGAAAGCCTTTTCTAAAGACTCACTCTTCCTATCGTAACTAATTGTGACCTTACTAACAATGACGACAGTAAATGTGGGATAAAGGATAGGAGCGGGCAAACATGAAAAACATGGGAATTCCATGGTCAGAAATAAGGAAGATGAGACATTTACATGGGTGTAAACAAAGAACTGTGAGCTTTATCCAATGTAGCGACCTTATTGGGGTAGGCGGGTCAATTGATCAAATATGATTTTCAATATTAAGCGAATTGGGAGCACTGGTTTTTAAATTCTGTATTTGGTGGCAAATGTTGAACAACAACTGATGGAATTTTAAAACTGTAGTGCCGCTGGTGGAAGTCAATAGGGAAATTGACAGTTCATTAAGTGCCTCCTGCCCAGGGGCTCTGAACACTAACTGTGTGTTGGAAGTTCTGTGTGCTTTACACATGCTGTTGCTCAGACCTCACACCAAAGGCTCATTGATTGGTTTGAAGTGTAATCTGTGGTCCAGAAAGAAGGATGTAATGAAACTATTCAGGTGAATGTATGTGAATCAGGAGTCAGGAAGCACTTCCCTTAGTGAGAGCAAAGTGCATTCTATAAGGACTTCTCTTTTTTAACAGAATCACCTACAGAGTGCCAAATTGAAGATAAACCTATCTCACCTGATACTCTGGGGGTGAGTTCTGAGACAGACTACTGTGGGGCTTCCAGTAAATGGGTTTACTTTCTATTTTTGATAATTTCCTCTAGCTATTTTCTATCATAAGTGCTGGTTCTGTAGCACAAGTATCAATTAAGAAATACACAGATATGTAATGGGGGAAGCATTGTGTGTGTGTGTCTGTCTGTCTGTCTGTCTGTGTAATATGTTTCTGGAGATGCGTTTGTATATGCATATAAAATTTATGAGCCATCAAACACATTATAAATAAGGAAATATGTGTTTATGCTCTGATTATCTTTTCTAAGAATATTCCTATATATGGCTTGGTAGAATGCTTTCTTACCTCACGGTCAGGGCAATAAATGGTTATCTATGGCTATTAAAGTACTGTACATTAGATTCAATGACTGGCCAAGCAGAGTCAGTTTGTACATTCCTGACCAATTCTTAGAAAGACAGAAATCCAGAGGCATTGGAAAGCAAGGTTTGAGTACTGCTTATGAGCCATGATTATGTATATTTTATGTTCTGTTGTTATTGGAAACTGTTCTTGAGATCCTGGGAGCCTGACAGTCTGATAGATGCAGGAAAACCTATTAAAAAGCAATCCAAAATGCATTTCAGGTGAAATAATTTCTACCAAAGTGCAGATGATTTCAGTTATCCTAAAGATATAATTAGAATGGAGACTGAATTGGTTTTTCTCTTTATATAATATATTACAAATATAGACCTCCTTATTCTAGCATTGGCATGTGTATTTGCTTTTAAAACCCTCATGTCAGAAAGAGTCCTTCTCCTTCCATGAGGCTCTACACTCTGTATATTCGCAACTCTTCAAATGGGTTCAAAAAAAATAAAATAACAGAAGCACAATCAAACACACAGGCGGTGATATTTCTCTTAGCCTTATTTGCACATGTCAGACAATTAAGACAGTGATGAATTACATGTAACTGTACAAAAAATTTATTATCAGAGGCAAAATTCAAATTTGCTTTGCTTAAGATAAATAGACAAATTTTCTCTCTTAGAAAAATTCTTTTTTCTTTTTTTTTTTTTTTTTTTGGTGAGGAAAGTATTAAAATCTCATGTTGAACACATAGACTCAATTTTCACTGAATAACTTAAAGTCATACCATAGAAAACATTTATCTGCTAAACTAACAAAAGATTACTTATTTGGCAACTGCTTTAGAATTTATGTTTACTAAAAGACCAGCAACCTTTTTATTCCCAAATCATCAAATTTTAGAAAGAAGAAAATTATGCTTCCAAATGGAACATGCTAATATGCCTGGTCTAACAGTTTTAAGAAAAGAAACATTGTTACTAAGCAAATGTGTTTATTAGGAATAGTGCTACAATGTATTTTTTAATTATTTGATAAAATCAGCTTTGGCCAGAGAGTCAAAAGCAAAATCTCAGAGATAAAATTTATGTTACTGTTTAAGTAACTTAAAATGTGTGAAATCATGACAATAATGTGTCTTTGTTTTACAGTACTTACCTATTGTCAAAGACTATTAAGATGCAAACAAGAATAAACTATAGCCATGAGACTACATATATACTACTATGTGTTCATGTACAAGTGTCATTTAAAAAGCTAATGTGAGGCAGGCATGAAGTGATACTGTAACACCTAGAATAAAACATTCGGGAATAAATCCATTGGAAAAACAGTTTACACGTGAGAAATGACAGTTTAAAAAAAGTTATTTGAAATGAAATGTAGAACAAAGGATTTGTAATGAGTTCTCACCCAGTAGGTTACATACTAAGTGAAGGTGACGGCAGATCTGTAAATAAGAGCACATCAAATCTCTTGAGTCTTACAGGGATGATTAGCAGAAAATAAATGCTCTGCACATTTGAGGCAGGTGTTCTTAACTCCACTATTATATTTTCTACAAAACACTTTGCTCTTTCATTTACTTATATGACATAAGAAAAATGTGTGCCATTAGAAGCAAGTTGACCTGTACAGAAGCAAGTCAAAGCAGTTAGCTTAGACCGTGTCTATGCACAGCAGGGCCATTTAAAACATAACTTCAAGTAAATTAAGCAGTACAGTTCATCTACAGTTCTACACAGAAAGAGAGGAATTTTTCTGATCCCTTTGATAAGCAGTAGAAAAGTTCAGGCTAACGAAATAAGCCTTCCACACGCAGAGACAGGTTCAACCTCATTGTTGTGAGTCACTGGCGAAGTGCTTTGCAATCCACTCTCTGTTCATGGCTCAATGGGTGGGTGTCAGTTAATTACGTGTAGTTTAAAGCCCTCACAAACAAAGGTAGAACTGATGTGATGAAAATATTTTTGGAGACCATATGAAGTAACCTTCATAATAAACGAGTGATAAGCCAAAAACACACCAATTATCACTTATCAAACAAGTCCATAACAGGGGAACTGGGAGAGGTGTGAGGGAAGCACATATTCAAATCTCCCGCTGTCTCTATGGATTGACAATGTCTCAAGCCTGACAGAGGCTCAGAAGTGATGGATTCTTATCATGAAAAGCTTAAGTTTCCAGTTTTGAGGACCCACTAATATTAGTAATTCATTATAGAAACTAATGGCATTTAGCCCCCATCCGTTCAATGATGTTAGAATTAATAACATTTCTTGGGGTTATCATGTGAACTGACACCTATAGAGTGTGGAGTTTAATAGATATCCATATGCTCACATTGTTTTTGCCTTTCCCTATAATTAATCACTTATAAATAAAAACCTGAGCAAACTGGAGCCTTCTCTTTCTACTTTGTTACTGCGTCAGTATTTGAACTAGGAATCACAGAAAAACTAACTCTTAAATCTAGTTTTATATATATTATTTATATACATCCAATTATATACATCAAATATGTTGATATAATTATATATTGATTCTATATTATATTCAATGTAAACTTATAAACTTTTATTCAATGTATGTAATATGAATTATATAAATCAAATAAATTAATATTGATCCAAGTTAAATATATTCAATAGAAATGCCTTTAAAGTGTGGATTGTGACGTCTATGCAAAAATCACACGATATAATGTAGTTGAATATCTTTTAAAAAAACCTTAGACTTAAAGTATACAATGATGTATAAATCCACCCTTAACATGAGAACCTGCTTTTAACAACTCTTTTAAAAAATTTCTTAAAGCTTTATGGCTTTTCTTACAGAAACTTTAAAATAAAATTTTATGAAGTGAAATTGAAAGCAAGAGCTGCTACAGTACACATTTATTTGACTTTTATTGAAACCAACCCAAATTAAAATAAAATATTTGATTTTAAAGCTTGTTAATTAGTTCAAGGCAGTTGGAATTGAGGGCCAATTTTATATAAAATAAAAATTGAAATTTCATCATAGTTCATGAGGATTTGAAGAAATAAATTATTGCCTAAGAATTGCTGAGTCTGCTTCAGAGCATAAGTGATTTATTTAAAGTCAACAAACAAAGCTAGCATCATTTTGGCAAATGTGAGCTATCTTTACAAGTAGATTAAAGAATCTAGGAAAAGCTGGAAGAAGCTGAGGAGGAGGGCAACCCTATAAGAAGACCAGCAGTCTCAACTAACCTGGCCCCCCGAGATCTCTCAGACACTGGGCCACCAACCAGGCAGTATACACCAGGTGATATGTGGCCCCCAACACATGTACAGCAGAGGACTGCTGGGTCTTGACTCGGTGGGAGAAGATGCACCTAACCCTCAAGAGACTGGAGGCCCCAGGGAGTGGGGAGATCCGGTGGGGTGAGGGGACCATCCACGTGGAGACTGGAGGGGAGGAGGTATGGGATGTGGGACAGTCAGAGGGTGAACTGGGAGGAGTATAAAGTCTGAACTATAAAAAAAAGATTAAAAAACAAACAAACAAACAAAAGAATCTTTCTGAAGATTAACAACGTTGTTAAACTGCACAAACAGCTTTTATCAAGCATGAATTCTGACCCAAAATTGATTCCAATTATTATTGTTTAAATTTTATGGTGTATTATCATTTCAAGATGATTTGCATTTCTATAAAATACTAGCATTATAAAGTCAAACAGGATAATTTACCTAGAAATTTCAGAATTAGTATGGAAAGAGTTGGGCTTCATATTTAAAACTTATCAAACTTTCTATAGCATGAAATTCTGCTTCACCTTACCTTCATTTCAACTGGTTCGTGAGTTATTTATATTTTACATGTGAACATTTTAGATCTATTTTCTACCATCTTCCTTTCTCTGTCTACATGCTCACTTAAATACAATCTATTCCATCAATCTTTTTCCTTTTCTTAAAGTACATAACTATTGGTATCAAATGAAAATTCAGCCATGATTTCTGATAAATGAAAATATGCCATGGAAATCTTGTTTTCTCATCATCTGTTCTTTGACTACTCTATGTGGTGTTTATCTATAAGATACAGGATAATTCATGAAAATATTTGAGCTACATTCTCCATTCTCCTAGAAGACAATTCTTGAAATATTTAATTAGCAGTGAATTTGAAGTAAGCATGATATTGTACGCTTCATTATAACTTATCTATGCCATCTAATTTGGTGCTGTGGTTACACAGAAATAATTTTTTTCACAACTTAGTGTCCTCTAACTTGTACTTTTTCCTGAATATTGTTTTCAGTTATCTCAGTGATATAGTCTTCTCTTGCCTTCTGACCATCTGTAAATGTTATCTCTTCCCACTCTCAGAAGTAGGTGTTGAACGTAAAGCAAAGAATCATAGTCTTAAGGTTTCATTTAAACTACATTCAATAGCAGATCTGTTATGGGGGATGTAATCAATATATTAAATTCTGCATCTCTATATTTGACTACTTACATTTACTAAACTAAATTGTGATTAACATGCACAGCCAGTAGTTTGAAATCATACAAATTTGAAATATAAATGTTAAAGATAATATCTTAGTTGTGGCTGTGTTCAATCATATATTCTGATCTTGTGAAGTCTCCAGCTAATGAGATAGACAGATATCAACCAAAGACACTGCTGTATGTTAGTTGGAGGCCATCTACGTTGAGGAATTTAGGCTGCATCATAGCTGGAGTTTTAAAGACACGGATGGCTGTTCCCAGCTTCATTTCATCGTCATGAAGAAGTCAAAGATGCAGTGTGGTTTTCTGAAGAATCAAATCTGCATGTGTAAAAGTTACTGATAGTGGAATGACTTTTAGAAATTCATGACCTGCCATTCATAACCTTGTAATATTTACTGATGTGTATGAGAAATGAGCTGAGCATGAGAAAATCCCATTGTTACATAATTACCTTAAAATCATATAAAACAAAGGGAATTAAGGCTCAGCAGAAGTACATGCTAATGAATTTCAAGAAGCACATCTGCTTCTTGAAGGCCATACATGTCAGCCTTGTAAGTTTGAAATCATGTTATTTTTGAAACTTCAAAGATTATAAGAAAATTAATGAGAAAATGTACAAAAATGGGGAAAACATTATATTTACAACTTACATGGAGATAATAATATCCAAAGTGGCAAGTAATCTAGTATTTTCTAATTAAAACAAAGTTTTACTGTTATACATATAATAACAAAGAAACTTTTGAGACTAGACCATGGACACTTTCAAAACATTGTTATTTCATGTAGATTTGTAAAACACACAAGAGAGAAAGGTAGAAACTGTAAGTAGAAAATATAATTTTATAGCTACATTTTACAGAATATTCCAAGAGATAGCATTGGTTTTTATTATTTTGAAAATATTACTTATTTAAACAACTAAAAAGAAACTTTAAAGCCTGATATAATTTAAACATTGGAAAGTTTCAATAACTGAAAAATATGTAGCGCAAAACTGCCATCTCAATGCTGTTGTTACCACTAGACTGTTGAACAAGTTGTCTGAGGTATAAACATTGCACATAATTATACACTGAGGATTTAGATTATAGCTAAACCAGTTGTGTTCAAGGCCACTAAAACACTGAAAGAGGATTATGACTATTAACAATGGGAGAAAAGAGAACTAAGAAAGTCCATCAAACTCAAAGTTGAAAGTGACAACTCACTCAAAATGAAAAGCACCGCCCCCAACTCAAAGGATTTGCAATACTTCAGGGAACTAAACAAGACACCCATGTCTACCACTTTGGACAGTTCTGCTCTTTGAATGAATTCACCAGTGCTATAATAGATATTTAGGGTCTTCATGGCTGTATACTAGTTATGAGGGTTATATTTTAAAACTTGCTCACTTTCAGTACGTGACTTAAATCTCAGGTTTCACATTAAGCATGATCATGACTCTTTCAGACCACATAGTACTTAAAATTCATATATTTTATCTGAATGAGGTGTTGAAAATTGTAGCTATAAGAAATAAACATTAATTGCTTACATGATAAGGTTCAAATTTCATTTTTACATAGTCTATGGATTAGGGAATTGCTTTTCATTTCTACAGACAAAAATAACTCTTATGACCTCTATTTTATAAATGATTTTTCCCAGCATTGAATGACAGTCTCTGAACTGCAACATTTGGAAGAGCTGAATACCACAGGAAAATCAAAAAAGGTTTAAACAATATTTGACTCTATATAGTAGTTGTATAAGTATTTTACAATGTCAAACTTAAGATATGTTGACTCTGAAGCAGGAAGCTGGCCTAATGGGAGAGAGAAGCACTGAAATCTAGTTGTGTTACACACAGCCATAGAAATGGCTCTTCAAAATTCCTAGGTAGAACAGGGTTGATAATTCCCAAAGGCTTTGTACAATAACACAGCATAAAAGCAATTTTGTGTCTTAAGGGAGGGCACAACTGGCATTAAAGGTCATTAAATGCTAATAGACCTGTTGAGGTATGGTTGCTTCATGGAGAATAGGAGCACTGGACACATAAAGATCAACACACGGAGAGAATTTAACTCTGCAGTAGCAAAACTAAGAAAGACAGAGACGCTATACAGAAACCCTTTCTTAGCAGTGATCATTCTAAGTTTACACAAAATTGTTTTATGCAGTAGAAATGGTGACCAACATAATTACAGAAAACAGCAAAAAGTTGCCACTGACTTAAGAGAATTTGCAGAGTGGTTAGTTTACATGTATATTTTGTTAGAATTCAACTTCATGTAGTAGAATACATCATTCTTCAGGACATAGACATAAAAAGCACTTAAGAAAGCAAGATATAAAGTAGGAATGTTGAGATAAAACTTCTTGAAGCCTTTTCCAGGTATCCACACATTTATAAAAAAGAGTTAAATTACCATTGATCTGAAGAGATTCTTTGAACAGGTGCATGTACAACATACTATATACATATGGAGCTTCCTTATGTACATAATGCGTATGTACATACTATCTATATATCTTTGCAAGTGTATACACAGCTTTAACTCAAAGAAAATGAGTTAGCAACACAGTAATCATTGCCAGACAATCCAAGGGCTGAAACATTCCACACAGATTGCTTAGAGTGCTGTTGTATTTCTCCTGTTATTCATGGCTGAAAATAGAATTTCCTTCTGACGTGTTTTTTACTTTCACTGCAACACTGATTGTCATAGGTAATCTTTGTGCTTTCGAATAATGCCCATTCTGAATGTACATATATAATGTTCACATACAACATTGGACATGTTAGATAAGCATGCCGGAACACAAGCAGGACCATATATCCATGCACAGAATATTCTGAATAGGATTTCCCAAACTGACAGCAACAGCAACATGCACGGCTATCCTACTTGGTCCTGAACAGTAGGGAATATACAGTTGAAGTAACCAGGGCAAGCGTCACTTGCAAGAGTTTCTTTACAGAGGAATATCCAGTAGAAACACAAATGTAGAGTTAATGAAACAAGAAAAATAGCCCCCAACAGATACAAAACAAAAACAAAAAGAAAATCCTCCCTCCTGTTAACACTGACATTCTGGCTAGCCTCCTCGTTCCACAGAAAGTAGGTCCTCCTACAAAGTTCTAGGGTGAGTTCTCTATAAGTGATGGATATTAGTGCCTCATGGCTTTTCCCAGCCACTGGAATAGCTCATCTTGGTAAAGCCTTTTCCAGCGCACGTTGGCTTCCACAGTTTCCACGGCTCGTGAGAAAGAAGCAGATGCTACCCCATCATAGGACTTCATGAAGTTCTTTAGCTGGAAATAGAAAATGAACATGGTGAATCTGTGTGTATTCATATGAATTGTGTAGAACATGCATGGATAAGATGCATCTGAGATGAAGTGTCACATGGCAACTTAGGATAAACTTGAATGAACCCTCTAGCTCTACTTGCTTTGAGTTACATTTAAAAAGTCATGCTCGTAAGCCCTGTGTTCTAGTCTTCTACTGCCTTGGCTGTGTAGAATGTCCCTGGTTCATTGGTTATAAAGATACCACTTTCCTGAGTTCTTTTGCAGGAACTTGAAAGCTGTCATCTGTTTAACCTATCAGGCAGTTAACTTTGGCATAAGCAGATGTCTTCTATATGACTTTTTGATATTTTAGGAACATTTATCTCTCCCTCATAGATCATGTTAACACTGGCATTTTCTGAACAGGGATCCTAGAAAAGCTATGAAGATTAATTCTGAATGAACAATATATTGATCACTTTTAATCACTGAGCCTAACTTAAGGCACTTTGCCTTCCTACCCCATCTGTACCTCCCAAACCCTGTCCTCCCTCATATTTGTGGGTTTGAGACTTGTTTATCCATCTCTCCACATGTGGCCTCTATATGGGTAATCTCCTTTTCTCTATAAAAACAAATCTTTCTGTTTCATTGATTAACATAGTGCTCTCTCATTAACTGGGCTGCATGGGTAACATAATCATGATCTGAAGTAAATATCCTAATGTGGAATGAGTTTGAAATGAAAATGAACAGTGCAGGGGTTGGAAAGTATGCAAGAGTCAGAAGACAGTGCTGCAAAATAGCATGCTCCAAATAAGACATGCTATCATGAATCTGCAGAAGTTCCAGTTACGGCAGTTGGCCTGTAAGACATTGGCCATCGTCAGTCACAGATGGAGGCGGGTTCACTAGACCCTTCACCATACCCCTAAACTAATGGGTTACTGATAGATTTGTGAATACAGGCATTATCTTTATTTGCCCCTCCCCCTCAACCTCCAGCAACTCCAGCAGGCTCCAGTGAAAAGTTTCAAAGCTAAATCACCCACAGGGCCTTTGTTAAACTCAAAACTAAGCAAAAAAGACACTGGGTATAGGAAAATGTTGTAGAAAAGAGAGGACTAGACAGAGGTTGGAAAGAGAGAAGAAACGATCAGGGGTAAGAGTAACCATATATGTGTAAAGTTGTGAGGAATACATTCGATTAATCAAAAACAAAAAACCACATTTATAAACAATAGGTTGTGTCTATAATGTGATGTGATTTACTCTGAAATTTGCAGAAGACAAAAGTGTGGGCAATGCAGTTTCAATAACTTCAAAGTTGTTGATTAATAGACAATTGTAGAGAATGGATAAATCCTGAGTGTTTGAAGCCCTGAGTGAAAGTGTATTTGATATGGGCACAGACCCCAAGACCAATTGGCCCATAGTATATTAGCCAAGACATTGCCCATGTGAACCTGGCTCAAGAGGGATGGCAAAGCTTTCCTGGGAGGTTTGAGTAAGAGTGTTTATGAACGATTAATTGGTGTGTGCAAAGATTAGGGACTGAAGCATCCTCCTCCTAGATGTTTACAATCTGGAACTATTCCCGTGTAGAGAACTTCTACTGAGACCAGCCGATCCCTCCCCATTTTCTGTACCTAATAAACCTGCTGAGGTTCCAGGTAGTGATTGTGATGGAGAATCCCTTCAGAACGCAGCTTCACTGTGTGTATGCCTATCCTTTTGTTAATACTTTCCTGTCCCTGGCCAGAGTTCCAGGACTCAAGATACACAGAACACAGCAGAAAAGAAAATAGAAAATTCAATTTATCTATTCAGAATAGGTTAATGGCGTGGCTTCAGTGACCAGGTCTAATCACAAGTCACATCCACCATAGCAAAGAGTCTTCACAACTGACGATAACACTAAAGAGTCATTTTCCTATTTGAATAGAGAAAAGTTTAGTCATGTTTTAAAAGGAAGCAGTGTTGGATGTCAAACTATCTTCAATGTCAAGTAATTGCCAACATAACTTGACAGTAGAACACAGCATTGGTGCTATGAGAAATGAGTGATTAGTGAACTCACAAACAATCTGATAGATTTAGAAATATTGGATATTTAGGAATATTGGATATTAGGTATTTAGAAATATTGGATTATTTAGGATAAAGAAGAAATATTGTTTCACTTAGTTGAGAATTTGAACACTACAGTTAAACACTTTAAGTGCTTTGTCATGATTCTGACTGGAAGACATTTTTGTTTAGAGAATTTATATACTCTGAGAAGACTCACAGAATCTGCTTCAAGATTAAATGCTAGCACCTTCACTTTTTGTGCTGTATACCTTAAGAAACTGGCAACCAACCAACAATTACAGCGCTAACAGACAAACGTGAAAAATCAACTCACGGCAAAGTGACATTCTGTGGTGTAATTAGTGTGGGGTGTGATCCCTCACAAAATGCCACTTGGAGGCTTTTCCAGGAAGGAAATTCAGGGCCTCCATATAAGATCGGGGCAGGAAGAGCAAAGTGTGGGGGTGTTGAAAATGCAGCTAATTCTACTCCAAATTAATTTGGATTTTAGTTCATGGATATTTTGGCTTGTGTATGATGACATTGTTTGATTACTTGATACTAATGGGCTTTATGAAAGTTTATCATCTGGCAACATTGGCAAAGGAAAAGTGTATCACAGAACTACATATTTGAGATGACATTATGCTGGCTAGTCTTCCGTCAGCACACAAACTAGAGTTATCTGAAAGGAGGGAACCTCAATTGAGAAAATACCTCCAAAAGATCCAGCCGTAAGGCATTTTATCAATTAGTGATTGATTGAGGAGGGCCTGGCCCATTGTGGGTGGTTCCATCCCTGGTCTGGTAGTCCTAGTTTGTATAATAGGCTAAGCAAGCCATACACAGCAAGCCAGGCTTCTCCACAGCCTTTGCATCAGCTCCTGCCTCCAGGTTCCTGACCTGTTTGAGTTCCTGTCCTGACTTCCTTCAATGAACAGTTATGTGGAAGTTTAAGCCAAATAAATCCTTTCCTCTCCAACTTGCTTTTTGGTCATGGGGTTTCATTGCAGCAATAGAAACCCTAACTAAGACAGACATCAAAATCACTGTATTTTAAAGCAACAGTAAGATACCTAAGGCATAACTGAGAGTTATTTTATAGTCCTAAAATTAATATACTTGACTAAAATTATATATATTTAAAAAGAGGTAAAAAATGGTTTGAGAGTATTTTTTGCACATTTCCAACATTTTAAATACTTCTCTATACAAACATATACCATACACAATACTTGTATGCACATATACATGCACAGGAAGTATTTGGGTTATAGGTTGAAATTCATTAATACAACGATACATTTTCATTCACATATATTCAGATAGATTTAGTCTATAACCATTTAGCAACAAAAATGTGCTTTATTTAATTTTGAGCAATGTGATTTATTACAGAAGATGTTATCATAGTATATTTAGTTGTATATTGAATGCCAATGAAAAATACACACACTTGTTTCTAGGCATTCATTGAATATGCCAGATAATGATCGATGGTCTTTTGGAAACCTTCATTCAGGAAAAGATGCTCTAAGTCTCTTCATGCCACAGCTGAACACATGAAGCAAATGCCAAGCCACAGGCTTAAACATGATCTATTACTGACACAATGACGGAAAGTCAGATTATCATGTAAGACAATGTAACTAGCAGATCTCTAGAGTATCATTTCTCAAATTGTGATTGAATTACACAGAATACTTTTCCTTGTGAGCTCAGCTACCGTGAGGTGACTCATACGTTGGAAGAGGAGCTTATTCACCAGAACACATCTGGCTCACTTTCCGTAGTTGCCATAAATTGGTCTTGTGGCCTGTATTTCTCAGCACTGCTTATGGAATGCATTTTCAGAGTCTTCTCATGAGTCCCTGAGGGCCCTGTGGTGTCTGGCAGAGCTCTCTTGCCTATGTGTTCTCAGCATAAACAAAGGCTTTTAGCATTCCACCCTGCTTAGTTCTCAGGCTCTTTGTAAGATTTTCTGCCACCATAAGGTTTGATCTTAAATGGGTTTTGATGCATTTATCTATGATGTTTTTTATTATGAACAAGCTTAGACTTTGTAAAATAAAATTTAGTAAAATGGCAGTGTTGTTTGTGCCGTGTGATTTCCTTAGCACAGAATTTCTAGGTGTGTGTTATTAATCTATCTTTTAAAAACCTGTTTAATACTGAGAAATATCTTATTATCCTTCCATTTATTTCATTTATCCAATGTATCTTTATTATCCTAGACTCTGGCAACATAACTTACTTTAAGTGTGAATCCTGAAACATAACATAACCTTGATAACTATAGAACTAAACAGAATCAGCTATTGACCTATTATGAGGTAAAGGACCTTCCATTAAAGTAATAAACAAAGTCTCTGTGACAGAGAGGAGGCATGTTCTTCTACAATATGTTTGTGTGTTAGGTTAGCAGAAGAACCCAGCACACACGAAAAGTGCTCATGAGACATGACGAAGTTCTCTGGGGCTTCATGGGGCTGTGCTTCTGCTAATTTAAAATTAAGGAAAGGATGGATTGCCTCATGAAGGGTATCAGTCAAAGGCAATGGTGGGGGAGCACCGTCTTGGAGATGGAGGAGGAGGTATGGGATGAGCAATTGTGGGAGGGGGGACCAGGCAGGAGCAATGGCTAAATTATGAACAAATAAATAAATAAATTTTTTAAAAAATTTAAAAATACGTAAACTCCAGTCCTAGGCATTAGAACAGTTTGAGGGAAGGAACCATAAACCAGAAAATGTTTTTCACTTAATCTCCTTGAAGCTGAAACCAGTAATCAAAATATTAAATTATGTTTTCAGAGGACTGGGGAGATGGCTCGGGTGTTGAGAGAATATTGTTCTTGCTGTGGCCTAAGACAGGCTCCCATCGCCTTCTTCAGTCAGCACAAACAGCCTGTGACTCCATCTCAAAAGGCTCCACAAAGCCTTTTCTGGCATCTTGGGTGCACCTGAACTTGCATGTACATACCCACCTACGGACATACACAAATCATATAAATAGCATTTAAAAAGCTAGAAACAGGTCTATAATTCACAAAGGTGCTGATTCCCTTTGGATCTACAAACATAGTAGTAAAAAGTTGCAACCTCAAAGGGAAGACATTGATCTTGCTAAAACTTTTCTGCTTCAGGAAGGGGGTATTGACAACACAAATTACCTACCTGAAAATAACATTTCCTACTCTGGCAGAAGATGGTGAGGTGGTGAAAGTACGGAAAGGCATGGGCAGAACTGTTGAACTAGAAAGCAAGCAAGTCTACAGCAAAATGACTCATTGCTCATTCTTGCCAAGACCTGCATTGTTCAGTTGTGTGCTTTGAAGATAATGCAATAAGAGCCACAGTTTAGTCTCGTTTTGGAAATCACAACTTTCATGATCGGGGCAGCTTGGAAAATTTAAATGGCAATTAATTAAAGGAAGAAAACTAAATATGTAAGTGAAGTGGACAAAACCAGATAGTTTGCAATGAAAAATTTAACTAAATTTTAACTTAAGACAATGGTTTTGTGACCTTCGTATTAGCAAAACAGGGAACATATGAGCAGTAGACAAGGAAAAGAGGGAAGAGGGTGTGTGAGGGAGCAGGGAGGGACTCTACTTTTGTGCTCACGTCAATGTTTGTGGGGAGTGTGGCTTTATTTCTTGATCACTGAATATTAAGTCATAATATTTAAAGCACTCAGTTTAAAAGGTAGAAATAATGAAAGCAACAATAAACTGCACACAGCTCCTGTTTCATATGGGCACATAAAAGTTCTCTTCATTTACCGTCTTTCATAAAAAGAAAAAGTAACAAAAATATTGTGGCCTTTCAAAGCAAGCCCTTCAGGGTTGAGGGCACACTTAGCAGGAGCGAAGACTGAGGATTTAAGGCACTAGACTCAGAGCCTTAGCTCAGCACAGTATCCCTCTGACAAATCCAAGCAGAGTAAATGGAGATGCTCTCAGGAAACTGGGAAATATTAGACAGTGGGATGGGGTGCCAAGTCCAGTGCTTGTAACAGATTGTCCCTCAGTGGGAACATCTGTGGGTCACAGCATCCAGCCTACCTTCTGTGAAAACTAATAAATCTAAGAGTCTGTGCTAAATATTAGCTGTGCACTGTGGGAAGCAGAAGAGGGAAAGGCAACATCCATTATCATAATCAAGTAAAAGAATATTTTCTTATTTTTTCCTGTTTGATTAATAGTCCCCATTTCATATCCTTCTCCAGTACAGACAGAAGCTAGTGGAGGGGAAGGAGACACCTAGATAGCTCACACCTTGAGAGACAGAACAGGGAAAGGAAAAGATACATATTCTGGAACCTGGACACAAGTTCATTAGAAAGTCAAGCTTCTTTGCCTTAATAAAATTAACTTGTGATGGAACCAAGCTACCTATCGTAGGCAAACTATTACTTTTGATCCATGTTATCAGCTGTGTACCGTCCTACAAATATGATATTATCCCATTTAATAGACTGAAAAATCTTTAGCAGGTTATTTTCTCTACATATGCATTGAGACTTTTTACTGTGTACCTCTAGCATGGTCTCTTTTGCCCATGTTCTCCGGAATGACTGGTCCCAAACTATGGAATTCATTACATTTGAACACTTTCTCAGTCCTCTGCATTGCTCATAGTCATTCAATACTTAATATGGTAGAGATTTCTTTGCAGGTAATGGGTTAAGGAAATTTGTGTGTATGTGTGTGTGTGTGTGTGTGTGTGTGTGTGTGTGTGTATGTTTACATGCATGTGTGCATATATGAGTATGTGCAAACATGTGTATGGGGGATGTGTAGGAAAAAGAACTAGTATGTATCTAATGCAAAGAATTCAAAGTATATCTGTAATTTTATGCTTATATAAGAAAACTGTAACAAGATTTTTACCTCTTTAAGTTCGCCTTCTGTATTAAGAAATTCTGTAACTCCACTGATAAGTTTGGAATTCATAAATAATGCTTCTCCATACCTACAAAGATAAGAGAAAAGGTCTTAATGTCTACCTAGGTAGTAATTTAAGCAAGTTTTTTATAATGTTTTTTGGAGTCTTTTCCCAAGGGTTACATTTGCCAGAGCAGTCAGTGATCACCAGCTCTCGGGGTAGTACCAGTCAGTCTTTTCATGAGAGAGAAATTCAAAGAAGCATTTCTTGCCATGGGGTGCTATCAGATCCAGCTGACCTGCTGCACAGTGCTTCAAAGAAGTCTGACTCTTAGTGAGCTTGTCAAAATCCCAGGCTCTTAGAGTTAGATGAAGGTGTTGCTGTTCTGTTTGCAAGCCAAGACCCAAGAAAGGGAGAGTTTAATATGTTATAGTACACAGCAATATTGATCATTGTAAGGGAACTGTCTCCCAAGAAATGAAAACAAAAAAGCAAGAGAAGCTCAGACAAGACCAGCACGTCACACAGATTCTGTGTTCTGCCTAGTCATAATAGATATTGAAATTCTAATTAAGTTGTAGAAACCAAGGCAGAGTTCACAAAAAGAGTATCAGTTCTCATATAGTTATTAAAATATCTAGTTATTTATATCGAGTTGTTATATTATATAATTCTTACAGTATGGATACAAATCCTTGACTTATGATCGTTGGATAATGTATCTCCATGCATGGAAGCTCTCAGTTTAATCTACATCTACTGTGCTATGACATTTATTGTAGATTTTGCACTCTCAGAACCAAAATAACCAATAGTACAACTGAAGTTTTGGGAGCCATATTTACTCGATGCTTTCTTTAGCTTCCCCAACTTGTAAGATCTTTACTACTTTAGCTGCTGGTAGACTTAGTTTTATCATCTAAAAGAGTGACTCAGATGGGAAGATCGCCATGATGAGAAAAAGACATCTTAATCAAAGACACTTGAGACTAGAAGCTCCCAGGTACAATGGCACAAACCTGTAATCTGAGCATTCAGGAGACAGAGACAAGGAGAATGCAGTAAGTGTGAGCACAGACTGATCCATCTAGTGAGTGCAAAGATGGCTAAGATTACATGGTGGTACTGTTTCAAAGAGGTAAGCAACCAAACAAGCACTTCAATAATGATACAAGGAAATAGAATGTGCTCAGAAAAATGGCTCTCCATAGTAGACAAAAAGAAACACAAAACCAAAACACATTTCATTCTCTGGGAGGTCCAATTGTTTTCATTTACACTCCCAGGAAAGGAAGAATAAGGCATAATCTCTACCTTTGATTATATATAGCTGAAGCTCCAGATATGTAAAGAGATAATTCCCGTGTAATGTAACTAGATGCCGGATTGATGGAATGATGCACAGAACTGAGAGGTCAACAGCTCTGTATTTTAGGAGATGCATCTAAACTGAGTACAGTGTTGTCCTGAGAAAGAAATGCCAAGCAGAAATCTGACATAAACAAAGTCAAGGAAGTATGAAAACACATGGGAAGGGAAAAGAAGTTTAATTAGTTTGCATCAGAGGACACATATATTGTGAGGCTGGACCAGAAAAAAGAGTTTTAAGAGGTAAACAAAATATACATCATGAAGCTTTGATGTTCAGTGTGGCACAGAATCACAGGGAATTTTATAGAAGAGAGTTATCAATGCCTCTTAGAAGGTTGTGATGATAATGGAAAGACTTACTGTGCATCTATACAGCAGTGAGTATGTGAACAGAAGCAGAAAGATCGAAGACTGCTATAAGCCTACTCAAGAAGAAAAAGAAAAAGAAACAAACATGCTAAAGAAGTGGTAGTAGGACTAGTAAGGAAGCATTCAAAAACATTTGAGACAATTGAGAGGATCTCAGATCTATTATTATATATGGTGAAAGGAAGGAAGAGGACTAAATAGACTTCCAGTTGTGTGGCTTGAGCAATTGGTGAATAGCTATCTGAGGAAAGAGAGGAAAGAATTTCTTACTAAGGAACAAGTGACAAGCAAAAAAAATTGTAGGTTTAGGTTTTAGGTGTATTCAAATAGGAGACCCCATGGGGAATGGCTGATCCACTACATGGTGACATCAGATGAAAAGTGTGGGTTAGAGAAATTCTTCTGAGAGCAACAGAAGCCATGAGAGCACATGATAACTAAAACCAGAAGGAGCATGTAAAGTGAGAATATAGTATCCCAGACAAGCTCTTGCCATGAGTCCTAACACGATAGGAAAATAGGAACTGCTACTAGCACTCCTCCTTGTGAAAATAAACACTGCTGTATTTGTAGACCAAAATCTCAGTCTCCTTTGAATGGTGGTCATCAGTCTTCAGAGACAAAATAAGCGTACTGAGAGTAAGAGAAAATAAATGATATATGTCCACACATGGGTTTCATTGAGCTCCAGTCTATAAAGCTAATGAAATGGCTGGTCTGTGCTTTTGAAATCCTTTAAACTGAAATACTCACAGGTATTAGTTTTACCTTACTGCCTGTTATATGACTCATTATAAACACAATGATGCCTGAGTTCTAAGTTTGCTATCATTCTAAGATATGAGTTTAAAAACATGAAAATGTCAACACGCCTTATAGCTACATCAGTGGTTTCTGACAATAAAGTAGATTTAGATAGAAATGATTGTAACTGTGACAAGTTCCTTTTAATGAACTTGTTATGCAAGGGTAACTGATAAAAGAGTGAAAAAACACACAATAGTTTACATCTGCTTTTAAGAGACCAAATGTTAGGTGTGCTTACTATCTGGGAAAATTTATGTTGAAGAGCAACATGCAGCATTTACATGCTCCATAATAGATTTAATTTAAAATACCACAGAGATTATCAGAGACATAAATTAGCATTTATTATAATATATTTAAATGTTTAATGAAATATTTTCTAAAATTGAAGCTGAAGAATTCTCACTACGAAGCCAGATATCCTGGGAATTAATTCCACTACAGCTGGAATAATACAATGATTTCAGTGATAATTGTGTCTTTTCTGTGTCACTACCTTATTTAGGTGTTTGATGATATTTACATTTAAAGAGAATTTAAAACAATTCTACAAGAGTAAAGTTTCTTGTTGGAATAGCATTTCTATGTTATTTGTGGGTTTTAATAATATAAGCAGAATGTATATGTTTTATGGAAGGACTTTGACTTTATGCACTTTGGTGAATTTCCAAGCAAAATTGCCTGGTTAAACATGTCTTATTATCTCCATACATTCCCATTAATTAAGGTTATCAATCTGTATTACATGAGGGATGGTAGAGAACTGTTAAAAATCAAGAATTTCAAGGAATGGCAAGAGCCATCTTTGCTAAATATTTTAATGTCTAAATTTTTCATTTGGTTCATGGCCCTAAAAAAACCTCATGTGTCTGTAACTCAAATGTTGGCTTTCATCCCTTCATCTGGGCATGAATCTATTATTATCTCTACCTGGTATTTAGTATTTTCCATTTGTCTCTGAAAAACTTCCAGGCAAGGTCTCGGCCATGTGGATTTCTGGCTACGTGGATTATTACATCAATTGCATCTTGATCCAACACCACCTCAGAATTCAGTGACAGATTTAGAAGCCTATAATATAAAAGTGTGGAGAAATATTTAGTCCAAAAAGTTAGACATTTTGTAATCTTATTTAAAAAAAAAAAAACCAAACACACAATTTAGTGTTATTCTTCAAAACTACTTGAGTTAAAACTTGCCCAGTGAACAATTACAGAATAACTTCTGTTTAGGAAATACAGATAAAATTCATAGAATTTTTCATGAAATATATTAAGTGAACTCCAAGAATATCTGTGGGATGGAAAAAATTACAAATCTTACTTGTTGACACAACTCCACTCTCAAACTCTTAATATTGAATGTTTCCTTTTACAATGAAATATTTTCTTAAGCGCATATTAAAACTTAATAAAATAATTAGTCATAAACAATGCTATCTTTCAAGTCCAGTTGCTTTAGTCATGTCACCATGCAAGTAGGTTTCCTTATCTTTAGAAAGATTTGTTTTATAGTAACCAATTTCACAGGACCATATATTCAAGGAAACAAAATAACTCTGGAGCAGTTTGACTGTAGATGATACATTCATTACAAAAATAACTTGGGTAATTTAATGGACTCACCTACTTAATAAATTCCTGTCATCGCTGCAAGTGAGAGCCTCCAGCAATATCTTTTTCTCAGACACGGCAGTGGTGGAGTGGAATTTCATCCAGATGAACTCCCAGACATCCTCATCCAACAACGACACTCCTGTGCAGTAGACGATGTCTCTAACATTCAGTGGTATTCTAGAGAAGCAACCCATAGTGGTTTTCTGTTAATCAAAAGCTTTATGGTTTGAAAATAAAGAACAATGTTGCTTTCCTAGAGCCAGCTATTAAAAAGATGATTTGTCAATTGTATTTCTCCTAAAAGAATATAATAGTATATAGCAATTACATCCAGATATATTAGTGACTAGAAAATAAAATAATGTCTTTTATTCCAAAAAGTTTTCAATTCGACTTTTGTTTATATTCATAAAATTATCATTAAACAAGCTAAAAACAAACATTGCTATAGAACCAAAAATGAAATCCTTTATATTTTAAGTAATCTTAATATAATTCCAATCTGAAAGTTTGCATTCATAACATGTATACTCAGGAAATGAAAACAAAGGTAGAGGATGACAAGTTTATTTGGATAAAATACAACCATATTATTTTAAAATCTTTTTAAAAATTCTACCAAGAAAAATAATACGACTGTGTAAGGCCTGAGTATAAGTAATGGCATCCAGTTTGTGCCAGAGCCTGGAGAGGTCAGAAGAGGGCGTCAGATCCCTGGAACTGGAATTACAGGTTGTGTAACCTGAGCTGGTTTCCTGAAACTCAATCAGAGTCAAGTCTCCTGTAAGAACAGTAAGTACATTTAACTACTGAGCCACCTATCCAGCCCAAAGAAACTTTCATGGGGCCAGTAGAGTGGATTAACTCCATGATCTTGGTGTTATTATTTCCACACGCTACCCAACTGAGCTAACTGGCCACCCTTAACTTTTTATTATATTATTATCTAGAAGTAATTTCTTCAACCATTAAAAATACAGAGGATCATAAACTTAATGATAAGCAGTAAGACACAACTAACAAAGACCTTTCCCTCTATGTTTATATAGTTATTATAAAAGAATAGCAAACTATTACTATGACTCCAAAATAAAATTTTGAGTGAGAAAAATTAGCATGAATTTAGTCAAGCTAGGCAATTCATGAATTATAAATTTGTAAGTCAACTTTTGCACAGCGGTATTCCACAATATACCACTTTTCTGGGCTCTTTAAAATATTTGTCTTGAGAAGTATTCAAAAGAGTTTTTTACTAGTTGAAAAGTGTATATCTCTCTTTTGCAAGCTTCATTAGTCTATTAGTTACATTTCCCACTAATAATTTGAATGTGACTCTACGGATTGTCTTCTCTAAGTCACAGGAAAGAACAATGTTTTTTAAAAATCCAGAACTTTTGCTGTAAGATACTAGGATGGGAAAGCAGAAGCAAACTCTGAGAGGACCAGACTCATTTCCAGAGGCTAAGAAGGGCGGTTGGTAGACTAGCAAACCATTTCCCTCAGCAGTGTTAGCAGTCAAGCATTTGTTTGTCTGTTAAACATCAGAGGAGGGGTTAAAGGAGGAGGACAGAGGTACACTCCCCAAACATCAGAGAGTTTCACAGCTATGTTTAATGTTCCTCTCTATATTTTGTACATTTATACATGAGATTTTTAGCATGGATGCTAGTTATGTACCTATGGAAACCCTAACTCACTGGACTCTATTCTCATCTCTTCATCTTTTCCTCAGCCTGCATCCCCCATAGGAACTATCAACTAGAGTCTTTCCTTGTCAAGAGTTGGTGACACAGATATCTTCCAGTTCTGTATATGACCAGCTTGCTACACTGCATACTGAAATTCACTAATGAGATTAGTGTTAGTATGTTTTAGAGAAAAGACTCATTCTTAATAGCCATAATCTAAGATCACCCAGATATTGTCAATAAATTGGTACTTATAAAAATGGCTGAGTCTTCTAAGAATGCTTATGAGGCAGAGAAGCCAATACTGCATTCCTGTATGACTTTGGCCAACATTTTGATAGAGAACTTTGCAAGTAAGCCTGAAAAATCCTAGCATTTCTACTGAAATCACAAACTCATCAAATAATAGCAGATACATTACTAACAGTTTACTTTCCAAGAGAAATCCCTTAAGCTATGGACAGATCAAAGAGAAGATAAGAACAAGCCCAATGACTGAGGATTTCTATGGCTACATAACCAGCATCCATATTAAGAATTCTGTGTATAAAAGTACAAAAAGTAATAGAGGCAAATATAAGCATAGATATATTCCCTAGAAATTTCATGAATACTACAACCATTAACAAAGGCTGTTTCATTTATCATCTAGAGGAAACTACTTGTGTTAAACAACACAAATGAATACATGGTGTGGCCATGACAGCATCTTACAGACTTTCTAAAGAGGCATCATAGACCAAAAATAATATTTTGTGGAATGCCATGTTCTGAGCTATTTTTTTTTGTAATCTGTGTTATTAATTTTGTCTGCACCCCATCTGTATCAATTACTTTTTATAGCAAAAAGGGACTCTGGGTTAATAAGGGCTATTTTCTATTATTTAAAAAAACATAGTTACTTATAAACTTTCTATATGTATGTCTCCTCTACCCTGTCATCTCAGAGATGAGTGATACCATGGTTACAATGCATCTTTGTGTAAATTTCTTGGGATTCATTGTACCTGCATTCTTAGACTTTTTGAACCTACACTTATCTTTCAGACAGCTTTCTGGTCTTTTCCCTCTGTCTTTTCCTCATATACTTGTGCAGTGCTCATGTTAGCCTTCTTGATAGTGTTCTGAACTCACTTAATGTTTCTTCACTTTTTACCATTCCTGTAAGGTTTCTCCCCTATGATAATTATTTGTAGTGATCTTTGATTTGCTGACATTATGCTTGCTTCTATCTGCGGGTGAAACCACATGTGGATTTTAGTTCAGCTGTTCTTTTCCATGCCCTGCTGGAATCTTTGTTGAAATTCTTACCTTTTTCTTTTATTTTATCTTAGCTTGAGTAAACATACTTACAAAGGCAATTTTGCATTAACAAGTAAGCAATCAAATCTATTTCATTAGGAGGGGTTTCTAGAAGTGTCTTGTCGTTTCTTCATTTTCTGCCTTTATTATCTGTGTGGATTTCTGCACATCACTCCATTTCTCCAAGTGCTGAGAGAAGCTTTGTACAAGAGAAGACCTTTACAAACCAGCCTAGCTGCATTCTGGAAGACCTGTACCAACCAGTTCTTTCTCAGATAGCTGTGACTTTTGTCTGCTTACACTCTGCGGAGCTAAGAGAGAAACTGTGACATTTAAGTGTCTAACCCACTGTGTCCATTCTCTGCTAGGTGTCTAGATCACACCAGATGCATCAGAAGTCCATATCTGGAAAGCCAGTTGATGTCTTAGGAGGCAGATCTGGAGAGACCAGGGCATCATGTGGACAAGTTAATGCTTCTCCCAAAAGGAAGTTAAGATTTGGAATCCCTACCATCTCTGGTCTGCACTGAACATTAGCAAAGATCCTCTGTACCTTCTAGTACGAAGCTGTCTCTGACCTCTCAGGCGGCTAATCTCTGTCAGATCAGTCAGAACGCCAAGACTAGTGAAGCAGATCACTCCAAGAACTGCACAACTTTTAAAAGTGCGCCATTGTGTGTTCCTGAGCCTGTTGAGAGATTTTCATGCCAGCATGACCAACGTGTAATTCTCTGAGAGCTTATCTGGACATGGATGTTACCTCTAATATCCTTTTAAATTTTACATTTTAAGCAGTGTTTAGAATGCCATCTTTCAGAAACACTGGGTATTAGCAAGACTGGGTTTCTAACAAAAAACATTATGCTTACTAGCATTGTCATGATACACAGTCAACACAGGCTTTAAGTGTCTGAAAAGGACATAATTAGCAGTAATCTAAGGAGCTACCCTATTGCCATACACAGTACAATGAAAAGAAACCTTGAAAAGAAATCCAGTCATAAAAGTTTAGATACAACAATCAATATGCTGAAGAAATATAACTTGAGTGTCCTACGCAGCCCTTTGAAAGGAAAGCTACGTAGAATGGGAGAAGATTCTACGTAGAAATCTGTGGCTGTAAATCGAGATAAATGCTGCGGAATATGGATGTGCTTTGCAAAACACTGTGTGTCTACTTTCAGTTCGGTCACAAGCTGTCCATCCCTGGGTACATAGCACACGCATCCAACGTGATGAGGAAGAAAATGATACACACGTGTGTTTGAAAAGATCATCTAAAGCGTGAAAAATTATCTTCAGTCTCGGGAACAAATCCCCAAGTCTCAGGGAAGGATTGGCTCAATTAGCAGATACCAGGAGATATCACTGCATGTATCTCCTCCAAGAATTAAGGCAGAGCTGATTAGCTCAAGAATGCTGATTTTTCTAGCAACTCTTCTACCTCATCAGTTCCTCGCTTCCGCAGCCCTTCAACAGACAAAGAATCAATGTATGGTTCACAAGATCATTTTTACTCATTACCGCAAAGAAAACAAGATTGGTAAGAACTGGATATGCCAGGGGCCCTCAATTCCCAATGACTTACATGGTTAATGAAACCCCCCTTTGTTTCTAAATTTGTAAAGATGTTCTAATAACATTTTCACAAAATGATTGCTCTGGGGACAGTTTAAGATCTCTTTGCATAAACCAAAGTCATTAGGAATAAATGAAAAAGCTCATTTGTTTGTAAAGCATTAGCTAAGAAACCCACAGAACCCATAGTTATGAATGGTACAAATGAGTCCTGAGAGACATTGGATATCAGGATTACAGGGATGAAGGGCCCCTTCCTAGTGAACATGAAAATTGTTTATGAAGATGTGAATATCCCCACGGTCTTTTTGTTTTAACTGTTGCCTCGGAAGTAAATCTTTTAATAGGGGTTCATTGTCTAGAAAGATAGCTGTGTTTGACTTTTTTAGGCATTATATACAAGCACCGACATTGAGCAAATCTCGCCTAGTAACCTGCATGGAAGATGAATGGGGCAATGCTTATCCAAAACGAAATGCTTTTATCTTTCTTAGAGTAGTAACATTGCAGGAAGTATTGCCTAATTAGTGTAACTCCTACTATGGTTTTCACTCCATTCTCATTTTAAGTGGCATTATGACAGTTCATTTGTGTAATAAAAGTTTTGAATGCATGGGTGTTTGTTATATCATTATAGGGCCATTTATTTTCACATTTCAGTGATATATTTAATGTTTAATCCTGCTAAAGGCAAGGGCTTAAAGATGAAATGCTTTGGAGGTAGATGTTAAAAATTAAGAGAAAGAAAAAGGCATTTCTCCCAGGTGTTTTGCTTTAAGTTGAGTAAAAAAAAAATAGTAATAGTAGTGTTAGTATGTTGAACTTACTATAACAAAGTACCAGATGGCTTGTTACAAAGAAAGTTCTTTCTTATAATTCTGAAGACTCAGTTTGTCTTCAGCACAGTAATGATGCCTCACCTGAAGTTGATATCCTTTTTCAAGGACAGGAAATGTGGCCTTCTCCTTTATCTTGCTCTGGCAGAATGGGGCTGGAAAGCTCTCTGAGCTCCTTTCTAAATAAAATTATACTGTGAGGTCTCTGCTTTGTGATCTAATTAATTCTCAAAGGCCACACCTCCTAACACAGTCATTTTCATTGTCGAAGTTAAGAATTTCCTATAGAAACTTTGTGAGGAACACAAAGATTCAGTCCATAAAGGTACTAAAATGAGATTAAGTCACAGTAATTTGATTATTATTTAATTAATTAATTGGAATTAAGACGTCCAAACAAATAAGTAAGAAAATTGCCAAAGATCGGATTCAAAAAGCCTCATACAGCCCTTCTTTTCTTTGGCAAACTATTGGCCTGATTGATGCAGAGTGAGTAGAAGTTACTGTTTTCAACACTGTACTCCTAGTGAGCCCACAAGATCCCAGTGTTACAAAACTTCTTTTCTTGCAGGCTGCCCTGATTCAACTTAGTGGTGAAACCGAACAGAAAGACATAAATGGTGAACAAGAAAAAGGCTTTGGAGGGAGGGAGGGGTGTTATATGGGTGGGGAAGGGAAGAAGTGTGAGGACGAGACTAATCAGAATGTGTTATGTATATTATGCTATTGTCAGAGAATACATTTAATATAATTTTAATTAAATAATGTTATATGTTGATTCATAGGGGAGATGGCTGAAGGGATAAAGAGAAGAATATTAAAATGTTTTTCGAGGTCCAAGTATCACAGGTAGCAGTCCTTTTGCTAAGTTATGACTTCACGTTTAGTAATTACATAGTTTCGCTGTTATGTGGGAAATCATCAAATATTTAATTACATTTGCAAAGACAAGCTTGTTATTATTAGAGTAAAACACATACATAAAACTTCTATTGAATATTCAGACATGATACTAATGATATAATGTTAAACCTTAAAACATCGTCCATAGAAAAATTACATTTATTGAATGAAAAAATCACTACTTTTAAATTATATTTTATAATTAATAAAATATATTCATCTATTTTCAAGTAGCTTCTCTAGAACTAATTTGGCCAGCAGTTTGTTTCTGGTCGAAGTGAGTCAAGGTCAATGCTTTGGGCTTCGTTTTTCTTCCTAATTGGACAGGGCTAAAGTCCAAGGGTTCTAAAGTCCCTTCTTGCTCTGTTACTACAAGAATCTTTTCATTAGTGATCGTATTAACATTGAAATGTGGGTTTAATTATTTTCAAAGACAACGAGAAATATTGCTCACAGAAGCCTCTCCGAGAACAGCACTGCCTTTCAGTGGAGCTTCACATGCCATCAATAAAGAGTGGGGTCCAACATTTAATTAATTTTAATTAATGAACATGGAATTCACTCATTTGAAAGGCTGGGTATCTACTCTACAACTAAACAGCTTTGGTTGAGGCCTCATTGCTAATGCACCAAATTGTGTGCTTTAAAAAGCGTTTGCTCTCTTTTGTTCTTGAGGACCACTAGTTCATGAAGTTAAAGCACAAAGCTGAAAAAAACAATCTGCTTTTTCACAGGTTGACCTTGTGTCCAGTGTCTGTTGCCTCCCTTCCTCTCTGTCCCAATTCTTCAGCTCCTGTCTGCCTCCAAAAACACCACCTTGGATACAACTTAAAAGATATTTAGAAGGAATTTGGGACTTTGTACCTAAGTGTCAATTCATTCATCTGAGAAATGGGGTAATAATTCCTAACAGGGCTGTTGCAATGGAGAAAGGAAATAACGTCACCCAATGCTTGGCACACTGCCCTGTGCATACATGGCCTTTATGTCCGTAGTGTGCACAGTGCAGTATGTCTTACTTCTAATATCAATGGTTGTGGTTTTGTGGTGTGTGTGTGTGTGTGTCCCTATACATACATGTGTAGATCAAAAGGCAACCTTCCTCAGTGTTCCTTTTGGAGACCAGGTATACACCAACTACATTGGGCTGTCTGCGATCTCCTTCATCCATGTCTCTAGCACTAGATAACAGGAACTGACTTACAATGTCTGTCTGTTTTTGTTCCTGAGTGCTGAGGATCCAACTCTGGGTCTTGTGCTTACATTGCAGGCAATTCACCAATGTAGCTATAACCCTAACCTCAAGTTTGAGAAGAAAGTAGTAACCAGCCAATACTCCTATCTTTTCTAAGTTATTAACGGGATTTATAAAGCAGGCATTAAATAATCAAAACAAAACTGAATAATTTATTTTTTAAACATTTCAAGTTTAAGTCAGTTGCATAAAACACATTTTTATGAGAGAGCTAAATTTCTGGCATGTGTTAATCAATTATGATATCCCTGGTAATTTGTAAAATAGCTCTGACACCCAAGAGGAGTGCTGGATTTAAATGTTTCTATAATGGCCCCAGTAGAGGGACAGAATCCTGCATGAAATGTGTAGCCAGTGATAGTAATAAGGGCATTAGGTAGCAAGTCCATTAGGGAAGCACTTTCACATCATATTTAGGAAGATGCTGCCATAGAAAGTTCTCTCTCTTATGCTCAGGGTATGCTTATTTCTAGTTAAGACCAAGTATCACAAAAGGAATACTAAAGTCACAGAAAAAAGACAAAGCCATTCAAAAACAGTCTGCAATGCCCTCTCTACCTAAAAGAATAACACTTCAGAACCTATTGATGGTAAGAGCAAATGTGTGTAGATCAGAATGTCTTCTGAGCTGATGTTCAATACTTCTTGGAATTTTAATTCTGTACATCTGAATGTGGTATGAGCTGCTCTTTCTAGATAAAAAGAAAAGGAAATGTGGCTGGTGGTGAGATGTTAACTCTTCACAGAGTAACCGTGTTGTAATATTACTACAGTCCTTTTAAGAGAATTTAAAAATTAAAAAAAATTTTACTTTGAAAAGGACATTCACTTTAAGTTCAAAAAGCATATGAAATGGTTTTACATTATATATATATATATATATATATATATATATATATATATATATATATATATATATATATATATATATATGCTTTTTTTCCTACTATCAGGGAGAAGGGTGTTGAATGCTAAGTATATGGCCATTTTATAACATGTGATGGGTAAGACACACACACACAAACACAGAGAGAGAGGGAGAAGGGGAGGGAGGGAAGGAGGAATAGACAGGGGAGGTAGAATCCTTAGTAGAATAACACACACACACTGAGAAAGAGAGAGAGAGAGAGAGAGAGAGAGAGAGAGAGAGAGAGAGAGAGAGAATCTTAGGCAGATAACACAAACACACACACATATATGCACACACATAAACATCAAAGAAAAGATAGAAAGACTCCTAGTGGCCTCAACTGCTTGCAAAAGCACTCATCAGTGTCAGCATCCTGAGTGAGGTAACCCAGTCACAAAAGAACATACATAGTATGTACTCACTAATAAGTAGATATTAGACAAAAAGTAAATTAAAATTTAAAAAAAGCTCAGAAAACCCAAAATACAACTCACAGACCATATGAAACCCAAGAAAAAGGAAGACCAAAGTGTTGATGCTTCAGTCCTAATCAGAAGGGGGAAGAAAATAATCACAGGAAGTAGAAGGAGGGAGGAATCTGGGATGAAGAGAGGAGAAAGAGGGAAAATAGGGCAGGATCCCATATGGGAGGAGATGGGGGGGGGAGTATAGAGGATCAGGAATTTGAATAGAGGTGTGTATCAGTGGAGGAAGGGGAACTGGGGGTAGCCACTAGAAAGTCCCAGATGCCAGGGACCCAAGAGGTTTCCAGGACACAACAGGGAGGCCATGAGCACAACAAAGGGGAGCGAGAACCTGCAGAGACCATATCCAGTGGATAGGAACGGCCCGGTTGAGGGACGGGAGCACCCACCTAACTCAAAAATTCAGAATTGCTCCTGTCAAAAGGAAATGCAGGGACAAAAAGTGAAGCAGAGACTAAAGGAAAGGCCATCCACAGACTGCCCCACCTAGGGATCCATCCCATCTGCAGACACCAAACTCAGACACTATTGCTGATGCCAAGAAGCACTTACTGACAGGAGCCTAGTATAGCTGTCCTCTGAGAAGCTCTGCCAGAGCCTGACCAATAAATAAGATAAGGATGCTCACAGCCAACCATTGGACTGAGCACGGGGTCCCCAATGGAGGACTTAGAGAAAAGACTGAAGGAGCTGAAGGGGTTTGCAACCCACAGGAAGAACAACATCAACCAACCAGACACCCCCAAAGCTCCCAGGGATTAAACCACCAACTAAAAAGTACATACACATGGAGGGGCTATGGCTCCAACTGCCTATGTAGCAGAGGATTGCTTTATCTGGCATCAATGGGAGGGGAGGCCCTTGGTCCTGTGGAGGCTTGATGCCCCAGTGTAGGGGAATGCCAGGGCAGTTAGGCAGAAGTGTGTGAGTGGGTGGGTGGGGGAGCACCCTCAAAGAAGCAGGGTGGATTGGGGTGGGGATAGGGGGGTTTTGGAGGAGAAACTGGGAAGGGGGATAACATTTGAAATGTAAATAAATAAAATAACCAAAAAAATTTACTTTCATCTAAAAAATAAAAGAATGTCAAGGACCAATGAAAAGGCAACATAGTAAAGGAGAAGTAATTAGAACATTTACAGACTTGTTTCTCCTCCACTGGACTTAAGCCCACCCCTGGAAAGCTAAGATAGAATTGTCACATTTAATGCTCCTAGGACCTTCTTGTCATGCAGTCAGAGTCAGGTTCCTCCATTGCAGGTCACAAAGGCTCCATGACAAAAATGGAAAGCATACAAATTCTATGATGACTCAAACAGGGGCCAGCAGGCTGCTAGTATAAATAGTGTAAGAACACAGTGTGTTTTAAAACCTAAGATGTACACTGCTGTAGGAGAAACTGTGAAGGAGCTGATAAATTGCCCTCTTTGTAGACATTTGGGTTAAAAAGAAGGCAAAGTGTTTCCTGAGCCTGTGATCATCTGCCTGTGATCCACAAATTCCTGTCTCATCCACCCATCCCAGCTGAGTATGTGGATTCTTCTCCACTCATTTCTGGCCAAGGCACTATAAATCTGTTTTCGATAATACCAAGTATACATATATCAAAAATATTAATGATGCTGTCTGAATCACAATAATTATGGATCAGCAGTCTAGCTTGACTGTTTAGATGGGAGATGAATGATAAGAAGCCCATTTCCATTACAATAGCAAGTACAGAAGGACTGCTGCTCAAATCATGACCCAAGTATGAGTGTCTTGAAAACCCCCAACAATGTACTCAGCTCCTCCTCACCATGTGTTACTTAGAAATAATTTAGAGCAGTAGCCATGGTCTTTTGTAGACATACAAAGGCTGAAAAATGATACAGATTTATTATTTCCATCAAAGCACAGCTTCTATAAAGGGGAGTGATCAGGACAGATGCAGTTTCTCTTTATACTATTAATACATGCCAGTGCCAGTGAGGTTAACCAGAAGATTCACCAGTCTGGGAAGAACTGACTATCATGAACTAATTTCTTGGCATAACAACAAAGTTATCCCGAGAAAGGGAAGACTAGTGTCTTTTTCTCACCTGAAATGTCTTTCTTCCAAAATAGATCTTATTTTAGAAAAGCAAAAACTAGTATGTGTGTGTGTGTGTGTGTGTGTGTGTACATAAGTGTTCATACATTATGTGCATGTGTTTTACCAAATATAATTTTCAGACTTTAACTAATATATGTAGTATACAATAAAATGGTGCACTTTTTGAAATTAGAAAATAATTCTTATACATATTAAATCTGAAATTATCTACTAAATCTGAAATGTGTGTGTGTGTAGGCATATGTATGTGTATGTGTGTCTATAGCCTTCTAATTATGTTTTCAAGTGGAAAATCTGCAAATGTCTGTCAAATCTCATATATGTACGTATTCAAGGGCATATATAGTTTATGTCACCATATCTAATCAAGTATACTTATTAAAAATAGTCACAAAATATATAATTAAAATGAAAGAATATAAAATTAACAAACCAAACAACTTGTATTCTTAAAAAAGAAGACAAGCATGAATGTATAAAAATACTACAAATTGTGTTTAAAAGTACAGTTTGCTTTGGAATGCTTTAATGGAGAAAAACATACAAATGTAGAAAAACATACAAGTTCATTGCTTTGTGGAGTAACTGAAATATTTGGAATGCAAATGTTTATCCATCAGTGTCCTTTTTCTAGACAAATTACACTCTTCATGCTTTTGAAACAATAAACAAATAGTGCGTACACTGCATGCCAATAATGCATATTTTGAGTGAAAAAAAGTATTTGTATCTGAAAGTTAAATAACAGTAATCAATATTTCTATTTGGTTTTATACTATGTCTAAATATATACAAATGAAAGATTCTGAAAATAAACCTGTGGAGACATTGCAATAATTTTATAGAAATTCATATAGATTATTCTATTCACACTATTTGTGGGCTTCTGTGGGTTTTTTTTTAAATCTAGACTTTAAACATAATATTATAGCTAATGATTTTCCATAATTTATATGACCTATGTGAGTGACATGGAGAAACAGCCTTCCTATTTTGTTCTGCCTACTCAAGAAAATTAAGAAAGATAAAGTCAAAAGTTTGATTTGGAATATCTACTATGCATACTACCAAAAAACAAAACAAAACAAACAAAAAAAAAACCAAAGACCACTACAGCATGCTGAATTTATAGCAAGGTTTAACTATAGAATACAAGCTGTGGGTATGTGCATTCGTTTTCTGGGGTTTTTACTATGACAACTTACATGAAACTTTTCACAAAAGCTTGGGGGAGGAGAGAAGTTTGAAACAGAATGGTTGGCTCTTTCTGGACATTTTAGGGGTAAACCTATCCCATGTTTCTCTCCTGCCTTGTTGATGCACCAACAAACCCATATCCCTTCAGTATAGAGTCACTGAAGTCTCTCTGCTTCTATACAATTCAATTTCTGTCTCTTGCTCCTTCATAAGAATGCTCTTCAAGAACAAGGAAGATCAAAGGGTGGAAACAAAATACTCATGGGAGGTAATATGGAGACAAAGTGTGGAGCAGAGACTGAAGGAAAGGCCATCCAGAGACTGCTCCACCTGGGGACCCATTCCATATACAGACACCAAACCCAGACACTATTGCTGATGCCAAGAAGTGCTTGCTGACAGGAGCCTGATACAGCTGTCTCCTGAGAGGCTCTGCCAGAGCCTGACAAATACAGAGGCAGATGCTGGTAGCCTGAGCATGGGGTCCCCAATGGAGGAGTTAGAGAAAAGACTGAAGGAACTGACAGGGTTTGCATCCCATAGGAAGAATAACAATATCAACCAAGCAAACCCTACAGAGATCTCAGGAACTAAACCACCAACCAAAGAATACACATGGAGGGTCCCATGGCTCCAGCAGCATATATGACAGAGGATGGCCTTAACAGACATCAATGGGAGGAAAAGCCCTTGGTCCTGTGAAGGCTCGATACCCCAGTGTAGGGGAATGCCAAGGCGGGGAGGTGGGAGTGGGTGGGAGGGTGAGCACCCTCATAGAAGCAGGGGGAGGGAGGATGGGAATAGGGTTTTCTGGGGGTGGGGGGACTGGGAAAGGGGACAACATTTGAAATGTAAATAAATAAAATATCCAAGAAAAAGAAAAAAAAAGAATGCTTTTCACTGGATGAGGGTCTTTCCAATCAGGACTATATCATCTTGAGACTTTTAACTCCATTATCTTAGAAAAGACCTCATTACTAATAAGACTATATTTGCAAATGAGATTTGGAATTTAGAGAGTCATCTTTAAAGGTCACCTTTCAACCAACCATGGCAGTATGTGTACCAGGGAGCTAGAAGATATTAATTTTTTTTTACTTTGATATATTTTAAGATATGCTTTAAACAATTTTAAAATTCATATCTAATGCGGCCATAAGAGTGATATTAAAAATGTTATACTGTATTAAGAGGCTAATGTGAATTATTTTCATTTTATTTATTTGACATAGAGTGAATACATTCATGTATATTAACAAGGGGAAAAGTTAAAAAGAGCTATGCTGCTAAAGAAGTATTCTTAGTAATTAATCGTAAAGGTCCTAGTACTATTTTGGTAAAGTGTGTTAGAAATCTCTACTATGGTCAACAGTCATGGTAATGACCCTAATCAAAGTATCTGCACCTATGAGTATAATCTACTTGCTTTGAGTAAGAATGTTTAGGACACTACACGTTACTTTGGCTATTCAGGTTTTACTAGATAAATAATGATAACTTCTATTATAAGGTCCATCAGGATAGCTGTCTCAGTTACCTGTGTAGCCCTATATTCATTTTGCTCTTGTTCTGTGATAAACGGGCTGCTTAACGAATGCTATTCTATAATTAGTCAATAGCCAAAGTTTTGATAAATGACATGAGGATTCAACAGTATTGTGCCCGATATCAGTATAATATTGAGCAAACAATACTAGCACAATAAGAAAATTACTATTGGAAGATATAGAGAAAAACCAATTATAGTATAAAGAAAAAATAAATTAAATCAAGTCACCTTCAGAAAGCATAGTTCTATAAAAATTAAAATACCTTGAAGAAATAGTATTAAGTATTTGCCTTGATACCTGGTAAGTAATGTATTTTTTAAAAGTTAAATGTCAAGAAAAAGCTCAAAATGTTAAGAAAAGGAAACATATGAATACTTATTTCTACATTTAAGTTATAAGTTAAAACTAGTAATTAACACATTCAGACTAAATTTTAAAAAGTGCCTATAAGAAAATGATTAGAAATATGAAACTTAAAATAGCAATAAATCCTCGATATCCTCACTACCCCCTTAAGTAGATTCAAAATACAGCCATATCAGTTAGATCTTCAACTAGGCCAATCATTCAAATGTCACATAACAGACTAAATGTTTAATTAATCATTAATTCATTAATAAATTATCAAATTTATTAAATACTCTACCTCAGAAAGAAAGGTGGCACTTTACTGTGAACCCAGAGATGGAAAAAGAGACTTACAAATCTCTCTCTTATGAAGTTTTCTGTGTCTACAAATGCACTATCTGATAGTGATATTAGTACTAGCAAAGACTGCTTAGACTAACTAACAGAAATCATAGCAGAATTCTTACTGCATTCTGTACATTATTTCTCTTCTACCCATGTAGCTGCTACAAAGTACATGTTTGGTAATATACTCTGATCTTAGAACACAGTTCCCTTACGCTCTGATAAGGATGCATAATTAGTTAAATAAGAATTTTGCTCACTCAGCAAATAAAACCAAAACAAGCAAATTAACTGGGAAGAAAAAAAATCTTGCAAAACTTTTAAAGGATGTTCTTATGTCAGTCGATTCTGCTCAATCAGCTAAATGGTTAGAGAGATCCAAGAATCTAACCTTGAGAAAGGATGCTGATGAGGAAAACCTTTTTTGTAAGCACATCGTTGTTTACAGTTACCTTTTTCTCCTTAGACTCACTAACCTAAATCTTTACTGGGGACATGGGTCAGCTAAAGATTTGCAATGCAGACACTCTCACCACTGGTTATTTCTCACTGGTTATTTCCTCTTCGCCTTCCATTTGTCTTATCATCATGGAGAAATCAGACATTATGTATGTGGCATGTGATGAAGATGTTGGCCATTTTATGGTAAGATTGGAGCCATGTTATCCTCTTCACCATTGGATCCCCAGTGCCTTTCTAGCCTAATGCCTAGGACATGGTAGAGACTCAGAATATATTTTATATCTTAATCAAGAACTATAATAATTTTAATTATTCCTGGTTAGATAGGTGTATTTATAAGTATGAGTAAACATTCAAAAATGTTTGATTTTAGAAACATAGCTGAAAATTAAACATTATAATGACTATTAATTACATTCCCATTACTCAAATGTAGACTTAGGAACCAGGCTAGATGATATCAGAGATGTCACAAAGCAGAATAAAGAATGATAATAGTAATTGTGATTATTAGCCTTAAGAAAATAGAAGGCTTGATAATGAGGCCTCAATACAGAGCATGATTTTGATGATATTGATCTGTAATGGAGTGAATGAATCTGCAGTCATGCCCAAATTCTAAGGTCATGTGCTTCCATTTTGCATTCAGCTTTTCCCAGCATGCCTAGCCACTGGTATGGAGATAGCAAATTCCAGGCCAGAAAGATGAAGGAAGGAAGGGAGGGAGGAAGGGAGGGAGGGAGGGAGGGAGGGAGGGAGGGAGGGAGGGAGGGAGGAAGGAAGGAAGGAAGGAAGGAGAGAAATCATCCTTTTGTCTTTCATTGATCATATAACTCAAGTGGGGGAAAATGTACTGAAGTTTCACTCTGGGGAAGGCTGATGGAAAGCATCCCAAAGAAGCCTGTGTGTTCCTCAATGTATTATCAACATTATTTCAATTTAAATCAATACCTCTGCAAAGAGCCATGTTTCAAGTGCAATTTCATACCCAGGCTAAATGAGGAGGACTCATGCACACAGCTCTCTATGAGGTGTGCCCCATAATACAGAATGTATAAAGCCGAGACAGGCCAGATGCAGCTTCATATTGGATACTGATCAACTTTACACATAAGAAAATACAAATTACTAAAATACAGCTCAGTTTCAAGATATTGAACATAATTCACCAAGATTACCACATTTAAATTATCATTCTTCCTAACCACTTAGAAATAACCGAAGCAATATTTTCTAATATTCTAATATTAAGTAATATTCTATTATTTAAAGAATAAAAGTATAGAGGTCATTAGGAAGTAAAAAGATATATCTTGAGTTATAAAACACTATTAGCTAGTTAGTAAATTAGTATCCTAAGTAAAATACTTAAATGCAAGTAAGAAAATTATAGAAAATTAAAATTAATATATGAGTTGTGTATCTTGTACACTAAAATAGACCACAAATACTTATACATTTCAAAGGGCAATGATAAGAGACAAAATTAAGAAGCATATAAGGTTCCCAAAGATGTCCATATGCATAATTTTAGGACGTCAGTTTTTAGAATATGTGCTCCTTTACATGTGTCTATCTACAGATGTAGCTATGTCTTTATAAGTAGGAAAGGTTTTCAATTTTTACTTAAACAAACTTATGACATAAACTATAATGAGTTTCATGAACACAGGTAGAGAAATAAAGCTAATTTAAGAGCCCAGTGAGCACTAAGTTTCAAGGGCCATGTTCACACCACCGTTAAGCCCAAATATTCAGTGTCATTAGCTCTCAATCCCTGCTCTGGATCATCTCACTGCTATGTGTGCTTTCTGGTTAGACAACCTTTGTCATTTCTCATTAAAGCAGTTCCTTCTCTACAATAATTCTGCACTCTTCAAAAGTGATATATTCATACCTATGGAGTAAGGGAACCTGTGAATTATGTCACATGAACCAAGTTCCAAGATCCTACATTTTCCTTTTATAAAAGTGATTCTATTACTTCTACCACCTAGAGAGAAAATAATTCTCACTTATGTTTTGTCTTCCAACAGTTCATGGCACTGCAATGGCAAAGAGAATTTTAAATATTGGTGATGATAGTTGTGAAATATGATTTTAGGCTCTTAAATTATGTTTATTCACAAATCACAAAGGAAGGCCCATGCTAGCAGATAATGAAATTTTGATCATTGATTATAATGATATTTGGCATAAAAATTGGGAATACCATGAAAAATCCCTTCACATTGCTTCAAGGAATCACACACACACACACACACACACACACACATACACACACACATTGCAGAAATGTATCACAGAACAGCTCACAGATTTCTGAGAGACATTACATTAGAATTAAAGTCTGGAGAAGAGAGAAGAGTGACAGTGACATAGAATCTGTGACTACTCTGAAGCCCAGTGCCAACATATCCCTCAAGTTGTTGGTAAGATGCATCCTAAATATTCCCAGAACAATACAGATCATTCCCATTGCTCTGGGTTGCTCACCAACACTTGATGGCAGGACTTAATTGCTGAAGGCATCACATACTTCGGTCCTAGGACCAGGGGAAATCGAGATGGCCAGGAAGCTTTCTCCCTGATCGGTAACTTTAGTATTGGATGTGCTGTACAGGAAGCTGTGGGCAAAAGTCACCCATAGTCTTATTGAGATATGAATACTGTGAACTACAGTTATGACTGGAATGAGATGTTCTCATGACTGCAATTGTGGCCTAAATATTAACAGGTAACTAGCCACATTGTGATTATCTTTGAGACCTTATGTATAGGATAATACACTTATGTGTTACTATTAATCTGGTCAAGAACCCATAGTTAGGAAGCTTATAATCCCCAGGACATTATTTTTCCAAATAAACACAGTACAAAGTTATCCTCTAGTTTTGTATCTCTATACACATAAATTAGTGCTATCTTGAACTTCATCAGAGAAGCTTATTTGGATGGTGTACATAGTGGACAGTGCTTGACACATTCACCACTGGTGAAATTGCAGAGAATAAGGGCCAGGAGAGTGCTCAGGCACAAATAAGATATCTACTACACACACACACACACACACACAGAGAGAGAGAGAGAGAGAGAGAGAGAGAGAGAGAGAGAGAGAGAGAAATGGAGGAGGGAAGGAGGGAGGGAAGGGGAGGGGAGAGGAGAGGAGAGAAGAGAATCTTGAAGAGGCAAAATATTCTTAAGAACAAGATATCTAGGGGGACCTAAGAGAATGAAACAGTGGCAAGTGAACATGACATGAATATTTCTATCAGGAACTCACAGCAGCTATGGCTGCCTGCACATGGGAGTCTACATTCTGGCACAGAGAGAGAAAAGGCACATGAATCCACATCACTAACTGCTGAGCTATTAACAGCGGGTGACTTCTACAGGAAAAAAAAAAGTCAATTATCTTTAGGGGTAAGGACCCTGCTAGTTCTTCTCCCTCCAGAGAACGACCTCCTACATATTAGTAAGTAAGAATAACATCCAGAGGGTTATTTAAAAAGTAAAGTTGGGCGTGGTGGCACATACGTTTAATCCCAGCACTCAGGAGGCAGAGGCAGGCAGATCTCTGTAAGTTCAAGACCAGCCTGATCTACCAAGAGAGTTCAAGGAAGACCAGCATTACAGAGAAACCCTGTCTTGAAAACCAAAAAAAAAAAAAAAAAGGAAAAGGAAAATAAAATAAAGAATGCATGAAGTTGGGAGAGTGTGTGGAGGGTGGGTTGATCTTGTTGGAGTGGGAGCCTCAATATGGCCAAAATTCATTAAACTATTTCCAAAGAATAAAACTATTATACCAAAAAGAAAGCAATCGTATTGTTAAATTCTAATAATAAGTACAATTAAAATGTGCTTTTTAGAGTCTACTGGTTGCATTTGGAGTATCTGAAGGGACCATATTTAGAAATGCATGTTGACAGTATACTGTGAATTAAATCTTTGAAATGATTTAAATGTCTGTGGATAGAAATTGTTGTATTCCATCTTAAGATATTTTAGAGGACATATAGGCACAGAGCTGGAGCTTATGGAATTATTTTCATGATATTTTTTGGGATTTCTTCTATTCAGAAATACAGCCATTAGAGTTTGTCACTCTTCCTTCTTCAATGATGCTCAGAAAACTCTACCTCTTTCATTCAACTGGTAGGTTTCAACACAACCTTTTAAAATGTATTTTGATATAATCAATCCATACATTAATTTTATCCCTATACAATAATGTCTTGACTCTCACAGGTGATAGATCACTCATTGGGGACACTCGCTTGAGCTTTGATTTTAGTTGTCTGTGACTGTTTTTGAAATTTGGTCTCCACCTGTAGTGGTTTGAATAACGATGATCCCCATAGGTGCATGTATTGTAATACTTTGTCCCTGATTGGTAGAAATTTTGGGGAAGGAGGGATGGCCTTGTTGGAGGAGGTGTGTCACTAGAAGTGGGTTCCACAGCTTCCAAAGGCCATCCCCTTCCCGTTTAACTATCTCTGCTCATATATGTGGATCAAGATGTAAGCCCTCAGCTATGACCCCAGGGCTGTACCTGCTTGCCTGCAGCCGTGATCCCCACCAAGATGTTCATGGATACTAACCTTCTGAAACGGTGAACCCCAAATTAAATATTTTTTTTTATAATTTGCTTTGTTCATATTGTTTGGTTGTAGTATTTGAAAAGTAGCTAACATACCACTCCACTAGACTTTATAGTTTATAACGTAGGACCCTGTACTGTCAATACAAGCCAAGTGAGAGGGTCTAGCATCAAATCAATAAAAACTGCTGCCTTCCAAGTGTCTAACTGAGTAAATAGGAGCTGCCCAAAGTACATTTACTGAATATATCAACACCTGCCCTTGTATTAAACGACCAAATTGTACCATAATTGACCTAGAGTAGAAAATATGTAGGGTTTATATTCACAGAGTAGGTGTGAAGATTTGACATAACCACTGAGGCTTTGTGAAACCTCAATTCAGAAGCATAGCTGAGATCCTAAGAGGCTGACTGAATCATCTAAAACATTTATTCAGTGTAAAACCAGGGACAAGACATAATCCCTTAACTCAGTTCTCTGGTGGTAGGGGTAGCCACTTATCTAAACCCCCTGTTCTAGTCACTCCTCTACAAAATAGCCATGTTGTTAAGCTAACACTGTTCTGGCTAAGCAGTTCTGATTGAAGAAAACTTCAAATCTATGAATGTAATGTTTGGTACAATATGATAAGTATATTTGGTACAATATATGGTAAGTCCTAAAGGAACAGGTACAGAAATTCTAAATCTCATGAACTGTAAGTTAAAATAAGTCCTTGTTTGAGAAGTAGATAATATACAGGTTTTTAAAATATATATATATCTTTATTTTATGTTCATGGATGCTCTGTCTGCATGTCTGTGTAAGGGTGCCAGATCCTCTGGAACTGGAGTTACAGACAGCTGTGAGCTATCATGTGAGTGTTCAGAATTATTCTTGGGCCCTCTGGAAGAATGGTCAGTGCTCTTCATAACTGAGCCATCTTTCCAGCCCCCAAGTATATATAAACAAATTTACTTAAAGCATGATACAAAAAATCCTTTCACATTTATATTCTAGTAAAAGTCAAGAAATGATGGACAAAGATAAAATACAGAGATAAATGGCGTAAGTTTCGATGAGTGTAGTATGAGAAGTAATGAAGGGTGGGGTCCATGTGTCATAATGGCATCAAACTACCATGAAGAAGAAAGGAAAGGTAATATTTACTTAGAGACCTGGATGGGCAGTGTTTTTAAAAGGAAGGGAAAACAATAAATGTCCTCTTGTTCCTAATTTAGAATAACTTTGATAATATTCTTTTTCTCTATCACCTTTTGTAAACCCCAAACTTATATAATGTAGACCTAACACTGAACCATTTCAATAAATGTTACTATCTCTGATTTCGCCATTTAAGATTCACATTAACCCCACACAGAGGCACATTATAACAAAGGCTGTTTTGTTTTGTCTCGTTTGTTTGTCTTTATTTCATCTGCAGTTCGGGTGTCTGAAGGTAGGTAAACATTCTCTTCCTGACCTCTCCTAGCCTGAGTGGTTGATCAGCTAGATGATCGATCGCCACTCATCTAACAGGGACACTAAGGGGGTTTGCCAAGAGTTTCTAGTTGAATAGCCTCTGTTTGATCACAGTGTCCTTTACTCGGGGAATTCTCTTTGCTTACAGCAGCAGTTCCCAAAGTGTGCTTCCCAGAGCAACTGCTCCACCATTACTTGGGATTTTCTTATAAATACAGACTATTAGACCTCAGTCTAACAACTTAACCACAAAATACAGATGTAGTACCCCATAAACTGAGGTCCTCAGCTGTGGATGCTGCCAATTTCTCAGCCAGTTATTTATATCTGCTACTGAAGACAGCACTTGACATACCTGGCAGTGGTTATAGTTTTTTAATATTTTAAAACATTCTTGAAAAATTATATATGACAACTTGATCCACAATGAACCAAATGTAGTAGGGGCAGGAATAAGGCTGAAAGGAGCGGGTAGTCCTGTCATCGAGGCAAGCTGCAAAACTTCTACAGGACCTGAATTTTCCTTGGGCAGAAATAAAAGTAAGATTTTACACAAAACTTGGCGGTCTCTGGAATGTGACAAGCATTAAAAGAAAGGTAAATGTAGATTGATGACCAATATTAATAACATATTAGTGGCATTATGAATAATTACAGGCATAGTGAAGTTTCTGAATTAAACTCACAAAATTTCAGAGAAGCTCCTCTATGTCTTTTTTTTTTTTCTTTTTTCTTTTGGTTTCAAAAGGAATTTTAAAATCATTTCAGTTCAATAGACTTTGTTTATGGAAAGAGAATGATTTTGTGTGTGAGAGTACATTTGTGCATTATGTATAGATGCACATGTGTGTCTATGTGTGTGTGTGTGTGCATGTATATGTCTGTGTGTATATATATGTGTGTGTGTGTATATATGTGTGTTTGGGTATATATGTGCTTACGTGTATATGTGTGCATATGTGTGTCTGTGTATATGTGTCTGTATATGTATGTGTCAGTGTGTCTGGGTGTGTCTGGGTGTATCTGTGTGTCTGTTGTTTGTGTGTCTGTGGAACCAGAGAATAACATGAGGTGTTGTTATTCAGGAACTGCCCACCTTGGTTTTTGAGACAAAGCCTCTTATATAGCCAAAGCTCACCATATAGGCTAGGTTGGTTGACCAGTAATTTCCAAAGAATCACCTGTCATTGCTTCTCCAGTACTGGGATTATAGAAAGATATTATACATAAAGATTCAATGAATAGAATCCATGTGCCTGAAAAGTCCTCTATTAACTGAGCTATTTCCTAGTCCCACTTTAAAATATTTTTTTAAAGTAGAGTTAAGATGTCAGTCTCTAGTTTACATGTTGGGAAAGGGTACTGTTATCTATTGGATAAATCTTTCATATGAAGTTAATCTGTGAATTTCCCAGGATTCTCTACAGGAAAAGAGACATCAAGGGAATATGTATTATAGAGAGGACTTACTAGATTGGCTTAGATTGTATGGCCTGTGTACTCCAACAATTCAATGGGAACTAACCATCTTCACACTCAGAATGGGATTAAAACTTGTGTTGTGGCCTCTAGTGCTATTTGAAAAAATTCTTTGGGTACACATGTAATTTCAGTTTAAATCTATTAGTGAAAAAAAGTTATGATCCCTATGTGGCCAAGCATATAAACTCCACTGCATGCCAGCACGGAGATTGTCAAGTAGAAATTAATCTTCAGGAGCAGGGTATGCTCTATACTTGACTCAGTGAAACTCTTATTTCTTATCTATTTATCAGCAAATGAGAGAAACTACTATCTCTGGTTTATATATTATAGCAATTAATATATTGATAACAAAAAGACTGGTCTTTCTTATTTTTTTTTTTATTTTATTTTTAGGTGTGAAATTTCCAGGTCTCATAAGCTCTCTCCTAGTTCATATTTTCAAGATCGCTTTATCATTTGTATTGTTCTCTACCCAAGGCTTGGCAATTTGTCTCTTTTCTGAACTGTGGCACTCTGCTGAACTTACCCTGCAAAATTGCAACCTAACAAGACCTGAATGTAGCTCAATCCATTTTTATGCATGACATCACCATTACAATTCAGCACATTATAGCATTTGAATATTGTAAAAGGGATCAGAATGCCGACTCATTCAATTTATCACCCACTGTAAGTCCTGAATTTTTCTCTCTGCTCCCATCATCTCCAACTATTCATGGCACTTTTTGTTTCCGTTATCCTCCTTGCACCGACATTCACATCTGTTCCATTTTCCTGATTCCAGTGGCTCTGATTTGCCCATCTGCCTAATGTGTCAAGATGCTGGAGCAGCTCTACAGCACCCCCTAGGTTATGCGAACCTCCGACTTCTGGTTTCATTGTTCTGTTTTTTCAGAATATACACACACCTTCCAACAAGTTCCACGTGTTATTTATGTGACTCCCAATGCTCCTCACGTAGATAAGATTTTACAAATTACCCCTTTTAAGATTCAAGGTAAACATCAAACAAAGCATGGGGAAAGAAAGCTGACTAAGCAAATCACGCCTGTTCTTCCCTTTGCTGTTCATTTAAGAAAGCTAAAGTTTTATTTTTGGTGCTATTATTTATCCCTTTACCTCCCCCCAAAAATAACAACCTATATAGGAAACCATCGATGAGAACTATCAAAAATTGTGATAAAGAAGCTGAACTATAGCTCTCCACAATTGATGTGTCTGGGGAAGAAACTGTCAAAAGAATTATAAAATGTTTGGCTCCAACTTAATCATTTGTACCATGAACAAAGGCAGAATTATCAAAACCAAAATGAGCTGACCACATATGCATGAACTTCCATTTAGAAAGGAATTATGGCAATAATACATGACAAAAGCTTGTGAATGAAAAGTAGTGTACTTATTAAGCCAGTTTTCTTTAAGTGGCTGAGCACAGGGAGTTGACCATGTTCCAGGGAGAATATAGACAATACAAATTACACGTGTGGTCTTTCTTTTTCTTTTTCTTTTCTTTTCTTTTCTTTTTTTTTTTTTTTTTTTTTTTTTTGAGGGGAAGATAGGCAGGGAGTCCACAAGGATAGTGGTTAGATTGAGAGGGCTAGGAAGTGAGTCTAACCAGGACACAATAAGTAAAATTCCCAAATAACCAATTAAAATATTATGTTGAAGAGGAAGAAATCTAAACCTAGCACCAACTGTCAACTATCTTTCATGGTGTTGCTCTGCTATTAAGATGCCATGTGAATAGTTGAGAGAAAGCCCTGAATCTTCACATACACTAGCTCAGTGGATATTATGTTCCCTTGTTTCAGTAGACCACTAGTGGGTATACCACACAGTTGCTTAAGCAAATTTTAGTAAACAGAGTAAGTTCCACTTAGCAAATCTGCATGCCTCAACACAAAAGAAAGCAAAGCAGAGATCATAAAAGTAATGAAGAAACTTTCAAAAGAATCATAAAATGTTTGGCTCCAACTTAATGACTTTTACCATGAATAAAGGCAGAATTATCAAAGCCAAAATGAGTTGACCACTTATGCATAAACTTCCATTTATAAAGGAATTATGGGAATAATAGATTACAAAAGCTTGCGAATGAAAACTAGTATATTTATTAGAATAGTCAGCATCCTGTGTGTGTCATTTGGAATCCCATCTTCCTGCTTTACACTGTGGTACTGAGTCACTGCTGCCACTGGTCCAAGCCAGTCTATTTAAGATAGCTTCATCTATCAAGGAAGAGAACGCTTCTTCCAAGCAGGAATCTCTTCCTTTGACATGTCCCCCCCTTTCTTTTGCTCCTATTTTTTTTTACAGAAGGTAAACTATAAATTTATTGAACACCACTGTCACACTATACCATTAATAGAAGTATGCACTATTAATTTTGAGATCACTTCTATTTGCTTAGCCACCATCTGATAAAAAAAACTTGTTTAATAAAGGTTTTCAGGTAAATGATTATTTTTAAAATTAGGGAGCTTTCCCCAATAATTATAATTTTTAAATGTAGATGCTAAGCCTGGATACTCTTTTAGAATTTATGTTAATACAGTGTTGTCAAACACATCTTATAAAATGGGAAGAAAACATGTTCACACGGAGAACATGAGTCAAAGATTAAAATCAATTATTATCTCTAAGGAAGGGCATGCATTTATAGCCAATAAGTACATAATAAATACATTAATAGGAAACAATGGAAAAGTAAAGCATAAGGAAATAGAGATTATAATTTGTAAATACTATTACTGTTCACTCTCTTTCTATTGGGTTCATTTATGCTTTGGATAAATGTTTCTGTGTTCTAATTGCATGTGGTAGACTCGGAGGAGGTGAAGATAACAGGCAAGTAGGTCTTATGATGTGTCCAGTTCCAATGCAACAGTTTTTAGAAGGCTTATCCCAAAGGACACTTAAGGCAAACATCAGTGAAAATGTAAAAACAGTGACACTTCAGGCCAAGAAAAGACAGATGGAATTTAATCATCCACTTAAATGCATGATGGATCAATTGACAGATGACAGCGACAAAGTACTTCCCTCCTTAACTCAGCATAGGATCAGAAACAATTCATTTAAAGGACAAGGGAGAAGCTGTTAGAGAAAGGGAGACGCCCTAAACATTACAGCGAAGGCTTTCCCTCCGGGACCGCACTAAAACACATGTGCCAGTCTTTGATTTGGACTCAGTGAGGTATTAAACTTAAATGTGAAATTGTTGCTAGGACAATTATCAAGTTGCTCCCAAAGCAAGTATTAGTGCCTACAGTTCTATATGTTTCTCTGTGAGGTCTTTACCACGGCGACCTACATCGGAGGTAAATCTCCTGTGCTGCGCAAACACCACCCTCCAGCCGTCCTTCCCTTTCCACGGGACTGTTGTTCTGTAGTTAATCATGGAAGCCAGAAACGAATCCTATATATGTGTGTGTGTGTGTGTGTGTGTGTGTGTGTGTGTGTGTGTGTGTGTGTAGATGTATATATATACATATATATTAAATTTAAATGTATACATATGTAAATTATATGTATATAAATGTAAATTATATATATACATATATCTACATACACATCACACATACCAGAAACTAATCATACACACACATATATACACACACATATATACACACATCATATATATCATACATACACACACACTTTGGGAAACTGGCTCTGTATATATGAGAATATATGTATGACTACATGTATATTTATATATGTATATATGTATATATATGTGAGAATTAAGACATATATTATTTAATAAAATGTTTTTATGAATATAATGCCATGTTTTAATGAAAGTGTATCATATCTATATATGTCTTATAGATGACACACACAGAGCACACACACATATCTTATCGGCATATGTATATGAGCATTCTAATACAAATATTACATGTACATATGAACTAAGACTCCTAGAAATACAAAGAACTATCATTCTGTCAATAAGGTGTGTGTGTGTGTGTGTGTGTGTGTGTGTTGACTATAAAACATATATAGGTACGATACATCTATCACTTTCATTAAAATGTGACATTTCATAGAATAATGTTTTCTTAAAAACATTTTATTAAATAATTTTAATTTTCCATTTGTATTAATATTATGCATCATAAAATTCTAAGATAAGACACAAGTTTAAGGGCATTGTTGAGGGGCACCCAAAGAGCAAAGGCCTTGCTTACGACCTTTTGGTTTTTAGTTTTTCATATAATCACCAGTTCTGCTTCCTTGTTGATAATCTTTGCTAGTGACTATGAACGAATACTTCAACCTTTATAAAAACCTTTAGGAGTTTAAATTAAGTTATTTTCTTTCATATAATGAAGTTATCATACTTAATACAAGGTGATCCCCCACATATATGAAGAATGAGAGCCTAGATAAACAAAGTTAGCCTAAAGCCCGAGTAACAGTCCCAGGATGAGTGTGTTGTAGCTTCTGAGCTGCTACTTTGCCCACTGTGAAGCTGAGACAATGATCTCCTGTGTATTTTCCTTGTCTTGCTTTTCCCCAGCTGATAAGAGGGATGTAGCCACCTAGATCTGAAAAATGCCATCAGAAGTGCAGGATGTGCTCAACTTACCTGTTTCTGTTGCTGGAAATCCAGTCTGAAATAAGTGTGGACGCTTGCTGGTGACAGTGCTTGTTCCCAAAGCTACATGCCAACATTATCACTTCCCTCCGTAGCTCTCTAGATGTTGTCAAAGGGGGGAAAAAAGGTTAAAGAAAATGTTACTGTTTGAAAAAAATCAGAGCAAATAATTTTGGATGGATGGTTTGATAGATGGATAGATGGATGGATACAGATAGAATATACACATATGGGAAAGCCAGAGACAGACAGACCACCATTTCTCATATGTTGGTTATATCTTTTGTCATCTTGATTGGATTCAAAGTTAGCAATGAAGATATGTCTCTGATATACCTGTTGTTTCCAGACACAGTTTATTGAAGAAACGGGGCCCATTCTGATTGCACATGGTACCATCCCATGGGCAGAGGTCTAGACCTTATTCAGGAAAAGGGATGAAGCCAAACTGAGCTGTAAACTTCACCTCTCCTTGCTTCCTGAGTGTGGACACAACATGATAACCCCCTCACACTTCCACCCCATGCATGGTGACTCATGGAAAGTATCCTGGTAAAACAAGGATCAAAGGACGCCCTGCATTTAAACAGGACCGAAACACATACGAACTCACAAGACTGTGACAACCTTTATAAGACCTGTACAGGTTCAAGCCAGACAAGGAAAAATCAATTTTCTGCAGTTGGGGTTGCTGTATATATAAACATCATACTCCATCATAGGATCCATACCCAGGAGTACTTGGCCATCACAAAACTGATTCCATTTTTTTGTTTTGTTTACTTGCTTTTTGTCTTATTGGGTTTTATTTGTCTTTCTTTCTCTCATTCTTTCTTTCTCTTTTGGTTTTTGATTAATACAGACAAAGAACCACTTGAAGTTGGGTGGGTTGGGACACGGGGTGTATGTAGGAGGAGTTGAGGGAAGGAAACTCCTTCCCTTGTATATTTGCATGAAATATATTGTGTGGAAGAAAACTTTGTTTCCTTTATCGTTTATTTTGTTACAGCATGGAAAAAGTAATTAATATGGTAGGTAAGTAAAAGACAACACAAAATAGGTTTAGATACAGAAACCCTATGCTGCTGAGCAAAGAGACTGAATTAGGCTGAGTGGGAGCTGAGCACACTAAGTGCTTTCTGGAGCTAGTCCTCCACTCAGGGGTACAGGTTCTGATGCCAAGATCAGACACATCTTAAATTAAAACACAGTCATGAACTGCTTTTTTCTCTTAATCAGGAAGCAAAAACTGTGTTGCCTAGCTGTAGTCTTCCCTGGTAAGTGAAATGCAAAATAAGCCAAAGGCAGCCTCATGATGCTAAAAAGTCACAGTGTCACTAGGGTGTGTATTTGCAGAGCTCTGGGGAAAGAGAATAATAATAAAGTCAAACAGTACTCATGTTGATAGGAGGCTTGAACAAGCGATCCATTGAAGTTATTTTTTGGCCATCCAAGCTTGATGTACGTTGTTGCAACTTGTTTTAGAATGTATTCCTACACGGAGAAGGGGAAAGACCAAGATGATATTAGTTTCACTCTTCCAAAATTCTTTAAATTAAAAACTAAATCTTGGTGATTCCATGTATTTTTCTTCTTATGCTATTATTTAACTTACAATTTCAGACATAGAAGACAGTATTCTTTTTTTCTAACTGAATAATTTGCATGCAAATTTTTTCATGACCTATCTTAATGAAGTAAGGAAAATGAGGAATATTCAGGGTGAGATTCATGCATGCATATATGTAACTATACATAGATACATCTTAGGAAAATATGCATCTAATGTACTTTTTAAGGTTACATTTTTGTTTATGCATAGATCTGGGTCCCTACATGAGTAGATGCCAGCTATGTACATGTGCTCACAGGGGGCAGAAAAAGGCCTCAGTTCTACTCTAGCTAGAGTTATAGGTGATTGTAAGCTACCCAAGCCAATACAGATGCTGGTAATTGAACCACGGTCCTCCAGAAGAGCAGCAAGCAATTTTAATCTTCTGGGCCATTCTGAAACAACTAATATTTATATATTTTGCATCAATAGAAGCCACGCAGTGCAAAGCTGTTAGACTGGCCCAGCCAATAGGCTAGTGTTATGGAAGAGAGGATACACATAGCACGTCTATACGGTGATATCGTATCATAATTTCAAAAATCTGTTCAACTAATGATGCTTTTAAATATCAATGCCAATGTAAGATATGTTCTCCCTTACTTTAATGCAATCATAGACTTTTGTCTAAGGAACGAAAGCACTAAAATTACAGTAAGAACATCACTCAACTTTTACTATAGGCGAGGAATCTAACAAAACTATACTATTCAAAAGTATAAATATACACAAGAGTGCATTTTGACTTTTTCGGAGTTTCATAGTTCAGCATCTCTTTGTTAGGGAAAAAGAGAAATATAAGACTTTCTCTAGCAGATAAACATCCCCTTACTCAAACGATACATTTCTTTGCATGTTTGTTGCTAAGGGCTTATGCAAAACTAACAACAATGAACAGGCAAGCCATCATTATTCTCTCTTTTAAAAGAGTAAATTGACAGAATCACTTTGATGAAGCCTTTGGGTAAGAAGAAAAGGAGTCAACGGGGCCCCTGAGACAAACATTAGACAACCTGGATGGTTCTCACCACATATGGGATCGCTGACATCCCATCTTTGAATAATTTCAATTGTGTATGTTAACTCACAGACTTATTATGTCATAAGTCACAGGATCATTTCATAATGCACAGTACAGGTTCTTAAAATACCTGAAGAAAAGCTTCCAGTGCACTAAAGTGACTGTGATAAGAAAGCAAAGAATGAAAAGCTCATTAGCTGTACTTAATCCTGATAGTATTCAAAATGATCATTGAATCCAATTACATGCTCTTGGCAGTACAATTTTGGTTTCCTGGGCTTTAAGCTTAGAAAATCTGGTCAGGTACCATTTTGGAATGTGTGTCATGACTCTGTGTCTGCTTGGATTATCTATTGTTTGCTGCCCTGTATCCCCTTGGACCCAATTATGGATGGGCTTTGGCCTCAATGTTGATCTTATCCTTGTTAATTAAGGAGGTGCATTGAATTCACCATGCCCTTTTGGATAAAAATAATGACTAAGAATATTTATTGAAACTGTCTATATTCTGTTAAGTTTTCTGAGATCTCTCTACTCAGGTTAAGTCCTTTGTGAACAGAGAGCCCTTTAACTCTGAAGAAGTAAGTTTGAACTTTATGGATTTGCCATGTACATTCTTTCTTAAATTCTCAAGCACTTAAGCTTAATTGACACTTTTAGGCCAGAATAAAAGATAGCTTGTGTTAAATTTCTTTTTTCAAATAACTGTCATCGGTATTGCATAGAAAATCAGGACAAAAATAACAGCCTAAACGGGCAAGAGTAAATGAAATAATTCAGACTCAGTTGCATAGAGTGCATAATGAGAAAATATTTTATCTTCTGAATATTAGAGAGAAGAAATTCTATATTCCTACATTGAAGATATTGTAGTTCTCCATGCGGTCCAGTAATTTATCCAGAGGATAAAGAGCACGGCTGGCAGCATGCCAAGGAAGAAAATCCTTTTCCTCAGACAGGTATCTGATGATCTCTAGGGGAATATTCTGGGGCAAATAGCCTGCCCTGCACAGTCAAAAGAAAGTTATTGTTAATTAGACACAGAAAAGATGCACAATAATGCAAAAAAATGAAGAGTTTTACTTAGGCAAATAAAAGACAGAAAACAAAATTCATCATAGTCTGAGGAAAGAACGTTTAGTGATATAAAAATAAAGTTACTCATTTTAAAACAATGGTTTATTAGGGTACCAGAGCCACAAAGTACATGCAGAGTCAGAAAGTTCAAGTGTTGCAAGAATACAAACACGTCAGGATGTGTTTTGGTAACGGAGAGAACCATGGAATTTGACCTGAGCCAATAGGTATTTCCTTGACAGAAACTCTTCAGGTGAAACAAGTAATGGAAAGTAATTGATCACTAGCTTGTGATTTCCTGTAGTTCCATGTGGTGACTTTTAATCCCTATTTTTCTCTAAAAGATGGCTAAAATTAAACTATCAATTTAAGTTTTAAATGTGTATGTCATGTAACAATATGAATACATTTAATTCGATGTTTTGTGTACGTGTGTTTGTATATATTACAGTGTGGTGTGTCATTGCATGTGTGTGCATACCACAGTGCACATGTGAAGGTCAGGAGATATCTTTGCGTGTCAGTTCTCTCTTACTTGCTGCTATGAATGCTATGCCAGTTGGCCTACAAGTTTACAGCAAGCCTGCTTTTTGTCTCCTTTCTCTCAGAGATGCACCCTGGGATACTGACATATGCCACAACATCAAGATTTTTAGTTGAAGAGGAGGATGCTGGGGGATCTGTACTCAGGTCATCAAACTTATGTTGCAAATACCTTACCCAGTGAGCCATTTTGCCACTCAAATATGAAAGTATTTAGTACATATGGAAATGAAGCATTGGAAAGTTATCTGAGTACATTTTATCTCTAATTTTAGGGGGTTCTATAGAATTAAAAAAATGATTAGTATATCTTGAATCTCCCATGGATCACATAGAAATGGCAGTGATGTATCTAATAGCATATTAGAAGATGGTCTTAGCCTTGAAGTCTCAACTATACTAGCAACATCATGTATTTCACTAGACCGATTTTTACCTTAATTATTGTTATGGTCTGAATAATGGTGTCTTCTCAAATTCTCATGTTAGAAAGTAATATTCGATGTGATAGTCTCAGAGGTGAGCATTTTGGTAAAACATGAGAGAGTAAACCTCACGAATGATAGGAATGAGTTACAGAAGAAGCCTAGTTAAGCTTGATTCTTTCTGACACTATTGTCCACCTGGACAACAATTGCATACTTGCAAACTTTTAGTAGGTAGGTAGATAGATAGATACATACATACATACATACATAGATAAATAAATAGATATACAGATAGACAGACAGACAGAGAGATATGAAAGCCCCTAAATCATATTTATTTTCTTTGTGATTATGCGTGTGTGTGTGTGTGTGTGTGTGTGTGTGTGTGTGTGTGTGTATGTGTGTGTGTGTGTGTATTTTGCTTTCATGTATGTCTGTGCACAACACATATGCCTTGTGCAACAGAGCCCAGAAGTGGACATTTAATTTCCTGGAACTGGAGTTACAGATGGTTGTGAGTTTGGGGGACTGGGAATTAAACCTGGACCCTTTGGAAGAGCAGCAAGTGGTCTAACCATTGACCATCTCTGCAACCCAAAAAGGTTAGTCTTGAGTTGATTGTGGTGTTTGTTTCTATGTTATTTTAAGTAGAGAAATCCTATTTATTTGTGCATAATAGAATGTGGCCAGAAGCAAATTTATCATTCTCATTTACACATTTTCATAATATTTAATACTTAATGTGATATACTAAAGCTAGGATATAGGCAAAGATATGTAAATATTGTTTTACTGCTGTGCTTATATCATTTGTGATTAAAAACTAACCCTGGATGCTGCACTTGAATATTTCTAAAAAGGAGGTAAAAAAAAAAAAAAAACTGTGTCAATCTAAAGATTTTGATTTAGCTATGACATATGATCAATCATAGCTCATGTAACTAACCTTCATGTCAGAATTTTCTAACAGTAATTGTTTAAAACACTGGAATCTATAATGTTACACATCCCAATTTATATTTCCTTTCATAAATAACATCAAATTAACTGCAAAGGTATGTAAATAAGTAACATTATCTTTTAGCTAAGATTCTCTTTCAATAATAATCACATTTTGCTTTCCTGGGTTTGTTGCCACTAAAGAAGGACATCATTTTTAATAACATTGTATGCTTTAAATTAAAGATCATTTTCAAGAGAAACTTCCACTCTTCTGGTTGGTCAGAGGAATACAGGGACTCTCCAGAAACAGTGCAGAATATTGTCATTTCATTCTTTTTCTTCTGGAACTTGAGGATAAGCACCTATTTCTGGAGACAACATACACTTTGTGCACAGGTCATAAGCATCCAAGCAAGAACTGACCATGACTGGTACTGTAAAACCTAGCCAGCTACTGTAGCTAGAGATGTCATAGACCTGATCTACTTTATAAGCAGTATGATTTTCTATTAAAAAATGATGTCATAGAAATATGCCTGCAATGGAGAAGGGGCTTAAAGCTGATTTTAAAATTAATGCCTCCTGTACAATTAGATAAACAATTCTCTCTCTCTCTCTCTCTCTCTCTCTCTCTCTCTCTCTCTCTCTCTCCTGTAACAAAGTTAAAGAAACAATCTTTTGGCACCAAGTACTTCAATACTTTCCTATATATTTACAATATAAACTGCTAAAAATAATTATAAGTTTGAGAACTTGAAAAAGTTCTCAAAGTAGTTGGTATATTTTATTCTTTAACTGCTAATATATGCAAGTCTAAGAGGCAGGACTCATATGTAGGTATTTAAAGACATCTATCATTCTCCAACAGATGAAGAAAAGTGAGGCTAGCCTGGTATAAGTCCCACATAACAAACACTAAGGCAAGGAAAGTAATCCCTACATACAGAAATAGAGTAATTTCGGTTTGAGGCCTTATGACAGATGTTGCTACCACACAGCAAAGTCTGAGTTTTCTGTTTCTTCCTTAGAGAGACCACAGTCCCTAGTGTTCCAAATAGTTAGACATAGCCACGTAACAAGGATCTAATAACAAAATATGAATGTGAATCACTACCAGGGTTAGTATGACTTTATACTTAATATCCCACTGGAACCTTGGAGAATAGCATGGCAAATCTACTTGCCTATCCCAGACCTATTATGTTAACAAAAAATAACTACTATTTATTCGACCCAAAAACATGCCGAGATCTGTTTTTTCTAAAACAGTTAACCTTCTCTAATGCAGTTTGCAAAGAGAATACGAAGCAGATTACACTCAAATTACCCTTATCCTGCCACACTACCACCATATGTAAATAATTACCTACTACATAATCCAATATACTTGCATTTAAGTCGGCTAGATCAAAATATGTAGCTACCCTTAATTGGCCAAGAAGATGATCAGTTTCGTTACAAAATGACAGATAGTAGAAGATAATGTTGGTTACCTAGCTGAGATGTGTTTGTGTAATTGGCTGGTAATGATTCGGTGATTACTACTACTGATAATAAAATCAATATAGGAAAAGTGTGGATTCCAGTGAATGGAACACCATATCAGCCTGAAGAAATCAGCATGGTAGAGAGCACACAGGTGTCCTGATGTTGAAATACTTTTCTTAAATTCACATCACCAGTGGTAAGTGTTGCTAGCTATGTGGGAGAATAGCACGATTTAGGAATGTCCCCCATGTAATTGTGTTTACTAATATTTGGGGAAATGTCTTATCTGATGCCTACTCTCTCCACTAGTGTTGTGGGGGTGGGCATAAGAAATCAGAGACAAGGCAGTGAGGAACATTAAAGACAAAGCTTGTCCACAGGCATCATACAGTTGTTTCTCCATCCTCTATGGGCCCCCGCACCCTTCTCCTCCTTCCTCTGCTTCTCCTTCTCCCTTTACAGTGTACTGGAGCTTGGAATGAAATATATCTTTAGGCATACACGACAGCATTTTTATAAGAAGGAACTTAAAGCCAGACTATTAGCCAATTTCAAATGCTCTGATCTAAACTAGCTATTTTCACCAGGATCCAGAAGTGCTGTGCAAAACTATTCTGAATCCCTGTGATTGTTAACTCTTGGATCCTCAATGATGGTTAGCTTTCATGCAACTAACTTATTTTTAATGTTTTTTAAGATAACTGATTCTTCCATGCTTCAAATCTACAGGTTGGAAAGCAATATCCTCAGAATATCCTGACTCCCCCCTCTGTCTCTGTCTCTGTCTCTGTCTCTGTCTCTCTGTCTCTCTGTCTCTCTCTGTCTCTCTCTGTCTCTCTCTCTCTTTCTTTTTCACACACACACACACACACACACACAAACACATTCACTCAGTCACATGCACATTTACTGCTTAATTGAGAAATCATTCAAAGCTAATAAGTAGCTTACTACATATTTCACAATATATGAAAAAGACAAAAGACACTATTCATGTCCCTTAGGCACAAATTTTAAAGTGTTGCTCAAATGCTCAATTGAAAAGATTTAATTTTTTGTTATTCTTTAATATTCATTATTAAATGACTTTTGTATGCTCTCTGTAGAAAGATTTTATAGCTCAGATAAAATCCCCAACAGCACTCAGAGCTGAAGTCATGGGGGGAGTACCTCATTCAGTCAATTGTTTGGCTTTTGAGGAAAAGATGTACAATCCATGCTTTGCTGAACTATTGTCCTCCAAGATAAAAAGAGAAGTAACTTTTTGTAGCTCCATCGAATTCAGAAAATGAGAGGTAGCACAGGAAATAGTTCTCCCAGCTCCTCCTCCTGTTCCTACTCTTCAAGTAAGCCAATCTGAAGACTTACTTAGGAACCTGTTTTCTGGGCTTCTGTAGCACTTAGATCCAGATTTATATTATTTTAAATAATTAGTATAAGCCAGGCATGGTTGCATGTGCCTTTAATCCCAGCAAAGGGAGGTGGATCTCTGAGTTTGATGCCAGCCTTGTCTTTATACTGAGTTCCAGGAAAACCAGGGCTACACAGAGCACTCCTATCTCAAAACAAGTTAATAGTAATAATAATAATAATAATAATAATAATAATAATAATAATAATAACTATGGAACATGTCATTGTTTTACCAAATAATTCTTTTAATTCACTGGGGTCTGTGCCTTTAAAACAGAAAGCATGCTGCATACATCATTTTAGCCCATATCTTAAAGCAAAAACTGGCACTAAATAAGCACTTGATAGATATTCCTTAAATTATACCAATAGCATTGTGTCATTTTTTTTTAAAAATCAAGAGCATTTGCCAAGTTTTCTTAAATTTACACATTATCATGATTTTCTCAAAAGCAAATATTTTCCATGGTTAAAGGCTTGCAGGGAAATGGGAAGATTGTACTTGAGTGATACAATATTTTCTCTATCCTCTCTGTTATTGACACATATAGATAATAAACTCATTGATATCTAGTCAATAGCTTTTTGTGTTCTATAGAAGAATAAAATAGTTTCATGGGTAAGCAGAGGACAGGGCCATTAAGTGAGCATCTAAGTTTTTTTTTTTTTTCTTTCCTTTTTTCTTATTGGATATTTTCTTTTTATTATTCTTTTTTTGATGCTTTATTTACATTTCCAATGTTTCCCCTTTTCTGGGTCTCCTCTTTGGAAACACACTATCCCCTCCCCCTCTCCGTCTCTATGAGGGAATTCCACCTCCCACCCACCCGCCCACCCACCCCCCTATTCCCACCTTGACATTCCCCTTTACTGGGGCCTCTAACATCCTCAGGCCCAAGGGCCTCTCCTCTCTCTCTGATGGCCATCGAGGCCATCCTCTACCACATATGTGGTCCGAACCATGGGTCCATACATGTGTATTCTTTGGTTGGTGGTCCAA
>CM052707.1:70273442-70334982 GCA_028551405.1 Uromys caudimaculatus | reverse complement strand
TGGGCTAATATCCACTTATCAATGAGTACATACCATGTTTGTTCTTTTGTGACTGAGTTACCTCGCTCAGGATGATATTTTCAAGTTCCATCCATTTGCCTGCAAATTTCATTAAGTCATTGTTTTTAATAGCTGAGTAGTACTCCATTGTGTAAATGTACCACATTTTCTGTATCCATTCCTCTGGCATCTAAGTTCTTACTGATTAGGAAACTACTTTCCCGAAAGCAAGAATGTCATATTAGAGATATAAATGCTCTCAAAATTCCATTTTTAATGAAGTTTGACTCCTTCATCCCATCCCTCCTTCCTTCCTTTCTTCCTTCCTTTCCACATTTATATTTGCATTTACTATGTTTGAATTAGTACAAAAATACCTAACATAAACTAAGCTGTTATAGACGTTCAAAGTAAAACATGGTAGTGTTAGGGGTGGCAGGGGGCAGGGAGGGTTCAGCCCAAAATATCCCAACCAGCTGGTGGCACTGTTTAGTAGGTTGTGTGATCCTTCCATAGTGGGGTCTCGGAGGGAGGAGCAGCAGGGCACTACAGGTGGGTCGTTGAATGTCCTAGAGCTTCTCCTTGCAGCCTGTTTTCTGTCTTCTGCTCTAAGCCATGGAAATAGGCAGTCACAAGTTTCTGCGCCATCAGTTGAAATGATGCCACTGCTGTTACTGCTGCAGCTACCATGTCTTTCTTATCATGATGAACACAGGACTTCTGAAACCGTGAGTCAAAGTGAGGTCTTCCTCTCTTAAGTTGCTTATGACAGGTATTTTTGTCATACAGACAGGAGTATAAAATACAGCCAGACACTATACTTATCACTGAAGGTGTGGTAGAGACGTCAGGATTCATGACAGAGAAGAAGTTGTATAACTCAAGGTTCCTTTACATTGACTAAAAATGTGACCTTTCACTTGCAATCATAAATAGTAGGAAATAAATTAATGCCTTCTCCTTTTGTCTTATCAGCACTGTAAGTTAATAATATTTAAATTGGAGTAACTCTTAAATTGAAGGTTTGTGAAATGAGAAAACTGGCTGGAAGACAATGGTCTGGGTCAACAGAAGTTAAGTAGAGATTACAGAAAAGTAGAATAGACTGGCCTATCTTAAGGGTCCATCAGTATCATCTGGATCTTTTGATATGCTCCCTGCTGTTTTTCTTCAGTAGTTTTTGTCTATAAGTGCTTTATTAACTTACTAGAAAAATAGATACACATCTGCAATTAATATTGAAAGAGTTGAACTTGTTATGCAGGTATTCCTCACCTGGCCTTTGCAAGCACCTTTCGCTTGGCCTCATGGCCAGAGCACACTGGCCCGGCCAAAGCAGAGTAGCAGAGGCTTGGTGCATGCCTGGTACTACTGTCCTGGAAAGCAGTGCAGACAGAGTGAAATCCATCCTCCTTGAACTTTGGTCTGCCTCTTCAGCAACCTTCTGCTATGGCTCGATGGAATTTGGTATGATATGAGATACCTAGCATAGACACTCCAGCACTTCAGACCCACCAGTCTGCACACCGCTATGCAGGCATCTTCACCCAGTGCACACCAGGAGCTGGGATTGTTTCTCATGTATAATGAAAGTCACTGTAAGGTTTTGAGTTGGGGAATGATGTGCTCTGATGTATCCTTTAACAACCTGACTCTGGCTGCTGTAGAAGACAAACTCAAACATGCTGCATGGTCTTTCCAGATAAGAAAGGAGCTAATTATGGTTTCCCAATTGATCTGCTCATGATATGCTGGCTTGGAAATTTTATATTCAGTAAGTAAAATGGATGACAGGAAGCCACAACCACTGATTTTTTGACATTTTCCAAGCAAAAGATTTGCTTTTGAAGGTATCAGAAACAAAGAAATCTCAGTCTCCTCCATGCAGATTTGATAACGTAGGGGAGACCAATAATAAATCCTTTAATTGATGAGAAAATATATTTTAAACTAAAATACACTCCGTATCCGGGAAATTGCATATTTCCATCTGGGCTAACTGGTAGAATAATTAGGAAATTTAAATGAAATAAATAAATTGATTGAATAGAAGAGTATTTTCAAGATAGTTTATGATTTCCACAGGGAACAGAATCCCTAAATCTATATTCAGTTCTGTTTATTTCACTGTGAAGTTTTCTAATAAAGTATGAAGCTTCATGGGAACAAAATAAATAATAATAATCAAAGGAAGATTTTGCAGAGGTTTGGTTACTGACATAAGAATATCAAATCATTAACCTAAAGGCCCGTAAATCAGAGAGTCTTCTAACTTTCTATAGGACTGCACTGAGAGAAATCTGTGAATAACAGGAAACTAGAAAAGAGAGAAAATATTCCTCAAACCAAATAACTTAAAAATAACCTGGCATATCTTCTTCAGTGTAAAGTTGGTTTGAAGTTTTGCTTTTCATATAGATTTGATTATAATGCACATGAGCGTTCACATACTAAACCTCTATAATTTTTTGCTTCCATCAAAACTTTTCAGAAGGGCCTGAGGATTTGTTCTAATACTGTTCTGCTGGAAAAATAGATTTAATTCACTATTGTTCAGTATTTTGGTTAAATATATCCTTCAGATCCTGGTGATAAAGGCTAAATGTATGTGATGCTTTGCATGTTCTAGACAGATTACCTAAATTTATATTATAAAGGTAGATGCTAACAAACAATCATATGAAGTACCTCTTAGTAAATCTCTAAGTGAATGCTTTCAATCTTTGTCAAACAGCAACTTGTCCCAAACAAAAAGAAAAAGTAACCAAACGGACACACACACACACACACACACACACACACACACACACACACATACACACACACATACACACAAATCAATTACCAATGACCAACATATATACATAACTCTGTATGTATCCATTTAGCTACTAGTTCTGTATATGCGTTATGTAATCAAGACCTCAAAATATTACTACTTTACCCAATGTACAGTTGAAAACAGACTCTCAAAGATTACCTAATGCTTTGGGGTCATATTTTAAATGAAGGTAGTGTTAGTATTTAACCCAATATGTTTTTTACTAAGTTCACTATATTCCTAACACTACTTTAAGAAGGTTAAGTCCTAGAGAGAGATCCAATGATAGTCCAGCTCACCTAGAAATCTCAGAAGGAAATCGCAAAATAGTCTACCACTCTCTACAGTGGCATCAGTATAGATAGATGTATTTGGACTTCCAACATCTAGAGTTCCCAAAAGCAAAGGGAAAGAAGTAGACAGTTTTAAGAATGGAGATCCAGAACTAGACTTCGGCAGCCACATGTTCAACATCTGTATTCTGACCTTGATTTGTTCCTTCCATCAAGCTCCTAAACCCATGTACACATCCATTCTCCCCTTAGAGACAAAGCATCAAATGATAGCGTAATTGCCAAGGGAAAATTATTACACTATTCTGAATTATCTCCTTCATAAATCCCAGATCAGTCAAACAGGCTCTGTCACAAAAATGACAGGGCTGCTGTACAGCACTGTGGATTCTGCACACAAATTCCCATAAATCCCTGAGCATCACAACTCTCCAAAGTCATTTTGCATCATGTGTTTAAATCAGGAGTGGGAAGCGGGGCTGACAGCATGTTGGGGACCACAGAGAAAACAACCAAAATGAGAAGATTGACTTGGTTATCAGTAAGCAAAATATTCCAAAGCATTCCATCACCTCTCTCACATACAACTGCATACTACATGGGAACTACTTTTATTATTTTTTTAGTCTTAAACATTTGTTCTATTGCATGCATGAAAATACAGCACTTTTTAAAAATTCAATAACAATTAATGGGCTATCATCCTCACTTCTCTTAAACTAGATTGCTGCCATTAGCTATAGAGAAGCACATCAAAAAAACAGTTTCAAGCAATACAAAGTGATGGAAAGGGAACAGGGAAGTATCCACCTCCTGTGTGTGCTATGCATTTTCTCCCTCTATAATCTTAGTAAAATATTCGGTACTTACAGAGAAATGAAATAGCTAATCTAACTCTTTATGACTTAAAGTGGTATTTCCCCACCTCTCAGAATATTATGCTCCATTCCAAATTAGAGGTAAAAGCTAGCCAGAGTCATTACAGATGAAATGGGGAAAGTAAAAATACCATTTTGTTGCTACCGAGATAGAAAAGGGACTTCAAATATTTAATTCACAATATAGGAAAAGATATGTCAGGAGACAAAATGCATGTGCCCACTTGTAACCACATTTATACAAGCAGGCATGGCAGTTATGTTCTGAGTCCTTTATCCTATTACAGTTCGAATTGATGACCTGAGGAATTAAAGGACTAAACTGAGCACATTGATGGAGACACAAGTACCGTGAGGTAAATGGTGGTAGCATCAGAATGACGGTAACCACTCGGGAAAGGATTTGTAAGTGGAGTTTGAGATTGACCTGAGAAGCTTCAGCTCATGGAATTAAAATACATCAAACTTATCTGAAATCTGTTGCCAGCTCTGCACAATATGATAATAAAATATCGTTGTTCTGTACGCTTCAAAATATTTTGCTTGGAACATTACAGCGTTCCCTGAAACGGGGGTTATCTGAAAGTCAGTATTTCTAATTGTTATATAACTTTCTATGTTCTGGACTCTGAAGCCAGCATTAATGGAAGTAGAAGACGTTAACTTTTCTTTGATTTTCTCTCATGTTGATAATGTTCAACTTAAACTTGAGGAAAATAATGATGATGATGATGATGTTCTAACTGCTTAACGTTGATTAATAATTAGAGAACATTAACAATATAGATTTGCCGCGTTCCAACAGTGACACTCATTAATTTTAATAACAGCCCCACGGTTGAGCCTATTTTACAGCCTAAGAAGTTACCCTCATTTCCACTTATCAGAGGTAATTTTCTAAAGTTGAAGCAAGGATAAAGATGCAAGGCAACGATAAAAATGTGCCTGGTACTTTGGAAAAATTATTCATATGATTCCAAAGTATGACTAAAACCACATGGTCATCTGTTGCACAAAAAACATGTTAGAGTTTTAAAAAATGTATCTTGTTCAAATTCTCACATGTAAAATCAATAATATTTTAATAGAAAAATATATAAAAACAGGTATTTCTTTGCAGTTAAAGATCAGTAGTAATATGACAGTTCTAGAATCATAGTAAAGCCTTTTCCACTGCTGCTTAGTTTGAATGCTAGCTAAGCAGTCATTTTCAAAAAAAAAAAAAATTTCATATTGAGTAGTAAAAATTTAGGATAAAATATGCCAAAATAAGAAATTATTTTAATGTTGTTCATTCTTCAATTGTTTCACATGTGTAGATAATGCATTAAATAATATCATTGAAATTATTAAATTATAACTCTCTCTGTCTTACTTCCTCTTCCTCCTCCAGAAATTCATTCAGGGCACTTCACCTTCCAAGTTCACAGCTTTTTAAAATGTTTAAAAATTCACTTAACTCCATCAGGGTTGCTTGCATGATCATCATCAGGGTGAGGTTGTTTACTGCGTGGAGCATAGGCAACTAACCAGTACCTAGACCACTCAAGAAATGAGTCCTATCTCCTTTAACTGCAGTGGGCACGGGTTACCCAGATCTCAACATATTAGTGCGCTCAGTCTTTCGCACTTGGCAAAGATTAGTGCAAAAACTAACCACGGGTCAAAGTACTGAGAATAGAGAATATTTAGCACTTGATCCTAACGTGGTCATCGACCTCACCTCTACCAAAGTGTGAGAACGCTAGGAAAGAAAAGGCAGAAAGACGTTAAAGCCAGAGAATGAGAGCAGGGCTCTGGAAGGCGTTCTCCTGGATGTGCCATGCTCTTTCCCCCATGACGTCACAGCACCGGCTGTGACTCATTCAAGACCTGTGCAAGATTGAGCTCCTGAACATTCCTGTCATGGAAATGTACTTTAAAAATGAATAGTTTGGGCTAAAGAAGATCAAGAAAACTGGTGTGCTCCACATGACTTAAAATGAGCTTCCAGGATTTGTATCTTAACTCTCCATCAACAGGAACACTCTCGATTAGATCAGAATGTCCTTAGACTCTTTCCTGTGGAGTCCTCTCTTCCGAGTTCTTCTGCTTGCTTTCTTCAGACTGTCCCTTCATAGTAGCCACATTCCTTTGCTTTAATTCTTTTCACTCTTAATTGCACACATGGGTATTTTTGAACTTCTTTTGCATGGTGTAAAATTCTGCCACAGTTGTGATTACTAACCCCTTTGTCTCGTGGCGTGTTTCTCTAGCTGCAAGTCTTCCCTTCCAGGTTGGCTTCATTACCATTCATATTTGAAAAGGAGTTTTAGAGGACATGAGTGGCCACTGCTGGAGAATGGCTAGAGAGCAGTTGTGGTGAATAGATTGGAGCAGACGTAATTTCCACTTAGGGTTGTTATTTCAGACCCATCTCTGATCAAATCAGTGGTTCCATCTGTTTAGGGACATAGCTCTTCTCCATCCTCCCATTTCAGATAGGCAACCAAGTGGTGTGATGCACAGTTCAGCCCTGTATTTTGCAGGTTCTCATTGTGGTTATTTAGCATTTAATTGTTTCTTCCAGCTGCCTCAATTTATGGTTGCCAAGACAATTGCCACATATGTATCTTCCAGCCCACCACTCATACCCTCTGCCTCCCACGAAAATGAAGGTTTTTCATGTCTTCCCTAACAGGCTTCAGTTTTTTCCTGCTGTTCCCTGTAGAGAAAGATTCAGCACTGCAAGCCTCCAGAGGTCAATATTCCAAGTATGGAAGTCCTGTTAGTAGTATGGCTTATAATATTGTAGGGTACTGTGCCCCATGGAAGACCTGCAGATGCTTTTGTCTGCTCTCGGAATATGCCTGTGCTCTGACTGCTAACCAACTGGATTGCCATTATGCAGTTTGGTTTTTTTTTTTTTTTTTCTGACTTGGCATTGTGTCTCTCTTTAGATTGCATTTATACACATGCAGAGTTTTTGTTGGTTTGATTTTATAAATCTCTATTGTCTTTCTTCCTTTTTCTTTGGAGTCTGGAGGGTGTGACTGCTACTTGCAGTTGGTATTGAGGAATTAGAGGAAAATAAATATGTATGTTTTACCTTATTCAAATAAATATCTATAATGAAACAAAGCAAAAATAATTGGTCCTGCTAATGCGATTTTGAGAGGGCTGTTGACAGCAGCACCCTCCTGCACAATATTGCTCGGGGCACTTGCAGTTGTCATCAGTAGATTACTCTGCTTACGCTTCACTACATCAGTGCTCTCTATCCCGGCATGTCCTCAAAATTAGGCACCACTGTTGTAAGTGATTTATATCCTAGGAAAGTAGGCAGATGTGAAGCAAATCTTACTCAGACTGGAATATTAAAATTGTGTATACATGTCTCCATACCTTAACTCTTTCTGTCTTATTGTAACTGAGGCAATTCCAGTTTGACCAAAAGGCTACATATTAAAACATAAACAGCCCCAAGTCAGACATGAGGGCACACACACCTACAATCTTCATAGACTGAGACGAAGGATTGTTACTTCTTTGCTAGCCTGGTTTACATAGACTCTGTCTGAAGTAAAACTTTTAAAAATCATATGTACTTTTGAACATAACTAAATGCATATATACATACATATATAGTTGTTGATGAAAAGCATTGATAAATATATAGGATTAGAGAAGATATTCATGTGTCTTCCTTTTCTTGATACAATGCTACCAATGATACATAATTGTAAAAGGGTGACTAATGTTAGTTAATTTTATCTAATTAAATTTATATTTAGTAACTGTCTGAAGTAAATGGCATTTTTAAAAATACTGTATTTTAAGAGAGAAAAAAAGGAGAGATTACAAGTTTCTTTTCCTTTACCTCCTCCGTTTTGGCATTATATAAAGAAAAGTAGCCTAGAACATATGTGGCTTTGAAGAAGCCCCACATAAAATTTCTATTCTAGACATCTTAGAAAGTCTCATGTTATTTCTATTTTGGAATATAAATGTAGACATATTATATATAACTTTATCTTACATTTTCTAAGCAGAATACAAGTTTCTTTTGGCTAATTGTATAATACAATAAAGACCACAAGATTGTCAATAGTTGTTAACAAGGGAAAAAAATGGGCTACAATATTCTAAGCTTGGACCCAACATTGAGAGTCTCCAAGGACTTTTGAGTAAAGGAGTCTTCATGGAAAGACAGTTGCATATCCACATTGCTTGTGGATTCTTCACTAAACCGGACAGAGTCTGCAGGGGGACCAAGGTTTCTTTCCTACAGTATAGTTGTCTTGGGGGTCTTTTCCTTCTTAAACTCTCACTGGTGCATAATCCAGAGGTGTATGCTTTAAACGAGGATCACATTAAAAAGTGAAGCTAGTTGACAAAGGGAGCTTGGGAAGTGGCCGTTCTATTTTGCTAAGTCACTTGACGCTTGGGTCTGTACACTCCCCCTCTATGTAGGCTAGCGTTTCTCAGTATGTGAGTTGAAACCCTCTTTCAGGGGATCACATATCAGATGTCCACACTATGATTCACAACGGCAGCAAAATTGCAGTTTTGAAGTAGCAACGAATTAATTTTATGGTTGGGGGACACACAACATAAAAAATTGTAAGAAGGTTGAGAAACAGTGATCTAGACATTTAAAATCAGAGCGTGTATCATAGTCTAAAATTCAGAAGAGATTCTCATAATTCCTTTTAACGTAAATTTAATAATTTCTCATGTTGATTTTGTTGTGATTTCTATCTTTAATACGCATCTCTTCCAGACACTTTATTGTGGGAACCCTTTGAAAATTATTCCCAAAGTTCTAAGGTTTGATGAATTGCTGTTAGCAACTACTGATACCACTTAACACTTGGTGTGAACGGTATCATACCACATACAGGATATTATTTCTTGTCTACAATAATTTTTTTAGCATCATTTTATAGAGTCAGGGAAACTGTCAGTATTGTTTAAAAATGAAACTCCTACTTGTTATTGTTTTTTGTTTGTTTCCCTTCATCATATGCAGTGGGGGGTGGGGGTGGGGGTGTGATGTGTGTGCACACATTCAGACCACAGCACATATGTAGAACTCAAACGAATGAACTTGGAAACCAAGTTTTCCTTCTATCATATAAGTTCTAGGGAACAAATGCAGGTTATCAAATTTTGCATCAAGTGACTTTACCCGTTGAGCCATTTTGCCAACCTATATATTAGTTTTTAAACTATTTAACATGAATGTTGGATAATCACCACATATATTTGACATATTTTCCTAGAAAATGATCTGAAATTATACTTTTCAAATTTAGGGTATGTTAGTATATTTGATAAAATTTTGTAAGACAAGTAAGAAAATGATGAGTAGATTCATAGAAGCATCAACTCAATGAAATGTGCATATTTCTACCACATAAGATTTAATAAAAACCTGTGGGTAAAGGTTTTGTTGAAAGATAAACTGCCCTCAAAATCACTTCACTGTGTTTATGCAGAGGCACATGTATCTTTTTTAGCCACTTACCAGGAATTCTAATCATAGCATTAACGTGTAACCTTTGTATTTAAGATCTTATGCTGTTTTATATAACGAATAGGTTATGATGCCATTTCTAATTAAAGAAAAACTAGAGAGAACTCATTCTAGAGGAATAAGAATAAAGTTTAAACTGAGAGTCAAGTACAACATTACAATGAACTCACATTAAAAATTGATTCTACCTAAAAATCCATCCTCAGTTATTTGTTTAAAGTGAAGTAAAGTTAATGGAGAGAGAGAGAGAGAGAGAGAGAGAGAGAGAGAGAGAGAGCGCATTCTTTTATTCAATGTTTTGAATCAGCTCAGTTATTATTTAATATAATAAATAAGACCCTGGTGTGTGATGACTGTCACACAATAACAAGAAATATCAGGTGTGCATTGGTCTTGAGCCCACACGGAAAATTTCAATTTTCCTGTTATATTTAACAGTCAAAAATCAAAAGCTCTTGCAAATGTCATTTTATTACTATTTGATGATAGCTAGCATGAGGATAACAGACATTATTAATTTGTTTCAGGTCATGATTTTTGTTGTCGTTAAGACAAACATTTGTATCTAATATCAGATTGAATGATCAGTCTATTCTTTTTTTCAAGCTAGAAAATAATTTTAAAAATTGGTGATTAAATAACATTTAAATAATTATCTCTTAAACTTTTTGTCTAGATACTAAAATAATACATAAAATGAAATGAATTGTTTCAATTCTAAAGATTAGTTACTCTAGAAAATGCATTCTGGCTGCGAAATGTACTCATTTTTTAGAGTATTTGACAATTTGTTTCAATAGTTGGAATAGTTTATATTGATACATTCTATAATCAAAATTCTTATATATGCCTTAGTAAACAATTAAAATAATAAAAACTGAGCACAGAAATGCTTTTATGCATATTCATAATGATGTTACTAAATTGCAGAAGAGATAAAACTCACTTCCTGATCCCAATGGATTATAAAATATGAGCTGAATTTCAACCAATCTCAATATGACTTCAAAGATCATATTCCTTTGTGCCTCCTCTTACACCTGTTATCTGAGAGGTTTAATTTCATCGATAATATTTTTATTCTGATTATGATAATAATAGCTATGAAAGGGGATGGTGTTACATTTCAGATTGGAGCTAAGTGCACTTTCTGCAGCCTGAGAACTGGCATAGAGAGCGAAGAGACACGGGAGGAAAACCCTGCAGCCTTTCTCTTCTGGAAACCCAATCCCAAGCTGAATACCATGTACACTGAAGAGTAAGGTAACTGCAAAAAGCAAAGGGAGGAAAGGAACATTTTGTAAACTGTGCTTTCTGAGATTATCTCTTCCTATAACACGTATATGGTGAAGTATAGTCGTAATAAGGCATGCATAATGAGGATAGGGAAGAAATTAGGAAGTGAACTGAAGTGGAGATGATAACATCAATAAAAATCCCAAAATGTTAACAAAAATCGTAAAGCTAAATATATCCGAACATTAAATTACACTAAATGTAAAGGGCTAAATACTAACTAAAAAGAAGACACCATCAGAACAAAAAGATGTGAAGTATAAGGTATCTGCACAAAGAGGAAATTTTTGTTTAATGACAGTGAAATATTCAAAATAAATATAACTAAGTGATGTGTCATGCAAAGGTTAAAAATAATAAGACTGTAGTGATTATATTAATACAGAGCAAAGCAGACTTCATAATTGAATGTACTATCAGTAATACAGAGGTATTATTATTATTATTATTATTATTATTATTATTATTATGAGACATACTAGTTGATCAATGGAATAGAAATGAAGATTCAGAAATAAATCCACACACTTAGAGACACTTGATCTTTGACAAAGAAGCCAAAAATATACAATGGACAAATGAAAGCATCTTCAAAAAATGGTGCTGGTCTAACTGGTAGTCTGTATGTAGAAAAATAAAAATAGATCCATATTTGTCACCTTGCACAAAGCTCAAGTCCAATGGATCAAGGACCATAAACATAAAACCAGATACACTAAATCTAATAGAAGAGAAAGAAGGAAAGAGCCTTGAACTCATTGTGAGATATATATATATATGTATGTATATATATATGTGTATATATATATATATATATATATATATATATATATATATATATATATATGCCTAATTTTGCTTTGTTTGGGAAATTTTTACCTTAAAATTATTTAGCTTTCACATTATGGTTTCTGATTTTTGTATGGTGTGTGTGTGAATGCATGTATGGGTACACATATCTTTCTTGTCCTTTTCTTTTTAAAATCATTATTATTATCATTTTGCCTGTTAGAGAGAGAGAGAGAGAGAGAGAGAGAGAGGTGGAGTTAGATGGGAGGGGAGGTGGAACGGAGAGAGAAAGAGGTAAGAGGGGGAAATCATAATCAGAATATAGTTTAAAAAAATTATTCTCGATAATGTAACAAAGAAAACTGAATAAATTACCAGAAAAACCCTAAGTAGAAAAATAAAATATAAATAGCTATAAGTATACAGCCAAAATGAAATTCTTTCCTCAAATCTTTGCCATGTAGAACGTTTTAGTTTTGAATGGGTTTATTGGTAAAGCTATCAAATACATAGGGAAGATATAGCACCAGTACTACATGAAATCATTTGTAAACTCAAAGGAACATTTGATCTTAAGAAGCTCCAAAAAATCAAGAAAAAATTTACAAAATGTAAAATTAAAAAATAAACAGTATCCCAAAAAATCTATTTGGAATACTCTATAAAATATTAATAAATCAGATTCAATACTACTTATTGCTTTACTTTTATTTTATTTATTTTATTTTATTTTATTTTATTTTATTTTATTTTATTTTATATTTTTTAAGTTTTACTGTGTAGCTTACCACTCTACTGACTCTCCATTTTAAACTCTGGGACTATAACCGTGCGTCCCAGCCTTCTATGTTTAGTGTGTCATTCTAACAGGAATGCAAAGTTGGTTTTATACCCAAAAATCAATAAATAACATTTTACATGGGTAAAAGTTTATATCATTATTTTAAGAGATATGTAAAAAATGATTTGATAATCCTCAGTATCTATTTGTGGTTATAATCTTTCAGCAAATAGAAAATAGGAAAGAATTTTCCTAATATGGTAAAGAGTATCCAAATAAGCTTAATGTCATTTGCAATAGTTGTAAGCTGAGTGTTTTCTACTCGGGATCTCTAATACAGTTAAATGTCCATAATTCCTACTTGAAGAATTTTGCCTTAGAGTACCTATTCTGTTCAATAGGGAAGTAAAATAGGGAAGTAAAGGAAATAAAATATCTATTGTTAGGAAGATACGAATAAAATTATTTGTTTTAGATGATATTAGGTCATTAAGATAACACCCTAAAAAAAAGAGGCTACGAATTTAGCAACCCTGCAAAAACTCATGAATTTCTATGTAATAGATGGGAGCCTACATTACTCTAACAGAACATCAAACATTTCAGGTCTACAGACCATAAGAGTCCTACTGAAACCACGTATGTCTACCTCTGCTGTGAAAATGTCTTCAAAACCAATATAAAAATTAACAGGCATATATATTTTTCCAAAATTACTTTATTTATAAGATATGATAGACCTTGTTTATAATCCCAGATATATTTTGCCAAAAGATACGTGCTGGGTATGTATTTAAGAGTAAATACTAAGTCAATGTATAAATATTTGCAAGCCTAGAACTCTGAAGATACAGACAGAAAGAACATGATTCATGACCAGTCTAGACTACACTGTAAGGCTGCTTATAAAATAAAGCAAAGCAGAACAAAAAAATGGTTGGGGATACAACTCGATGACAGTATACGCCCCTAGCATATGCAAAGGCCTGGTTTCCATTCTCAGCACCACATATTTAATTTAAACGGCATCACATACTTAAAAAGTTATCTAATTGTTAAAAACACACAAGTGGAAGAGACGGTCAAGACCTTACATTAAAGGTCTAAGAATAGTAAAAGGAAACATAAGTAAAAACACTTAAGCAAGCAATATGATGTGCCACAGGCATGGGCGTTAGTAAAATGACAATACTTTTTCCAAATTGATTTACAGTCTCAAAGCAATCTCAGCCAAAATCCTAAAAGACTTTAAGATACTGTGGTATTGGCATAATGATAGATGCATTCAACACAGCAGTTTATAGAGTCAAAAATAGATTCACAATTTATATGATCCATTGATTTTTACAAAGTTGCTGTGGAAAGTCAATGGAAAAAGAAAGTTTGCTTCCTGCAAATTACATGAAGAAAATCTACATGAAAGGAAATAACCCTTACTTTGCCCTCTCAAAAATACAAAATTAACTAAATAAGCATCATAGTCTCGCACGGAGACATCAGTACGATCAAGCTTCTGGGGGGGAAGTAGAAGAGAAACTGGCTTTGGTATAGATAACTTCAGTTGTACATAACAACTGAAACCATGAAGGAAAAATGTTAGCATGACATCATCAACATTAAACAAGTTCAATATTGAAAGAGAAGAAAATAAAACAATAAGCTTTTGACCCAGGAGTTCTCAAAGAATATGTCTCACAAATGGGCACGTCTCAGGGAATTTAAAGGAGTTTATGCTTCAAAAGTATTATAATATAAATTATAAATGTTGACAAATGTTAAAGTAAATCACGTTTCTCTATAAAAGAAGGTAAATATCAAATTTTGTATATTAAGAAAGTCTTATCATTGATCATCAAAGAATGGTAATCTAATCAGTCATAGTAAGATGTGTTTGTTATACTAGAAAGTAATACTTATTGAAAAAAAAAAAGGACTATACCAAGTGTTGGCAAGGAGAGAAAACAAACACAATGGCTGAGTTTGGTCCTTGGAATGCAAAATGGTTCAACCATTTGTAACACACTATGGCCACATTTACCATATAAGCTAGGCACTCTTGTAGGTAGTTACTAAAAGAAAACAAATATTCATATCAAATACATGTACAAATCTTCATAATATCATTGTTATATTATAAAATAGAAGCAACACAATGTGCACCAAATAATAAAAACATAATAAACCATAATATATTAAAGAGGTAAGAAAAGTAATTCATCAAATGAATGACCCATCCATAGGTAACAATTTGGGTAAATTTTCCAAATATGGTAGTACATATAAGTCAAACATAAATCTATTTATTATAAGCTCAATGAAGTTTTTCATAAAAATCTTGGGGGAAAAGACAAAAAATGTAAGAGCAATTAAATGTAATTGTTGCCTAATGTTAGAAGGAAGGAAGGACATAGAAATTAGTAGTAAAAACCATTTAGGGTAAATGAAGTATATTTCATCTGTGGAGACAATTATGCATATATCTATAATATAATGTATATCTATAAATCTATTAATTTTTATTGCATACAATTTATTTTAAATTTTTAAAGTTTTTGTTATGTTAATGATTGTTTTGCCTGCCTGTGTGTGCACCATTTATTTGCATGTCTTGTACCTATGAAGGTCAGAAACAGACATCAGATCCCTGGAACTGTAGTTATGTATGGTTACGTTCTGAGAATCAAACCCAGGTCATCTGACCATTGAGTCATCTTTCCAACCTCCAAAGAGTACTCTTAAAAAATAACCATTACAAGAATGAAAAGCGATGAATGTGAGCAAGAACAAGAGGAGAACATGTGAGGGATTTGAGAAAGAAAATAAAAAGAGAAGTGCTGTAATTATAGTTATTATTTTAAAGGTAAAAAAGAGTTAGCATTTTAACTTAATGATCCTTGGGTTTCAGAACAGCATTTTCATTTCCTTATATGTTGTTCAGAAAAGCCCTACAGAGACTCTCGAAGCAATGCAAGCTCTGGTGATGCCTCTTCTTTACCCAACACAATTAGATGATAAGGTCCTATTTTTGAAGCAACATACACCTTGGTTGCACAAGACAGAATGATCAAACCAGAAATGAATTGGAAATTCCCTCCTTGATGATTTAGACAACTTCTATTTTCAGGTAATGGTGGTGAATACAGAGAGTCATGATTGCTGGCAGCGACAGTTGAGTGTTCCCCCTATACAGGACATTTATGCCACCCTGGCTAAGACTCAGGTACATGTTAGAGGACAGAAGAGAAAATATGTAAGAAGCAGAAAATAGTAAATGGGCCTGTGGAATCTATTTTCTGGACATGGCATAAGTCATAACAAGTGTGATCTCATCACAGAAGATGGCCTCTACTGCTAGAAGGCAAAGCCTGTGATTAGTGCATTCTGGATAGAGGAAGAGCTCATGGTGCCCAACCCGTCCCTAATGAACCATGAGCTTTGAGTGTATTCTGAGGAGGAGGTCCCTGTTTCTATGGGTGCTTCTCCAGAGTCCCCTAACCATTGTCAGGTCAGCCTTTGAGAAAAAAGGTGTGTGTTCTTGTCAGATTTCTGTCGAATAATTTTTCATTCCACATTAGAGCAACACTTGTCTTAGTAGGGTTTGAAACCTTTCCTGGTCACATCTCCTTTTTTTACTGTCATCATCTGCTGTCTACAGCACTCACAATCATTCCATTAGAGCTAATGTAATTATCTTTTTTTCCCTAAATCATACCAAGCATCCTCCCTCAGGACCTTTGCACCCTTCAATCCTCTATCTGGAATATTGCATTCAGCTAGTCTCTTAGTCTTCTTTTGGGATCACTTATAAAATATCCTCTTGAAAATGAAAAATTTCTTCCTCATATGTTTAATAAGCTACTGGTCCATATATTGTTGTGGATAGCCCTGGGGCTTTTTTATTCTAATTCTGCCCTCCTGTGAGGGACTTCAGACAAGGATTTACACCTGTGACTTCTTGTGAACCAATCCCCTAATGAATAAAAGAGCCAATCACTGGGCACATAGGGGGACTTCCAGGTCGGAGAGAAGAAAAGTGGAAGGAGGAAAGAGAGAGAGGTGCTTTTGGAATGGGGACAGCATATAGTAGGTAAGATGTAGCTAGTAGCGTCTCCTGGTATCATGGCAGATTCACAAGGAATCACCACCAGAGGAATCAGACTTTGAAAAAGCTTACAAGATTAGATTTTAGTTGATGCTCCCAGAGGTTGAGTTATCATTGTTTCTGAATTAAGTTTGTATTGAGTTTTCTTTCATGTGGCAGCTAGTCTGGGTTCAAGAAAGAAAGTTACAGCAGCAAAGTGTGGGTTTGTCTGATCTGCACCACAGAGGCCATGGGGGTATTGAAGCATGGGGCTGGCGTGGTAGTGACCCACCAGTGGGAACCTAGTGAGCTGGGTGGAGAGATCGTGGAGCTCTGAGTCAGCGCTCCATGAGATGAAGGCAAGTTGGCCGTTGCCCGCCAGTGCATGGCTGGCCAGCCCACCGGGATGAGAGAACCGGGGCATAATGCAGGAACAATATGTAATCTTAGTTTTCTTGTGCTCTGCTTTTCCTCTTCAAATATCAACATTTGTCCTGCACTTATTTGCTCAATAAATATACTTAACCACTCTCCCAACTACGATGGGTATTGACAATTTTAGCTTATTTTTACTTATTCCAGTGCCCATACCAGCACACACAGTAGACGCCTATTTGATATTTTCAAAGTGAATGTCATTTTTAATAGGTCATTTGAGATTACTATTTCTGTTCTTTATATCTTTATATTTGAATGCCTGTGTTTTAACAGGTGTACAAAGCTGTCATATATCAGAAAGGTGTTGCTTACTGATTTCGTATAACAGAATTTGCCATTTCTGAACTACTTTTACTAATTAGCACCAAGATTAAAATAAAACCCCTCAAAGCATTAAAGACATCGTGAAGTACTCCTCATGCGTCTCACTGATTCTCTGGTTCCCATTAGGTAATGATGCGCTCAAATCACTTAGCTGTACAGGATAAGGACAGAACCATTTGTTTTTCTATAATGTACATACTTTAGAAACAGATTAGCTTACCTGCAGTGAAAAGTGGATATCACATGATGATAGCAGTTACAAACCAAGTAAATAAATATTGAGAGATTGTTGTACTTGCTTCTATGCTTTGTTAAAGTGATAAAAATTCAAACAAACAGAAAAGAAATATATATTTCGCTCTACCTCACTTTCAACATGACATACTATTGAAATAAGTAAATATTCGAGAATGCTTATAGCACTTGAATTTTATATTGTTACATATGATTTATATAATTCAAGAGTATAAATCTTTGTTCTCAGTATCTACCTTATAGTAAGGAAATTGGATTTATTTCAATGAAATATCAAGTTATCATCCCTCAGCTTTTAAAAATGACAACATAATCTTTTGAGTCCAAATATAGTCATTTCATCTTAACACTAAATGTGTATGATAGCTGTATGAATCTCACATTCTTACCTTAGGACACACATATGAATTACCTGTCCATCATCCAGTGATGTCATCTCCCTGTCATCTATGTTCTGATTCCAAAGGGCCCAGCATAAGTTCTTAGATTCTAGCTTAGCTGCCCTTAGAGCTTTAAATTTTATTAAATGATTTGTCCTAGTCATTTTAGGTTTTACTAATCTGATGTTTTCTTGCATTCAAACCCAGGAGAGCTTCTGAAATATTTCATTCAATATTTCATTCAAATCCATAAGGACTCCTGAAATATTTCACACAGAAGAGCCCAAATTGCACGCAATTAAAGAAGAGCATCATGGATTTCAAAACATCTCCCAGGGATGTGAGATTTGGCCTATAAGCAAAGGTTTGGACTTTTTTCCCCACAAAAATGTGGAACTATTTTTTTCTTTTTCCCTCTATTCCACTTATCACCTTCTCATATTTTCTTGAAAATTAAAATGCAAAACATTTATTTTTTCATCATCTTTATTATGGATGCATTTCTACATTATGCTAAAAATTCAGCTGATGGTAATTTGACCTGATGAGTTCTAGAGGAACATATAAACAGTGTTTGATATTATCTTTGGCAGTTTGGCATGCTGCCTAAGGAAGATAATTATACAAAATGCATTTATGAACATCTGAATATTGTATAAAACACAATTCAAATCAATAAATTGTCACCCTAATTTAATCCCCATATTAATAACATTTGAAAGTTTGATGGAGAAATGAAGGCAAGATAAGCATGAACTAAGTCAATTTGTGACCATCAGTTGGCACTACAGGGCTACCATGGTAAGAAGAAGGAAAGATAAGAAGAAAGAATCTTAATCATGAGAGCATATCAAAGAATAAAATTCATGGAAAATACAAAAACAAAGAAAGATGAGCAGTGATCCATCAAGTCCAATAGTGTAAGCTACTGAACCTCTAAGGCTAATATGGAAAAAGAAAAGAGCCAATAATAATCCAACCAAGCAGAAAAAAGAACTAACCAACCTGTAGGTATTAGCAAACTGCTCTAAAAGCAGCTTTCAATGCAAATAAAGCCTCAATGAATTATTAAAAAGATACAGACTATTTGGCTGGATTAAAAGCCTAGATCTGTTGTTTCTAGAAAACAAATTTCTCTGGCAAAGACTGAGAATAAAAAAAAAAAAAAAAAAAAAAAAAAAGCTAGTCAATAAGCCAATTGTATGGAAGTTGCAACAACTTGTAGGCATTTGTGGTGATTTGAATATGCTTAGCTCATGGGGAGCTGCACTATTAGGAAGTGTGGCCTTGTTAGAACAGGTGTGGCTTGTTGGCAGAAGTGTGTCACTGTGTAGGTGGGCTTTGAGGGCTCCAGGTGCTCAATTTCTGCACAGTATAAAAGAAACGTTGCCCCTGCTGCTGCCTTGAACAGAGTATCTCCTGGTTGCTTTCTAATCAAGATACAGAACTCTCAACTCCTCCAGCACCATGTCTGCCTGCATGGTGACATGCTATCCATCATGAAGATAATGGACTGAACCACTGAAACTGTAAGTCCACCCCAATAAAATGTTTTCCTCTATAAAGTTGCCTTGATCATGGTGTGTCTTCATAGTAGTAAAACCCTAAGTAACATAGATGATATCCACCTAAACATGTTTATCTTCTTCTCAGGGAAACAAGATTGTTTGAATGGATTCCTATTAAACTTTACATGTTATTTTGAATGTACACAACTTCCATCCTTTTTGGCAGAAGGAAAAACAACTATGCTCTGCCTCTTGCATTTCCTCTCTGAGTCAGTGCCAGGATGCTCTAAAGCGTTTGAGACAGCCCAGTGAAAATTGTACATGCAGAATGAAACCAATGAATATGTGAAAAGCAAGACAACTTGCTACAAATAAAGATAATGCATGCTTTTATTGTGGCATGAAGTATACATCTGTAGGGAGGAGGCATAGAACAGAAATACTCTTTCCAAGGTCTGCTAATTAGTTATGCTAGGCCAGTACATATGTGATCTACTTTAATCCTCATAAAAGCTCCTAATCAAACTGTCAGTAATTCATAGAGTGAGAATTCCAATTTTGCCTATCTTGATAGCCAAGGTTCTTGCTAATTAGGAAGAGAAATCGAATTTAAAAACATGAGTGAATGTTCAAAATATATGACAAAAGATAAAGGACAGGCAGCAGAAAAATTCTGGAATGCCTAGATTAATAAATGTGTGTTTTCAATATGGAAAAATAGAATATTGTCATCCTAACCAAGTAAACAGTTACAAGCTATAACCAAGACATTGAAGCCCAGTATGCTTACTGGTTATTTCCAGGTTGGTGAAGATGACTGCAGCAAAGTGCAGAAGCACATACTTTCTAAGGAAGTGTTCTATAATAGTTTCCTCTGAGATTAAAGCATTCATCAAGCAGTAATGTATCTTAAGCAGGAAGATAAACAACTCAAAATAGTTTCAGGATGTCTCTGAAACTAAACAGATTCACTAGGCTCCTCCTTACCAGAATAAGTATTTATTTATTAGTGTGTGTGTGTGTGTGTGTGTGTGTGTACTGCGTATTTTCAAGAAAAGTTTGTCACACAACTGGAGGTGATAAGCAAGACCATAAATACAACAATGAGATCAGAGTTCCTAAAATGTGAACTATATTTAAAATCTATATTTTTTTTAACATAAGGACAATATATTACTTTTTTAAACTATTATTTCAGTGGTTGATAACAGTTAACTTCTTGGATTGTTTGTCATGTTGTAATTATCATAGGTATTTATCTTTGTAATCTATTATATTTTTATTTGTCTATGAGACATATATTGTCTGGTATATTGTCTACCAGATATATATTGACTATGCATGGACTTCTGGTACTCTGGAGGCTCATTTGAATAAAGATGTAAAATAAAAAACAAACAAGCTCAAACATTTCATATGACAATCTTAATTTATTTTTTTCAAATGGGATTGAGTTCAGTAAGCATAGATTATTTGGTACACTAATCCAGTTTTAATAACCAAACAGTTATGATCTCTGGAAAATCTGCAAAGCAAGATGACAGTCATTTATTTCAAGAATGGGTTAATTTTTGAAAATATACATAACGTTAAAATATAATGTGAACTCATAGTAATAAAAGCAGTGCCAAGAAAAATATGAGGCAAGATGAGGTCATACCCTCTGTCTCTAGAGCTGTACCAGGGAAGCTAACTCAACTGAGTAGCTCTCTCTAGGTGGATAGCAAAAGACACCAAGATTTGCCATAAATCTGTCCCTATTAAACCATGGTTATCAGTGCAATCGGTTTCTAATAGAGATTCGCAGAGCTTGAAGAAACTGACAAATGCTGTTGAAAATATGAGAGGTATAAGGTGAATCCCTATTGCTGAAGACAGCATATACTTCAGGCATAGCATCCAGGGGACCTGAACTGGAACTGAACTGAAAACCTCCACCCTGAAGACTAGATTTCATAGTCCCAAAAAATACCATGCAAGTTTCCAAATGAAGGAAGCAACCAACAGCCCTACCTACCTATGATACCTATGAACAATAACTACCAACATGACACGATAATCCTAAGAGCATAATAGTGGCATGGATGCTTTAACAATAACCAACAGCTCTCTAGTTGGACTCCAGACACATTCAACAATGCCTGGTATTGGAGACCTAGCCAACTACCCAGGGCTAGTGAAGTCATGGATATTCCGTGAAGTCATGGAAGGAGAACCTACATCTACCACTTTATTAAAAAAAAAAAAAAAAAAAAAAACATAATCCCCAGCTACATTGTAAATATTTGTTCCTACACCCACAGATAATTGTAGTTCCCACCTCTCACGAAGAAACTTCTCTTTGCAGCAGACATAGGTCATTACAGAAAACTAGAACCAACCAAAATGCAGAGTTGTGGAGCACAGTCCCAGTGGATACACAACTTCTGCATGTAAGGCTCCGCGATCATTGTATAAGAAAGTGCAGAAGGAGTGTAAGAGCCAAAGAAACAGGGAGTTTCCTATGAGATTGTGTCATCCAGTAATGTCAGAAGCTATACCCATAAAGCCTAATTATTAGCTGAATCAGGTAGACCCCAGAAGACACGCTAGAGTGGATAAAGGAGAGCTCAGGAGGCTTCAACCCTCCACAAAAAACTACAGAATGCTGAAGACTAGAGAAATAGCCTTCCTCAGCAAAGAGGACACCGATGGGTTATCCTATATCAAGTGGTTAGTCCTGAAAACATGTACATATACGTAACATTGTACTGACTGAACAGGTTGGATTTATGTGTTTAAGATTGGACACATACAGTGCAACAACAATTATTGAAAAAAACAGTTCATTAATTTGAAAGAGGGCAAAGAGGCGCATATGGGAGTGTTTGAAGATAGGAAATAGAAAGAGAAAATAATGTGATTATATTATAATCTTAAAAACCTACAAAAAATAATTAAAAATTCCCATCTCAAGAAGCTTGGCTAGACAAAACTGACCTTTCTTTCCTATTAAAATTCATCTTTAAGATATCATTTTATAAATCTATTCAAGTAAATGTGGTATAAATGATCATTTGGGGCAGATACACCTAAATAAATCACATAAGAAAAGATGTGTATTCCAAATTCTTGAGAATTTCCAAAAGATTCTATGAAGCCTATGAACTACCAGGTTTAGGTTTCAAAACACTTAGAGAATCAGTGAGACAGAGTTTGTGTAATACAAATCCAGGGAGTACAACTCTACAGGAAATAACTAGAGAAAACATGTGATATAAAATTATAATATAACTTTTAGTACATGAGCTACTGAAGAACACAAATACACAGACTTATTCAAATATAACTATAGTACAGTTTGGAAACCCAGACTACTGATTATCACAAAATCATGCTTAAATGAAAAAAAAATGTGACCTGCCAGACATCTATCCAGGTTTTTTAACATATAAGAACAAGCTGTTTGCTATGAAAATGAATCAAACCTAGAAGTGATGTCAAAATCCCTCTCTTCTGCTTTCTACTCAACACTTGCAGGCATTAGACATTAATATTAAAACATCCTCTCCTACAGAGCTGAAACACAAAATTGGCCTGGGAAGGTTACAAATTTGCTTCTGATTTAGTGCAGCATGCTGTAAAAATCTGTGGGAAAGATAGCATCCTCAAGAGCCACTTTGCCACCCACCCTTTATACCTCTGGAGATGGCTCTGTCTCAGAAGTGCCAGGTACAATACCTCTCATAAATCCTTATCCCAAGGACAATATCTGTGACTCCACCCTCAGCAAGTTTCTAAAGACAGCTCAGAGGAATATGTTAACCCATTGTCTAACCTTGAGCTAACCAGCATTTGCCTGGAGGAATAGAACAGAGTTGCTGGTAAGATCCAGAAATACAGTCTAAGTTTTTACTGGGTTATAATAGAAAGAAAGCAGAAGATTCCCAGCTTGTTACAGTAAAATGTCCTGAAAATGCTTTCAGACTATTTTTAACATTTATCTGTGGTGAAGTGTTGCAAAAACTAAGCCTAATTTAGAGACCTTTTGGATATAGATTTTTTAAAATAATTGCATACACAAAGGTCTGAAACAAGCAGACTTCAAGGTGACTCTCCTCTGTCTCAAGATGTGCATTTGTAGCTACAGATGACAAATAGATAATTAGAGTCCCCAGCCTGGGAATGTAAATGACGAGATCTTTTGGGGACGACCACGAAGCCCAAGAAAATAAAAGATTCACTTGGACTCACTGCTCATAGTATGGAAAAGTCTCCACTGGGAAGAAGGCTGGGGGAATACTGGTAAAGTAATTTCAGTAACTTTTATTCAGTGAAGAGGACTGGAAGCATATAGCCAACAATAAACCTTGTTTTGCAATCAACAATTTTATCACTTTTAGGATTTATAAATTTTTAATTCTTTTGCACACACAAATTAATGGCTTAACAGAAAATTACTAAAAGTATAATCTTATATGAATACTTGCCTCAAAAGTGAATACTGAAACAGCTAAGGAACTACCCTTCTCTCAGTGGCCAGTAAATACAATAAATTGCATATAGCCTGCTATTATTAATAACCCTAGCCAGGTATGGTCTTCCACACCTTTCCTTCTAGTCCTTGGGAGGCAGAGTCAAGTAGATATTGTGAGTTCATGGTTAGCGTTGTCTACAAAGTGAGTTACAGGACAGCCAGAGCTTTTACACTGAGTAATTCTATCGATAGATAGATAGATAGATAGATAGATAGATAGATAGATAGATAGATAGATAGATAGATGATAGATGGATGGATGGGTGGATGGATAGGTGGATGGATGGGTGGGTGCATGGGTGCGTGCGTGGGTGGGTAGATGGATGGATGGATAGATATATACTCTATCACATTTTAATCATAGCTGTGAAAAGTGTTTATGCGAAAAACAAACTCATACAATCTGAATTCACAAAGCAGTGGATAGCAGAGGGATTCAGAGGTGTTCAGGATCCTTGATCAGGCTTTTCAAATCCCTGCAAACCTGAGGAGGGTTTCCTGTCACCTCCAAAGCTGAGTTGGAAGGTCATAACTAAAGTCTAGCCAGACTGGGTGTTTCCAGCAAAAGTTTCTAAGCCCAACGTTCTCCCATGGCATTAAGAAAGGGCAGCACACTATATGTAAACAAGTATCTATGAAAGTAGGAATCCCATTACATCCTGTTGGTTCCCAGAGCAGTTGTACTTCTTTGAGATCATGCTACTATTGACTGCGTTAAAAGAAGAAATGATCAACACCTGTGTTGCAAAAGAAACCTTAACCAGAGAACAAGCGAGTCAGGAAGAAGATGGAAAAGAGCTAACAAAAAATACTTTGCAAAGAAGTTCTATTAAAAAGAGAAATGAAATTTAGATGTTTGTTTTTTAATTGGATATTTTCTCTATTAACATTTCAAATGTTATTCCCTTTCCTGATGCCCCCCGCGGAAACCCCCTATCCCATTCCCCCCTCCCCTGCTTCTATGAGGGCGCACCCCACCTACTCACCCACTCCCGCCTCCCGGCCCTTGAATTCCCCTACACTTGGGCATTGAGTAGAGAAATTGTGTAATATTTTCTGCAGTATGTGTCTTTAATTAAAAAGAAAGAAAGAAAAAACTGTTGCCAAAATCCATGATGCTAGAAGTATAGGGCTTCACCTAGGGACCAGAACAAAGAACGATAAAGAATACACGACCTGTGGAAAGTTTATATAATACAATAAATCTCTATCTAATCACACATAAACCAATGTGTATCTGTTGCTGGAGTTTATGGAATTCACCAAATGATTCCAAATTTATGTAAAATGTAAGCTTTTGAAGAAGAAAAGATTTTTTTTATCGTGCACAATTATAAATCTAAACTAACTAAAATGAAGTGGTGCCAATAAATAAAAGATCATAGTGATGATGTAACCGAAATCAAACCGATTCACTACCACGGCCATTTTTATGAAGATGAAGATATTTCAACCAGGAAAATGAAAATATTTTTAAGTAAATGAGGATGGAATAATTAGTAAAAATTTAAGTAATTTTAAAGAAAAAAAATATTTGCCATTAAGTTGTAGGAGTTTATTTTAAATAACTACAGTTGATTAAAAGGGAATTCAAGATTAAAATAGAAGATACTTGAGGAAAGATGTGGGGATGGACTCTGCACACGCACTAACCTAACAATGTCTCTGAAACTAATGATTATAGCAAAAAAATGTCTTCACATTAAAATTTTCCTTATGTTTTTTCCCCATTTTTTACACAATTACAAAAGAAAAAATAAAAGCCCTAAAATCTTGATTATTTTTCCTTTTTGTTTTGTTTTTGTTTTTAGAAAGGTCCCCTCTCATCCAATACATGCAAACTGATTAAGGAAAGAGTAAATGAGATGATAATGGAGAAACAAAATATAATATACAGAAAATCTAAATATTTTACTTTATGTATAAATGAAAGACCCTTTAATGATGAAATACTATAAAGTACAAAAACTTACTGCAATGATGGAGAAAATTTTGCAAACAGATGCTACTAAAAGAAATAATACTCAAAACTTATACAAAGTATACAAACAAAAATACTTTTGCTTGCTTTTTAATGTTTGCAATTTCTTTCTTTTACTAAGTGATAATTCACAGAAAGGAAGATACAGATGGATGTGTAAGAAACAAAAAGCACAACTTTTTAAATTGTAAATTAATCATTTCTAAATAAGTTTGAACTAGCAGGTTGTCAATTTTTAAATAATTACACATTTTCTGTGATGGAGAGTTTGAGGAAATTAGACTTTACATAGGTTGACAGTGGCATTTGACTGAGAAAGACTTTGTGTTATACTTCTTGTAATAAAGATTTTGTGATATATTTCTTGTGATATGTTTTTCTTGCTATGTATTATGCTTTTCCAGCTTCAAATTCCACTTATAGGAATCAACTCTATAAAACTCCAGTAAGCACAACAGAAAATCAGTCCAGGGTCCTCACCAGAGGCTGCATCTTAAGGATTCAAAAATTATGGAAAGCTCCCAGAATTTATTTTCATAAATGACTCAGGGGATAGAATAAATCTTTCTTCATGGTTTTAAAATTTAACAGCATAAAGGTTTAGAAAGGGAAAATGTCTGGTATAATATATACCAAATACTCCAAATTTTACCTCTGAGAATGATAAAGCAATACTAGGTGGTAGATGAGGTGAAAGTAACACTTTTTCCTTGTTGTACAAAATTATTCACATAAGAATGTGCAAGTTCGTGTCTTTTGCTTTGTTTTTGTTGTTGTTGCTGTTGTTCTTATTTTGAGAGACAGGGTTACTCTGTATCTCAGGTTGGCCTGGAATTCCCTGTGTACTCCAGGAAAACCTCTAACTCATTGTAATCCTCCTGTTTCAACTTCGCAAATTCTGGGATGCAAAAATGCACCACAACACTGGCCATATTTCTATATAGCTAAAAATTATCAAAGTTTAATAGTAGATTTCACAAAAATAGTGACATGAGTATTTCCAGCTCAGTAAATGTATGATTATACAAATATTAGTGTAATTCTGTAGCAGACATTAAATTAAGCAGCAATAACCACCAACAGGACACTGAACACTCTCCCCTGTATCTTGCAAGAGCTATGAGGCATCAGGATTGCAAATATTGAAACAACAGCATGTCCTTAGTGTCCATGGAAACACAGACAAGCCTATACTGAAGGCCAAAGACTAAATATTTCTACTTGTTCATTTACTTTCTGAGTGAACTGTAATTCAAATAGATAAAGAAAATTTGACAGAGAGAGATTCCATAAAGTATATAAATCACCTGGATTGAATTCATGATCTCTGCTGTATCATTGTTGGGTACTAAATAACCCATTACCTCACACACACACACACACACACACACACACACACACACACACACACACACACACACACTTAGAAACTGTACAAGCATGGCTAAGTGACTTAATCACTCTTAACCCCCAGGTCTCTACTATTAAACAGCCTTGACAAGCACAGCGACTGAGTTCACTTACTAAAGAGGTCATTAACCAAAGACTCAGCTTTGTCTGTGACCTGCTTATGTTTGTTGAGTATTTGCTCTTTTTCCACTTGTTATTTTCAAAGAGGCCAAGGATTACCTGATGACTATTGTGTTTGAAGGAAATGTATATAAACAGAATTTTAAAATATGAAATATTTATTTGAATATTTAAATAAAAACAACATTGAAGTCCAAGTATAAAGAGCACATTTGCAAGAATAAAATTTCTCCTTATTTACTTTCACTCTAGTAATGAAACATTTCATGAACTCCCAATTACAAATATGAATTCAATGATTTTTAGGGATTTTTTCATCTTTTACATAAATAATAATGGTTATATATTTTAAAGTTTTAAAGTCTTCAGAAATACACTTTTCTGGTTATTATTCCATACACAATTGTCTGTATAGTATTTGTATTTTATTAGGAAGTAAGTAACTAAGACTTTATAGTTCATTTAATGTTGTGCCCAGGTTATATATAAGTAGTATGTCACGTTATATAAGACATGGACATCTGCAGATTCCGGAGTATGTGGAGGGTTCTAGAGCATCTCTGCCATTAAAAGGAGATATGTTCATATTTTACATTGAGTGGGAAGATGTCTACACCTATTGCATATTAATAATTATTTGCTAATACTAGGGTTTTTGTTGTCGTTGCTCCTAACTTCTCTTCTTTGCGTTCAAGATTTCTCTGGTTATGATTCTATCTCAGTGAAGTATCACAGCTATCATCAGCAAACTCCCTTTATTATTTAGTGAATTCTTCAATCTTCAATGTAAAGTAATTTTTATACCCCATAGTTTTTTTAGGTCTTCATTCTTTTCTACAGACCCAAAGCTGTATCTTAACCTTTATCTTCATATATCACTAGCTCTACAAGCCTTTGCCCATCTCTACTGCTTCTAAGATTTTCCATAATAAGATGGGGTCACATCATGGAAGAGCCCTCACCTTTGCTCAATTAATGGCTTGGCTTAATTAGCGTGTTTTTAACTTTTTATTTATTATTATTATTATTATTATTATTATTATTATTATTATTATATGTGTTTGTGATCTGAGGTTTATGTATGAATACAGCTGGACATGTACCATGGCACTCATGTGTGGGCGTCAGAGGACAACGTACTGATTCAGTTTTCTTCCTCCACTATAGATCCTGAGGATCAATCACTCTTCGATGTTCTCAGTGAGTAATAGGTTCCGGTCTGCTGCACAATGTGCCACCTCATGATGTACCAAACAAGAAAGGTAATTAGTGATGGCCCAGGGATGCTTTGTGGTAACAATGAAGGGGAAAGTCAGAGTAGCTTGCTTTTTTGTCCTTTATGTCAATAGAGAAGTACCTCAAATTTGTCCTGTGAACTCCCTTTTGAATATTGTTTATTTACAAACACACACACACACACACACACAGAGAGAGAGAGAGAGAGAGAGAGAGAGAGAGAGAGAGAGAGAGAGCAACATCTCCTAAGTTGCTTGATAGTTCAGTTTTGCTTCGATCAAAATAATTATCAAGTGCCCTGCATGTAAGCTCATCATTTGATTGATTGGAATGCTTCAGGAAAAGGAGTAATTTTAACATATGTAAGGAATTGGGATTTGATTGGGCACATAAACTATAAAAGCAGTTTCAGGTCTCATGAACGAACTGATCCCTATGACTAACCTAAGCCTTGTTGTTCACATGGGCACAAACATAGATAATTAATAAATAAACCAATCATAGAGTAGGAAAAAGCAAACTATGATTAAGTAGAGGAAAATCTCAGTAGAGCACGCCTTTAATCCCAGCACTCAGGAAGCAGAGGCAGGTGAATCTCTGTGAGCTCCGGACAGCCTGGTCAACTTAACACACCAAGTTCAAGGACAACCAGGGCTACACATAGAAACCATGTCTTGAACAACCAAAAGAAAAAAAAGAACATTATAAATCTAATTATGAAAGCCACTTAATAATGCAATCAAGTCTTTGGAATATGGTTGATAGGCTGGGGAATATTTGCTGCTGTCTCTCAGCATAAACTTTTCACAAATGAATGATACTCAAATACAGCTTTGAAGTTAAACTCATCCTGGTATTTGTGAGGAATAATATTGATAATGCTTGAAGGTATTTTCTATCAAAAGTTAAATGTGGCAGCGCTGGCAATTGTGTAGAGTTCATTAATGAAGAGATTACAAGAATCTCCAGAGTTTTTAACTAAACTTGCAGTGAAACTGATAAAGCTTCTGCTGCTGTCTTGGAAATATCCTATGGCTATTATTGACTTAGAGTTTGGGCCATGGAATATAATTCAGATACAAGCAAAAATAACATAAGAGATAGATTTACGTATAAGTCTGAGTGTATAATATAGAATTTAAATCAATGTGAAAAATCTTACCGTCATGAATTTTATTGTGGAGATCTCAAGTAAAACATACCTGGCCAGGCTGAAGGCATCATCAATCAAGCCCGCACGGTTACTGACAGAAAGTACCTATGAGTCCAGTTAGGAAAAAAGAAAGAATGAGGGTGGTAATTCTGATCATTAAAATGACAGGTGTTTACACTGCAAACCAGATAACTGATAAGTGGATCAGGGATGTACCTCATGGTTCCTGATTAACTGATCGATCAGTAATCTCCAGTTCCTTAGGTCATAGTTGACTCTAAAGTAGCCAGTTTGATTGATGTTTCCAAGGATCCAACTTCCTTTGTCTAAGTATGTTATTCTGTGATGCTCTGCAAGTAGCATTTGAGAGTTTTAGTTCTTTTTAGAGTTAAAAAGGAATAAAGTCTTTTAAATACCAGAAACAGTATTACTAATAATTTGAAGAAAATGTCTCTCTAAAATGTAACTGAATCGTGTTCTTTAATTAAACCCCTCATTTAAAATTGAATAGAAAGTGTTTATTTTGTTACTCATTATTACATCAATTAGTGAGTTTTTCATAATTAGCAATTTTGTGTTTGACACAACTCTTTATTCTAGACACAGTTTCTATACTTGAAATTAATGTAATCTAGAATTATCCCACTATATTCATGTGGTTTTTAATTAGATTATATGTATTTGCAGCTAGAACAAGAGTCTTTAGACATATATACTATTAGCTTTACCCAGGAAGAAAGTGATAAAAACAACAGTGCTTATTTATTTGAAAGTCATTCTTGTATATGGCTTTTTCTCATGTTTTTCCCTAGGAGTGCAAATAAATAACAGACTTTGCAAAAGCATCAATAATGATAAAACAAAGGAACCTGATTTGCTCAAGACTCCAACAGCTCCACATAGAATTAGAAACAAAGAGAAGGCATACTTCATAAAGGAAAAATCTGTACTTCTATTCATGAAGTACTTCAATTAACAAAGGCCAGGAAACATGTAATAACTTCATACATATTTAATATTTAACTTTTAAATGTGGCATAAAGCTACTTTCACTTGTGTAGAGTCACCTATCCTGACTTTCACAAGACAAACATCATTCACAATCGTAATAATTTTTCTGTTGAGCTTCAAGACTTATTCTTGATGGAATTTGCACTGTGAAGTTGAATTAAAATTTGCATTCACACACTGACACAGTTTGGGCTGCAAAGGGAAAAAATACTAGAAAACAAAACATACTGGTATGTTTTAATTTCTATGACTCAAAACCATAAATTTTTATCAGATTTAACAAACACATTAGAAGAAATGAAACATGCTTGTAATCCTTTAAGAGAGGAGGAATGTACAAACTACTCTCAAGTAAAGAGTACACAGGGAAAGGTTGTATGACGCAGACTACTTAATCCAATGTGTATTAAAGGCAAGAAATTTTCAAAAATCAGCCATACAACAAAATGTAATTGAAATCAAATTTATACTCAAAACTCAATCCTATATTTGTACTCTAAGTCTGCTGTGCTCACAGGGTCTAGGGAAACCCATTGTAGTTTTGCTAAATGACACGTTGTCAACCTGCCTTCCAAATGCTTATTCTTAGTCCCATGAATTTATATGTCTCCCCACTTTCTTCAGAAAGTTTCCTTTTGTAGAAGATATTTTTGACAAGTTAAAGTAACATAATAAAAAGAGGCTTTAAATAGTCATGTCTGAACTGGGAAAATTAAGTCTTAAGTGTTGAAGATAATGTTTTTCCTAAGTAATCCTGATTGCCTTCAAATATTCAAAGCTTTTAAAAATTATTTCTTTTAGTTTTTGAGATTATTGTGTAATTACATCATTTCCCCACCCATTTCCTTTCCCAATCTCACTCATACTCTCCTCTCTCTCTTTAAAATGCATGGCCTCTTTTACACTAAATACACACACATACATGGAAATGTACATTTTATTCTTAATTATATTCCTAAATCCATAACCTGCTCAGCCTGTATAATGTCATGTGTATGGATGAACTAAGGGAAGATAATTTATTATCAATTACCAATTAGTGTGCTCTTCGCTAGGGAAGTCTATAGCCTCTGCTCTCAGCATTTTGTAGTTGCTTATAGTTCTTTTTGCAAGGCTGCAGACTCATGGACTTTTTCCCATCTACAGTAGTATGTCTATTGCCCTTGCTCAGCTCATGCATAGGCAGCCATGCCAGTGAGACGTTATGTGAAGAGCTTCCCAGGAAACACAACCTCACAGCAAACTCCCTGTGTTCTGGCTCTTATATTTTTGCTACCTATCTTCCACATTATTTTCTGAGCCTTAGGTATATGGAGGGTTGTTTTCCAGATGTATGCATTGGACCAGACTCCACAACTCTTCATCTATTGGTGGTAGTTTTCTGCAATGGTATCCATTTAACAACTAAAGAATAGTAAAACTTTGAATTCAGTTAAGTTAAATATGAATTTGAAGTTGATTATGAACTTGGCCATAAGTTATTTATATTGACGTGTTGAGGTATACCACTTGTGGTGGTTTTAAAATGATTGGCCCAGGGAGTGGCACTCACTCTTAGGGGATGTTCCTTTGAAGGAGAAAGTATGCCATTTGGGGTGGGCTGAGTCCTTCCTTCTAAGTGTCTGCAAGCCAGTCTTCTCCTAGCAGCCGTCAGAACAAGAACTCTCAGATCCTACAGCACCATGCCTGCCTGGACACTGCTATGCTTCCCACCATGGTGATAATGGACTGAAACTCAGAACCAGTAAGCTAGCCCCAATTAAATGTTGTTCTTTATAAGAGTTACCTTGGTCATGGTGTCTCTTCACAGCAGCGGAAACCCAAAGGCAGCAGTTGGTACAAGAGACTAGAGTATTGCTGTGATATGCCTGACCATGCTTTTGTTTGGAAGAGTGTGGACTTTGATACTTTGATTTTGGAAAGCAGTGGAATGCTTTAAGTGGGCTTAATGGACTATCCTATTAGGAATAGGAAAGACTGTGTTACTGAGGGTGATTTGAATGGTGGAAGCCTAGCTCTAGAGGTTTCAGAGAAGAAGAATTTTTATATATGGCCAAGAGACTGTTCTTGTGCTATTTTGGTGAAGAATGTGGCTGCCTTTTGTCCTTGTCTGAAGAGTCTGCCTGAAGCTCAAGTAAGTCAAATTATTGCATTGAAAAAGGAAGTCTCAAAACAAACCATTTTAGATTCTGTACTGCGGTTTACTCTCATGAAGAGTATTTTGATGAAGCATAGCAAGAAAAATAGGGAAAATACAAAATGTATGGTTCAAAGAGTAAAAGGGGCACCAGGAAGTGCAATGGAATAAATCCTGTGTTCAAGGAAATAAACAAATTAAGGGAGTGGTGACTTTGGGGCAAGATCCCACCCAGTTAACCTCATTGTTTTGCATTTGCTGTTGAACAAGGAATAGTTTTATCATGTTATGTGTTATTAATACTTGGCTATTGTATTCATTTGGACTATCAACCTGAAATGAACTACAGTCCAGAAATGGATGGCATACACTTTCGAACCATATCTTGAGGAATAGTGGCCATGAAAAGCTTAGGCCCAGGAATGGTGGCATCTTTAATTCCAGGAGACCAAGGAGACCAGATCTCTGAGTTCAAGGCCAGCCTGGTAGAGAGAAAGCTCCAAATAGAAAAAAGTTTAGGTCCAGGTATACTGGTACATGCCTTTAGTCTCAGACCTCAGGAGACAGAGGCATGCAAATCTCTGAGTTCAAGGTCAGATTACAGAGCACGTTCCAGGACAACCAAGCTTAGTCAGTGAAGGAGCTGGAAAAGAGAAAGTTGGTGATAATGTAATAGAAGAAGAAGGACATGTTCCAGCCCCAATAAGCAGCAGAACTCAACACTTTCAACCATATGGCTCTGGCTTTAGAGTCTAGAAGGGACTACTGAGACAATTGGTAATGGTTAGCAGGAGCTCAAAAATTAGCTGTGATTAAGAATAGACCAGCATCACTGAGGTGAAATCTTCTAAGAAATGATTTTCTGAGAACAAAAAGAAGCTGTGTTCCAGAGATAGCCTCATACTTCGGGTGGACTTGGTATTATGTAAGAATCACCTAGGTGATACTGGTTTGGAAGGTATGAAGGGGTCATGGAGAGCAGCTGAGGTTTTGCACTGCGAGAGGAAAGTCATTGGTGAAGGTACAACCTCAGTTGCAGTTGATTGCTCAGCGCTAAAGGAGTCATGCAAAGAAGTTGAAGCTAAGCACCATGAAGAGAGCCTATGAGAGGCTTCTGGTGAAGCTTATTTGCAGCAGAAGACTCCAGGGACTTGGAGATGTCATTACCATGGGATGATCACCAAGAATAGCAGCAGAAGTAGAGTGGAGTCAACCAGAGCCTAGAGTACTACAGAGGGAAAAGCTGGAGAAATGACCCAAGCTTTTGGAGGAGCTCAGAAGATCATGTGTGGATCCTAGACATTGTACCAAAAAGGCATAAAGTTTACATTCTCTTGGATACCCAAAATTGCTAGAGATACCAGAGTTGTGAGATACCCGCTGAAGAAAGCCAATAAAGATGTGGAAACAGCCCAAGAGAAACAAGTTTGTTGCAGTCAACAAAGATGAAAGGAGTTGGAGATCTGAAATGAGCTTTTATATCATAGATGGAGGTGCAGGGTTTGGAATTTGCCCAGCTGTTTTTTATGTTCTTGCTTTGGTCCCACATTTCCTCACTATGACATTTCAGAATGGTAATATATAGCCTATGATGTTGTAGGTATGTGATCTGCTTTTTGATTTTAGAGGGGATTGCAGTTAAGTGATTGGATGAATCTCGGAAGAGATTTTGGACTTTTAACACTGTTGAGACTGTGATAAACTATGGGGCTTTTGAAGTTGGACTAAATGTATTTTGCATCATACTATGACTGGTTTGCATATGCATGGCCCAGGCAGTAGCACATTAGAAGGTATGACCTTGTTGAAGGAAGTATGTCACTCTGGAGGTGGGCTTCGAGTCATTCCTTCTAGCTTCCTGGAAGCCAGACTTCTCCTAGTGGCCTTCAGATCACGATGTAGAACTCTCAGCTCCTCTAGCACCATGCCTGCCTGGACACTGCCATGCTTCCTACCATGATGATAATAGACTGAACCTCAGAACAAGTAAGCCAGCCCCAATTAAATGCTGTCCTTAATAACAGTTGTCTTGATCATGGTGTCCCTTCACAGCAATGGAAAATCTAACTAAGGCACTGCTTTTATTCCTAGTCTCTTTGGGACTTTTATTTTAAAGGGTGCTGTATTTTGTCAAAGACTTTTCTTGATCTAATGAGATGATCATGTGATTTTTGTTTTCCAGTCTGTTTATATGGTGAATTACACTTACCCTAATTATGTATGTTTAACTATCCCTGCATTTCTGGGATGAAGTCTACTCAATCATGGTGAATGATGTCTTGGATGTGTCTTGGATTCAGTTTGAAAATATTTTATTGAGAATTCTTGCATCTATGTTCACAAGAGAAATTGATATGTAAATCTCTTTGTTTATTCTCTATGTGGGTTAAGTATAATTTTGTGGTCTTGCAAAAAATTGTACAATGTTACTTCTGTTACTAACTTGTGGAATAATTTGAAGAGTATTAGCATTAACTGTTCATTGAAACTCTGGTAGAATTCTATACTAAAACCATCTGGTCCTGGGCTCTTTAATTTTTTTTTTTTCTCAAAGACTTTTAATCACTGCTTCTATTTCAGTGGGATTCATAGGTCTATTTAAACTGTTTATCTGACCTTGATTTATCATTGGTAAGTGGTATATATCAAGATAATTATCCATTTCTTTTAGAGATTCTAATTTGCTGGACAACAGATTTTAAGTCTGTTTTTATGTTTCTCTGGACTTCCTTGATATCTGTTGTTATGTCTCCTTTTCATCTCTAATTTTGTTAATTTAGATATTTTCTGTATACCTTTATTTAATTTATTTGGATAAGGGTTTGTCAATCTTCGTGAATTTCTCAAAAAATCAATTCTTTGTTTCACTAATTCCTTGTATTGTTTGTTTCCATTTTCTTGATTTCAGTGCCACATTTCATTATTTCTTGCCATCTGATCCTTTAGGTTGTAATTTCCTCATTTTGTTCTAGATCATCCAAGTGTGCTCTTAAGTTACTTGTATGAGATATGTACATTCTTTTTAATGTAAGCACTTAGTGATATGAACTTGCCTCTTCAGAACTACCTTTGTTGTGTCTCATAAGTTTTGGTAAGTTTTGATATTAATTTTTATCCCATTCTAGAAAGTTTTTAATTTCTTTTCTAATTTATATCTTGATCAATTTTTCATTCAACATAAAGTTGCTCAGTTTCCATGAGTTTGTAAACTTTATGTTGTTTCTGTTATTTTTAATACCAGCTTTAATCATTTGTGATCTGATAGGATGCAGGGTGTTATTTTTATTTTCCTGTATGTTTTCAGAGTGGCTTTTTGTACATGTATGTAGTCAATTTCTGAGAAAGCCCATGAGCTCCTGAAAAGAAAGTATGTTCTTTTGTTTGGTGGTAATAGATAGATAGATAGATAGATAGATAGATAGATAGATAGATAGATAGATAGATATAGATAATGTATATATGTATACATTATATATATTCTATAATATATGTAATATATAATGTATATATATTCTGTAATATATGTATAGTCTACAATATATGTCTAATGAGCTTAAATAAGCATTCTAAATGAATGAACTCCACTTATATTTAAATAAAAACTATTTGATAATTTTACCCTTAAACTTGTTCATTTTTAAGTGTGTGTGTGTAGGTAATGTACACATGATTATAGGTGCATGCAGACACCAGAAGACACTGAATCCCATGAACTTTAAAAGTTGTTTCTTATCGGTAAATTGGATAGTGATATTTATAAATCCCACGTAATTTTATTTTTTCTGATTTTACTTATTTTATTAAAAATCTTATAGGTAGATTATAGTCAAATGGGTGTATATATTAAAACATGATAATAATCTCTATATATTAAAATAAGACAGGCATCAATTGTTTTAAAGCATTCTATTCCTAAACTTATATCCAAACCTGAAGATATTACTATTCATGAATATTTGTATGGGTCTATTACAAATGAGATCTTTGAGAAACAATTCCCAGAAAGATTTTGTAATAGATTTTAAAATGCCTTTGCAGTACTAGTTAATTACATTTCCAAAATGTTCTGCAAATTAACTAATAGCACACAATGAATTTTAAAAAGATCTTTTCTGATGGCCTAATGAGGTATGGTATTTGATGAGTTCTGTAGTAAAAAGTATGGAAGTTATTTCATCATAATTGAAAATTATATTTATGTCCAAAATGGCACAAGACTCATACTATACCAATGTGTAGTAGAGTTGGTATTTTACAATACATTTTAAATAATTGTGAGAATGACAGTGGAATGATAGTTAAGCATTTCTAGGTAAATATGCTACTTGTAGAACATGATAATTAAAAATAAAGTAAGTTGAAAAGTCAGCTAAGATAACATATATGATGATACAGGACAAACCATCCCAGAGGTTATGGCATATATTGCTCTTTTTCATGGATTCTTATGAATATACAATGAAGTAATATCTCTTGGAACCCATAAACACTCATATGCAAGTTTTCCAAACACTGTGTTGTGTAGAGAGAGGTACTGATGCTAAAGTCTTGTTTCCCAATTGGTTCTCGATTTATCAGTAAAGAAGGCCAGGGGTTAATTGTTGGGCAGAAGGTACAGACAGGACTTCCAGGTCCTAGGAGGAAAAGACATATCAGGTCTCGGGAGCAACTGGGGCCTGTGGCCTCCACTATCCATGGGTGGCCAAGGATGTTTGGCAGGGGCTAGGTGGGACTAGCCACTGAACTTTAGGGCAAGTGGAGAGATGGAAATAATAAATTGTTAAGGGCATGCTTTGCCAGCAGGAGATAGTAACATCCAGCAATTGTGCCTAGAAGGCAAGACTCCTCTCTCTCTCTCTCTCTCTCTCTCTGTGTGTGTGTGTGTGCGTGTGTGTGTGTGTGTGTGTGTGTGTGTGTGTGTGTGTGTATGTGTGTGTGTGTGTGTATATGTGTGTCTGTGTGTGTGTGTCTTTTATCAATGGGTCTTGGGTGGGAGCTGGTAATGCAGTCACCTCTCCTCCCAAAGGTGGGTAGAACAAAAGGGAAGCCAAGAGGGGTTAGTAGCACAGCCATCCCAGGTGAAAGCAGTAGAAATTAAAACTACCCCCAACAGCAGTGTTGAGCAACTAACAGAGCACCAAATCAACCTGTTAAATGTGAGTCTCTCTCTCTCTCTCTCTCTCTCTCTCTCTCTCTCTCTCTCTCTCTCTCTCTCTCTCTCTCTCTCTGTGTGTGTGTGTGTGTGTGTGTGTGTGTGTGTGTGTGTGTGTGTGTCCAAGAGTTGAAGAAAAGAAAACCAAGTTCAAAAAAGCAGCCTTTCACTTGGCTAGACAATTGGCACACTGGGCAAGCATTCACCAAGACTTGATCACCACATTTGTAAAATGTGAATAAGAGATAGTACTAATTTTCCTTGTTTATGGGTCGTATGTAAATCACTTTGGAGGAAAGCTATACATTATGCCATTTTTAATATTTGAAATTAAATTATCTCCAGTGCTGCATATTTTCTTCCCTCCTGACACCATTCTTAAATACCCAATTAACATGCAAATCATTATATTCATAAATGTTTGGATTATTTGTATTTTAATACTAAGAATAAAAAAATACTTTAACCTGTTTTGAAAAACATAAAAACAGGTATACATACTACTTTTAGACTATAATAATAATCTGTATTTATCTGTGATTTAATTATCCATCCAATGTTTCCTTAAAATGAATTGTCAATAACATGTGAAAAACTAGATGACATTTATGAATATTACATACCAGTGACACACCTTAATGCTGTAAATATGAAATGCACATCACCGATAATGAAATTGCAAAACATTGACTGGCTATCATAATTAAATGTATAATTTATTTTAACTTATGGTGATAGGAATAAAACATTACCTTTAATGTTTTTAAATAAATGTCTTTGCTATTACTTGATTATATTTTCAACCGAATGAGACAAAATAATATGGAAGAAAGGATACAAAAGTCAGTCTTTCCCCCACTGAACTCTCTTTTATTTTATTGTTAGTCATCAGAATTCAAGACTTCAAAAGAAAGTGGACGACATTCAGAATGGAAATGAACAGGTGGCAGAACAAGGTGATCTTTCCTTGCTCTTTCTTCCATGTTTCTGCCTTTATAAGATTCTTGTAGTGGGTTGGCCTAATGCTGCTCGTATTCTAATGCTAATCTGGGAGCCCCAAGATTGGTTAACCTAAAGATGAGAGTCCAAATGTAAGACACTGAACAACCCTGCCCCCAGTTAACTGAAACTGGTAAATAAAGATGCCATCAGCTAATAGCTGGACAGAAAATGCAAAGGAGGGGTTGAAGTTTCATAGGCTTGGAAAGGGAGAACCACGTGGAGGAAAGGAGGACAAAGAAGTGGCCATGGAAGAAGAAGAAGGTGCAGGAGGGAGAAGAAGAGCTGACATAGGCCCAGGGCCAAAAGAACGTGGCCAAGAGGCCTGCTCAATTGGAGCTAAGATCAGCCCAGATGAAATATAGTAATAACTCAGGCTTATCAATAGGGAAGTAGATTCTAACAGCCTGGAGGGTAGGCAGTTGCTCAGCAATTGTGCTGCAAAAGGCATATTAAAAATTATAAAGGCTGTGTATGTCTTTCATCCAGTAACATAAATGGTCTAAGGTAGGGAAGAAGCCTCAGGTCAGGACTTTTAATATTTCCCACTACAGATTTTCAAGACACACTTGCTTCAGATGGCATCTCCTTCATGCCTCAGCATCTCACCATGCATGCATCAAACAGAACTTACTATGGGTTAGTGGGAAATGGTACACTGTCCTATACAGATGGAAAATACAGCTTTGGGGTGGGGAGGTGCCGCATCCGTCCCACAGTCTATGATTACAGTACTCTCCTAGAACCTTGTCTTCACAAATTGTACATCTGTGTATAGTGATCGTATCAACATAGGCTAACACATGGCCTAAGCAAAAAGGTTCATTTTAATAAAAACAATGGGTAGATATTTAAAAATAATCCTCAGGCATATCCATCAGTAAGAGAAGGAAAGCATTGGCAGTATTTTCCATACTCATGAGATTAAGAGAATGTTATGACTAAAGCTGCAGGAGACAGACCTGTGAAACATGTTCAGTAGGAATCAGACTATCTCTACATCTGACCATAGATTAAATTGAAGTGTCTTCACTGTAAAATACGTTTACATTTTTCTAGTCTCCCCATTCCCATACCGCCTTGCAAGGACACTTTATTTTGTGTCTAAGGATTACTCTGCCATATGATGTTAACAGTAGCAACATTACAATGGCAACTTTGTGTTCTTTATCTTCACTTTGTAACAAAATATATGGATCAATAAGAAAATTCTGTGAGTGGAAAAAAGATTTATAAGCTAAATAAGTATTGATTCAGACTGTGGTATAAATGTCAATTGAGAGAAAGAGAATGAAGAAAATTTAAACATTTTATTTAAAATGAAAAACACCAAAATATTTTAACATAAGCATTTTGATTCATCCTTATATATACAGATACACATATATATAGCACACATATACACATATTATATATAACACATATAACACATATATAATATATCCCTTAAAAGATAAATATGTATAAGAAAATCAATACTTCTTTATACCTGATTTATTCAAAATTAAAAGGTTTGTGATTTTAAAATGCTTTCTAGAAAATAACAAAACAATATAAATTACTAGCTTGTGTGAGAGAGTGGTAAGCAAATCAAAGTATGACCACACTTGACCATCTAAGTCTAAATGAAATGTTATATAAAAGATAATCGTCTCTTTCTCCGAGCTATTGGAATACAAAAATGGAAGAAACCTATTTTGCACTCTAGCATGAAGGATATAGATTTGGTTCAAAAAATTAGCTTTCTCTCTGACAGTGAATTGAAATAGATCCCTATCTGATTTGATGATATTTAGAAAGAGAATAGAATCGTATTTGTTTCAGCTCCTTGAGACCTGATTCTAACTAGAAGGGTGTTTGATGACTTTCCTAAGTTCCCGCAACTGGCTCTACAATTACCTAATGTGAAGAAAAATCTTGTTTTTTCATCCTTTATTGAGACACCCTGGTAAAGAAAAGGTAGGAAGAGAGTGAGCTTAAAAACGTGGTCTCTGCTTCAGTAGCCTCCACACTCTACAACTCCTTACAGTTATGTTTCCATTGCATTTTAGATTATACATTTATGCAGCTATGAGAAGATTAATACTACAACTACTTCATTTTGCTTTGAAAGAAACAAATTTAATATCTACGTATCAGTCTAAAATTAAGCTATTTAGAAACCACATTGTGTCTGATTTTTTGTTAAAGTGATTATGGTTACCATCTTCTGTTTTTTAATTTGTCTTTCTTCACATTTAGTAGCAGCTGAAAACAGAGGTAAAGATTCTAAACAATTATCTGAATGCAAACAGTTCCCTGAGAGAGAATTTATATTTTACCTGATTTGTTAGACACCCAAATAATTGCTTCTGAAGACACATGGCTTCTATTTCCTACCACGATGGTTAATGGAATCTGCCACAGGTAACTGGAAAAATAAATGAAAGCTTTAAGAATAAAATCAGGCATATCAGCTATACTAAAACAAAAGCAAGCAAGCATTGTCTATAGACCTTCTGAACAGTTTTTATTACTCTTTTTGGGAAAAATATAATCAATCCATCAATAAATCATTGAAATCAATTAGAAAATAAATCTCAGGCTTAAACAGTATATGCAGAAGGTAAGCTTACTTTCCCAGTGCCACCGAGGAGCCTTGGTATCTACAAGTTTTAACTTCAGTGCAAAACAACTTCTATAAAACAACTTATCTTGCAAAAATAGATTTGCATTTTAGAAAAAATGCACTAAAATCTATAAATTCAAGCCAAGCTGCTTATTGATTAAAGTCTAAAAATAGGTCTTTTCTACTTTTTTTCCTGGATTAGACTAATAGACAATCTAGTAGTTTTCTACATTTACATATTGACATTGTCCTTATTTGTTGCCTAACACTTCAGACAGGCACTGTCCACATATTTTACAGAGAGATTAATATAGCAAACTGAAGTATTCAACAAAGAATAAAAATAATCAGTTATCACGAAAATTCATAGCTATATAAAGAATAATGTAGAACACACTGCACGTTCTGGTTTCCAAAATGAAATTTCTAAGTTGATGTGTCAACTTGCTACCAACAGGAGGGTCAGCTATAAATCTCACCTATTAGGAAGAAACATTTTATTTCATTTTCTTCTTCACCAGGTAAAAATAGAGGTCTAGACTCATAGATGAGTTGATATCAATTTAATCTTAAATAAGTAGCCAGATATACATGAAATAATTTTATCATAAGTCTATCAACTGCACTTTCTTTCCTCTTTGAATTATAAAGAAGAAGCTGTTTGAACCTCATGTTTTACCTTTAGCAATAGTAGTAACCAACTATTACACTGTAAGAAAGAAATACTCTGAAATATAACAAGACATTTTGTGCACACTCAGTAACTGTGTGAGTGAAAGGTGTATTGAAAAGTTTTAGGAGAACTGCCTGGGGTAATAGACTGTGTAATGAGCATGTCTAGGCCCCTGTGCCTGCCTGTCTTCCTCAATGGTTTTCATTTTACAGTGAATAAACATTCAATGCTAATTATTAAAGAAAGGCAGAATATATGTGAATATACACATGCATGTTTGAGTTGGGAGGAGAGAATTCTTCATAAAAATAGTATAAATATTAAGGAAAGATCAGGATAAAGTTCTGCCATCAACTCAGAAGTGAAGAGAAGCCTGGCTGGGTTGGTACCTACAACTTGGTGTAGATCAGAGCTTTATGAAAAAACCTGGCATATGAGGAGATGTTATGTAACATTGCAATGGAGTGATTTTCTGTATTTAAAAATGCCATGAAAATGTCCAACTGTCTAAGTAACAAGATTCTGGAACAAATGTCATGCTAAGTCACACATCAGCCAACTTTATGAAATCTTTAGTTATATAAGGATCTTTGTATGCTACAATACAAGGACTATGTATGAAAAATATAACTACTAGCTTCATTAAAATCTTCTGAGTATGTTGTAGTCATATTCTAATATCTCCAGGTGGGGAACGAAAACAAAGAATTAAATCAGCTTGGAAAATATTCACATCTTACTAGAAAATTTGGTATAGATAAGCAAGTTTTATTACATCAAGGAAATACATTGTGCAGTAAAGAGTTAAGAAGGCTCTATTCAAATATCAAATAGAATTAGTATTGAATCTTTGACCAGAATGTCACAAAGAATTAAATGATCAATAATATAAAATTAGGACAATTTACTTAAAGTATAGATTTTATTATTTTTTAAATAGAAAATCATTTTTGGGAATAAGTGACGCTTTGAATCAGCATCAAATCCCTTTATATGTTATGTGGCAAGTGCTCAGGGTTTGTGAGCTCCATGTGCTTCTAGCAGATACAAAACTCTCTGCTCTTGTGTATGTTTACACAGCCCAGATGTTACCTTTTCTTTTAAAAGATCGGGCTAAAGCTAATATAATAATGCATGTCATAGGTCAATTTTTTTTGTTCAAAATTTAACCTGTCATGCTTTATGTTTCCTATATGTTTCTTTATTTCGTGACACTTGGTCAAGATAGTAGTTCTTAGAGACCTGAACTAATCTCTCTCTAACTTTGCAACAGCAAATACTTTCTAGCAAAGCCAAGGTTGATGTCTGATGATGGTGATCCTGGACCTAGAGAGGGAGGGAGTAAATGGGAGCATTTGGTGCTCCTTAGACCAGAAAGAGTACAGCAGACACACTGCCACTCTCCGTGACCACAGCGAACTGCAGCAGGGGAATGTGTATTGCAAGAATCCAGAGTGTCGGATGCCAACGTCAATGTATATCTAGAGAAAGAAAGGTAAGCCCCTGCTTTATTGCTAGAGACAAATCTCAGCGGGAGGCAGGCTTACTGAACAAGAAAACCTAGGTTTAAATTCCAGAGCTCACATAAAGTTGTAGTGCACACTTGTGATACTCCTATGTAGACATGGGAGGCAAAGCCAAGACTACAGAATCCAGACCATATAGCCCAGCATACCTGATGATGAACAAGATATCCTGCCTCACACAATATAAAAACAATATCTGACACCTGAGGTAGTCCTTTAACCTCCACATGTGCAGTTTGGCACACATGCGTGCACATACACACACGCACACACACACACACACACACACACACACACACACACACACACACACGCACATGCACACAAGGAATAAAAATAATGACCCTGCTTTCCTAAGTCAAAATCTATATATAGCCTTCAGAAAGCACCAAAGAATTCTCAACCATGGCTCTGTACATCCATGCCTGGAGCAAGCTAACCTGGAAATGATTTCAAGACCTCTTAGGTGACACAGTAAAGTGTGTGTTCCAGGTCTCATGGATACCCACGAGTGATAAAGTCAGATGCCTTGTTTTCCAAAGTAACAAGAGAAAATAGAGTAATCCAAACAAAAACTCTAATTTTGTTTATTAATTTTCACCCTGTCCCTCTCTGTGTCCCTTCCCATTCCTACCACCCCGCAGCCTACTCTTATTATAGTGTCTTATAAGAAACGAAACTGGGGCCGGGCAGTGGTGGTGCACGCCTTTAATCCCAGCACTTGGGAGGCAGAGGCAGCGTATTTCTGAGTTCGAGGCCAGCCTGGTCTACAGAGTGAGTTCCAAGACAGCCAGGGCTACACAGAGAATCCCTGTCTCGAAAAACCAAAAAAGAAAAAAGAAAAAAAGAAACGAAACTGGTTAATAAAACTTTTATCTATCTTCAGCTCATCCTTTAAAATAAGGAACAAAAGAGAAAAACATGGAATAAAACCAATAAGGGTTTCAAAAGAGAGTTGAAATAATAAATCATAATTCTAGACAGATATGATGGCTGGGGCAAAAAGATCTCTGTAAGTTCTAGGCTAGTCAGGAATGCATAGTGAACCTGGGACCAGCTGAGCTACAGAGTGAGATCCAATTTTGAAAAAAAAAAATCCACCAAACAGGAAACAATTCTGTATGTTTTATATCTAGCCAGTGAGCTCAAACACTAATTGAGAGGAAAAGAACATATGTTGATCTTACATGGTCCCACTAAAGTTTGGAGTATTTAGGGTCTACATTATGTTCCTTTAACTCATACATTATTAAGTACAGAACTTTGGTTTAATAAGTTTTCTGGATTGTTCATTTCAGTTCTCATTTGTCTTGTAAGGCACATTTTGTTCAATTCCACTTAATTCATGGCAACACGTTTTAACTATTGAATTTAATTCAAGAATATTCATAGAGAAGGGAAGACCCAAATCTTGTCTTTTGAAATTAACCATGTTAATTCAAAGTTCTGTCTTCTGAAATAAATGCTGTTACATTGAAAGTTAACATCTTGAAGGAGGGATAGAGAGAAGGTTCAGTGTTTAATAGCATGTGCTGCTCTTCCAAACACCCAGGCTTGAATTCCAGTACCTACATGGCATCTAACAACCATCTGTAACTCCATTTCTAGGGAATCCGATGCTCTTCTCTCCGCCCTGGACACTAGGTATTCACATAGTGCAAAGAAAAACAAACAAGAGAAACATTCTACACATTAAATAAATTACTTAATTACTGAATTAAATAGTTTTTAAAATCTTGAAGAAATAGCAACCAAGAAGAATCACAGGGAATCGGCCAAGAAACAGATTAAAACAATATTCCACTTACATTTTAAAACTTCCTTAACAAAAAATTAAGTATGTCTCAAAACTTTTAAATGCAAAACATTCCTCAACAATTTAAAATATTAAAATGTAAAGCGACATTTAGAAATCACCATCGATGTGTGTGGTACCTGCTATTTTGAAGTTGAAGTGCTTTGGTTTTAGCACCGATGTCATAAATAAAATGCTGTTGCGTGATAAGTATTCTATTTTCTGCCGTCATGTTCCCCAGGATGGTAATAACAGGATATCCCATCTGGAGTGTCCACTGATCCATTACTTCTTGTATGTTCACATATTTTCCATTCCTTTTTAAAGCCTTTGCAACCAAAATTGTATTAATTAATCAATTAACACTTCTTGAAAGCAGAGTTAAGATTAATCTCTTCTCATTTTTACCATTACTTCAATATGAAATGATTTAAAATCATTCAGGCTAACATTATGTACTAGTAAAATTAATTTTTGCCTTGAGACTCTTATATTGTTACATTTCATGTATACAGCTAAGGTTTATTAAAATTAACATTTTACATAGCAGAACATAAAATGTATGTTATTGGTTTTTTTTTAATGTATGTTATTGTTAAAGCAAGTACTTTAGCATTATTTTGCCTTCCTGATAGGTCTAGTATCATGTAGTAAAATTTTTCTAAAAGCTTCAATATTTAACATGAATCTGTCATACCACATTAAGATATCATTCAAAAGTATTGTTATGCTTCATGCATAAGACCTATGGCATATCATACTAGTTAAAGTCTCAACATGGACTGCACAGAAGAATCACAAACCCTCACCCTAAGGAAAGGAGCTAGTGGCAATTATTGTCCAGTGGGAGAAGGAGAGTGAATTTTCTGCAATCATGTGGCCCCTGAAGGGCTGTCCATGCTTCTCTACATAATACAGATGGTCCTACACCAACTCACACATGGGCAGCAGTAAGTGAGATTTTAAAAAGGAACACATGAAATTGATATAGGATCCTGATGAGAAGAACAGGGGAGCCATTTGAGGAGAGAGGATGGAGGGATGGTTGATGACTAAAATAGATTATATACATTTATAACATCAATTAATTAAAAACAATGTCAATCTCGAAAGCAGACAAGGTGTTTTTAACCAACATTTGTGATTCAAATCATTTCAACTCCTATCGTCTTTATAAAGCACATAAAAAGCACCAAACTAATATGAAGAAAGAAGACTTATACAAAGGAAATACAAACTATCAATGTCAATAGAAGTTAATGTCTTAGAAACAAAAGTCAGTTGCTCAAGAACACACTTTGATATTTCAGCTTCCTCTACTTTACCTCTGATAATGTATTCCAGAGATCATTTCTGGCTGCATTGCCATACTTGTGAATGGTTAAATAATCCTATAAGAATATAAAATTGTAATTACCATTCAAAGGTTAAGCAATTACCAGTAAACACATTTATTTCTCAATTCAATTAACCATTTCCATGTGTGAAATTGCATTTAGGCAAAGAGGAAGACATGCCAAAAGATTTAGAACCTCATTTAAAAATATTCCCAAGATGTTTAATGATAACATATTTCCTTGCTCAGCCAACAATACTAATTCCTTAACAAGGATTTTCACAGCTTTAATCATGTCGTATGGCTTCCGAAGGTCATGATATACTCTTAAGTGAGGTGGTTAACATCAGCTCATTTTGAGAAAATGACATTTGCAATGAAATATGTAGAACAAACATTCTCATCATCCCTTTCAATTTTTCAGAGAAGCATATGCTTTCATACAAAAAAGAAGAAGCTTCTTTAGGTGGTAAATGCTAATGGTGAGATGAACTGCCCTCTCTCCAAGTTCTCTCTGATTGTTCTATACAAAGGAAAGGCTGATGATTACAAAACAGATACTTATTTCTGTAGTTTGAAGCACATGTTACCACCAATAAAGTAGTACTCCTAAGTTTGTTTCACAGCTTCAGGGTTAGGATTTCCCATTTCTCATTATGTCCCATCAGTGGTTAACCCTACACACTTTGATTCACACCTAACTCCATTCTGAGAAGTGTGGTCTGTCTCATTATCGAGGTGACAGCTATCAAGATAATTAGTGACAGGATTTTTTTTCTGATTTCAAAGAGAAAAATGAACAGAAAAACTGACATACTAAAAAAATGAAAAAATCCTTCTCTTCAAAATTCTATTTCCTTAACATCATGTAAGTAAGAAGACACAATTTCTCTCTCTCTCTTTTAAAATCAAAGTTCTTGAACTGAAAAGAGTTGCTGACTCTTTAATACTATATGTGGAATGGGGCACTTTGAGGATAATTAACATGAGGGAAACCAATTTTAAATACAAACTGTAGAATCTGCAACAGACTCAGCTTTTGGTGGCAATTCTCTGCAACAGACTCAGCTTTTGGTGGCAATTCACAGCAGAGCAAATGACAGTTCCCACTTAATCATATGCCCAGGGAGGTGATGTCCAACCCCTACTTAGCAACCACACATCAATTTCCTCATCAGGTGTTATGAATAACTTTACTAAAAATCAAATATACATACAACTCCTCATAACCAACATGAAACCCCATTCAGCTTTCACAAAAATTCAGGAAGTTTGTTCAACATAAATCCAAAAGATATGTTTTGGAGGGGGATGTGGCAGGAGCATGGGTTTTAAATACATTGCGTCAGCTTTCAATTTCATTTTTTTTTCTTTATTTCTTTCAGCATCTAAATGAATGAACTTGGGAAGAATACAGTATTAGCTACACCACTACATGGAAAAATAGCCAATGGCTACTAACAGAGGGAGACTCAATTTCATTCAGGAACAAGCCCAACTGGTAAATCATCTGATGCCAGGTGGTCAGTGTTAAATACGTGTATATATGAGCAACACCTAATGGACTCTCAAGATATCTAGATCAAGGTATGTCATCATCATCATCATCATCACCATCACCATCACCACCACCATCACCATCATCATCATCATCATCATCATCATCATCATCATCATCATCATTCAGGAACAAGTCATGAATCCAAGAGGGAGTAGGAAGGACCTTGAAGAGAACAGTGGAAATGATATACATAGGATGCACTCATGGATGAAATTCTCAAAAACAAAAAAATTAAGAAACTCATTTTGTAAGGTATAACTGAACATTCTCCTCATGGATCATGCTTCTAAAACACTAAAAGGAAGAAACAAAGAGTACTACTGAGGTCCAATAAATTAATTATTTCTTCTCATAGGATATCAACACCCCTACTACTTATGCTATAAGGTGATCCTTTCTCCTGATCATCAGATGGAGTTCATAGTCCCCCTCTAGTTCATAACAAAGCTCCACATCAAGTGGGTTGAAATGTCATTTGTCAGAGTAAAGTGGCAACCACAGCATAAGTATGTCAGTGGTCAGTAATGACAGCATTTTTCTTGGGTCCCTTGAGACACAGTTCTCAGATGTTATGAAGGTCTACATATGTCAAATATTTCCTCAAGAAAAAGCATGTTGTGTTATTCTTTTCCTTGCACTAACACGATCATTTCTTAAATGAACAAAATGTCATTGCCTAGAGGAATTTTTTAAAAAGTCCAAAGGGCAGTGAATCCTATTCTAATAGTTAATAATCCATTCACTCATTTCATAAAATATGTAAAGCACTTAGCATGAATCAAAGGAACTTTGCAACTTCGTAGGTGCTGAGGAGATGCCAACAGGGCAAAGCTTACAAAGAACAACTGCAAAAATCTAGGTGCTATTTGTTTGAAGAATTTATGTCTATGAATGACCCAGAAGACGTCATGTTACAACTGCCATTTTGAAGATACGTTCAAATATTTGTATGTAATTAACACAATTTTATGTTTCTTTAATACCTGCAAGGCAATGAATATGGAGATGCTTGCACATATGAATCAAACATAGAAATTGATGTTTACCTCCAGGTATATGAACGTCAACCAGAAATAGATTTGACTTGATTATATAAAATTGAATGCTTTAGTATAAAGAATTGTGAGTACTAGGTACTTCAGAAGTAGAATTATTGGAAATAGTTAGCAAAGAGAACCACTAGACTATGTAAAGAGACATAGCACATAATATGGATGCTAAACATATATCCAGTAAGCATATAACTTTATATATCTACTGATGAAGAGAGGTATCATGGTTTACCGGCTGGTTTTGTGTGTCAACTTGACACAAGTTGAAGTTATAACAGAGAAAGGAGTTTCAGTTGAGAAAATGGCTCCATGAGATCCAGCCATAAGGCATTTTCTCAATTAGTGATCAAGGGGTGAGGGCCCCTTTTAAGTGGTACCATCTGTGGGCTGGTAGTCTTGGGCTCTATAAGAAAGCAGGCTGAGCAAGCCAGGGGAAGCAAGCCAGTAAGCAGCATTCCTCCATGGCCTCTGCATCAGCTCCTGCTCTTTGACCTGCTTGAGTTCCAGTCCTGACTTCCTTTGGTGATGAACAGCAGCGTGTAAGTGTAAACTGAATAAACCCTTTCCTCCCCAACTTGCTTCTTGGTCATGATGCTTGTGCAGGAATAGAAACCCTGACTAAGACACATGGCATGGGGAATTAATGAAGAAGAATGGGAATCTGACAGTCTGGAATCAAATCCAAGTTTGAACACTCACTATCTACATGACAAGTGAGTATGGACAAGCCACCATATGTAAGCTCTTTTTGCCTGTTTTCTCATTAATAAGATGAATATAATACGAGCACACTACATGCAGTTACTTTTATGAGAATACATACAATGTTGGAACAGTAAAGAATTCCTAGGACACCCTGAGAATTCTATAAGGATTAACTCTTTGAATATTTTTGACAATATCATGCTATAAGTTGGAAAATTGGCTAAAAGGAAGAAAAGTGTCATTGGTAATGATGGCGAGTAAAACACATGTGAAAGACTTTTGCCAAGTTTATAGAACAGCATGAGTTCCTATATATTTTATCATTCAATTCAATTAACACTACATCATCAATTAACAAATCAAAGACTGCGCCTCAGAGACTATAGCCCATATCCAAATTACAAACAGGCTATGCAAGTGTACAACTGCCTGCCCGACCCAACATCCAAGATGTTCTATAGACAAAATGAATAATGCACATTTTGCCTTTCTGCATCAGCTCCTTTGACAGCATTTTGCAGTGATAAGTTATTTTTTATTTCAATTATTTTATTTATTTCCATTCCGGTCATTGCCCCCTCCCAGTCCCCCCTCCTCAGTTCCTCATCCCATTCCTCCTTTCCCTTGCCTCTGAGAGGATGCCCCCACCACCACCAGGCCTCTCCCTTCCCTGGGACCTCAAGTCTCCGGAGGATTAAGCACATCTTCTCCCACTGAGGCCAGACCAGGCAGACCTCTGGTATATATGTGCCAGGGGATAGCTTTCTTCTTTTATTAATTATTTTATTTACTTACATTTCAAATGCTGTCCTCCTTCCCAGTTTCCCTTCCATGAATTCACCACCCTATCCCCCCTTCCCTCCATAACCCCCTCCAACCCCACCCCTCCCCCTCAACAAGAAAGTCATCTCGATGCCTCTCTTTCCCCACATTCAAATGATGCTCTGTGGTAGAAACATCTCCCCAAGAGCCTCCCATTCCACTTCACTTCTTTGATGCTCACTCTCCTGAATGCTGCTTGGAAGAACCCAAGTGCCCGGGTCCCTACTCCATCTCTTTCAACTATAATCTCTGTCAGGAAGTCTGAATATTTTCAGTCAAACTTTCTTATGAACAACTGGTAGATTCCAAATATTATCCAAACTCCATCATGTAGCTCAAACATATATCTCTTCAATCTGTTTCTCTCTTGTCCCATAACCTCACATGAGACACTTTGATATTTGTAAATATGACTACCAAATCTATTCTAACTCTCTGTCTTGCTTATGGGGTGTTCTATATATTATTGTCTCTGTTGTCCGCTTAAATTTGGTTTATTCTCCCAGTTTAACTTTTGATAAATTTCCCCCAGGAACTCTGCTTCCCACTCAACACCTTGCTTAATTCTAAACTATCTTTGTTGGATCCATATTTATTATATTACATAAATAACATTTTCCACATCATGTTACAATTGCTTGTTTCCCATCTGATTGCCCACATTATCCATGTAAACTGCAATGAGTTAAGGAACATGGTATTCCATTCGATTACTGTTTAACCAGCAATGCTGTGCATAGCCTGGTACAAATAAGTTACTTGATATAAGCCTATGATCCATTACTCGATGTGCAGCATGGCTCTCTGTTAAAAACTGATAACGTAGTGATTAACTTGTGTCTATTAGTTTTGTGTCTACTAGGCTCACCCATTATGTCCTCTTTAGAGAGTAATATAGAACCTAACTCATTATTTCAGTGAATACTTGTCAAATATATGACTTACATTTCATGCCATCAAAAGATTAGACCTCTGCATCTGAGACAACTTTCTACTTTCTTCTCTTAACACATGACATGATTCATGACATTTCATGTATGAAAGGCAATTAGATGAAACTGTCAAGAGGAAAATGAAGCGGGTGAGCTTGGGAAGTGAAGCACTTTTATCGTCTAAGACATGAAAATAATTATGGAATACTTGTTCTCCTTTTAATAAGTCCTTTAGCATGATGGGATGGAGAATTAACCACGTGAGTGACTTATTCCTGGTGACATAGATAATGGACCAATAAAATCTCTGTGGGTATTTTCTCTGTGTGAGATATAAGTAGTGAAACCGAGCAAAGCACAGTGACATTTAAAACAGCAGAGCTTCTTCCTTCCGGTTAGAGATCTCACAGAGCTGAGGCTTTCTGTTATCCATATCAGCTTCACCCTGTTTTGAGGCTGGTTGACAGCAAATAGCCCAAGTACCACCTTCAGACAGACCTACTACAGAGAAGGTAGGTAGCATCCCTTCATGGAATTCTTTCCCCCTCGAATCCCATACCGAAAACATTGTGCACGTCTCAGAATTACATGGTGCGCTTCAGCAAAATCCTGTTAATATAGCTTAAGATGGGATAATTTGGTTCCATACACAGGAAAATCACGGTCTTCTAAAGCAAAAGGCTTTCAGTGATGATGAGAAATGAAATGAAAGCAGACTGTAACTCATAAGAAAGCACAGGGGCCTAGGTTTGGATAGAACATGTACATTTGTGTGAATTTCTATAATAAGGGAGACACTCACATTTGAGCCTCAGCGATGACCAAGGGGGGAACAGCCTCTACAGTTGACCTCAGTGATGGCCTCTATAGTAAAATCAGTCTCTAGAATGTCAGGTAAATTCAATCATTCTTTCTGTTTTCTGAATACTTGACGAGAAAGCTGAAGCCAAGATTTAAAATGTTGTTGCTTTCTAGCATGAAAAGGTATACCTCAAAACAATTTTATTGAGCATTTGTTACTTGTTGGCTTCCCAGTATTTGAGCTCCATCTGTGTGTAGGGGCAATAGTTCCATGTGGAATGTGGGAAGAAGGCAAGAAGTCCTTCTCAGTGTCGAAATGGAAAGGACAGAATTCTAAATATTCCCACTCGCTTCTCCTGGCAGCTAAAGTATAACCATGTGTCCTGGCCTTCAGTGGTTGCTTACAAGAAGTAATTTAAACCATGTGAAAAGGGAAGGTACCATACCCTGAGATGAGATGCCACTAAGCATGGAGTGGTAACAATAATGGCAGGAACTGGATCAGCTGCTCATAGGGGGGGACCTTGGCAAAGTGGCTTGATTTCTGAGTCTCATGATGACCTTCCAGTCAGATTTGCTTTTCTGTCCTTCTCAATAATGTCATGGACCACCCTTGATGGATAGATGTATTTCTAATTAAATCTTCCAGAGTTCATCGTATTGTTTAAAACCCACAATTAAGTCATCAATGGATGACTTTGACAAACACTGACTTTTAAACATCATTTTGGTGATTCCCTAGCTAGTAAATAAAAATTATATCTTTAAATTTATACAAAACACAATAAGCTCATTTGTAACTGTTCTAGGTTTTGACTGTGTTGTGGGTAGATGGGGTGTAAGAGATGCTTAGGAAAACAAGAAGCAGGCAAACAGGCTGGACAAGAAGCAGACAAGCAAGCTGGACCAGAGGCAGGCAGTCTGGATATAACAAATATAAACAGGAAGCTCCACAAAGGCTGTGTACATAAAATGACAACAAAAAATAGGAGCCACCATCCTATGACCTTAACTATTTTAAGCACATAGAATAAGGTGGCTTTCAAGAGATGTATGAACAACATAAGTGATTAAATGTTCACATCACAGCAAAGATACACAAGATCTGGGCAGTCTTATCTGAGTCTTATTTAAGACTGGTCCATGTACCTCAGACTATGTATCCCATTCCTTGACCTTGAGAAAAACAGAACGTGGAGTTTGGGACCATTACAGATAACCACATAAAGCAAAGAGCTATGTCATAGAATGAAACATTTATTTTGGTTAATATTTGGAGACTTTTTTTTTTGGAAATTATGAGGCTAATTTGCATGAGTAGCAATGAACTGAGGGTGAAAGTCTCAGACAACAACAAGGGGAGTGTCTGTAGCTTAATTCTAACAGACAAGAGGAAAAAATGGACAGGAGGAAGTCATGATTTAAAGATTTCTCTGCTCATCAATTTTGTGTGATAGGAACCAGAGCCATTATCAACCATGTTCCATGTAAGAAGTTTCGAGCGTCCACATGAAGTTTAAAAATATAAGATAAAAATGAGCCATTGTGAAAAGATGGCTGCACAGGGAGAAGTAGGAACAATGGTGGAGTATAATTACTTGCAAGCCATTGAAGGCAGAAACTTTAAATGTGTATTTACCCTAAACTTACCTTCAGAAGTGGCTTGTCTAGATATGCATTCAGCTATTTATTCAGGAACAACAAAAAAAAAAAGGTGTTTTACATATTTAAAAAATCTATCACCCTGTTAATGAATGTAAATCTTATACAAATTAGTAATTTTTTTCATAAGAGGTTGTCAAATATAGCATGAAACAGTGTATTTTAAATCAAAACAACCTGCCAGGCTTTGAAAGGGGTTTTTGTTTGTTTGCCTGCTTAAATTACAGACAATACATATCCTCCCAACACTTTGGCTTCCAAATATCTCCTATGTAGCAATTATGGATCACAGCGTCAATGCCTACAAGCAGGTGTATTATGAGGTACGATATTGCCACTGCTACAAATGTATTCCATGGCAGAACAACCTGAAGGGGTTGTATGCCTGTCAGCAAAATAGTGCAAATATAATAGTCTACAGGGGTGTTGCCAGGTACTAAACCATTCGCACCTCTTGCTTTTGCTGCTAGCTTGAAATATTACCAAGACATAAAATGAAACCGTTGGCAAAACTGAAGCTTGTGAGATGCTTTTTTTCTGAATGCCCTGAAAAGGGGCTTTGACCACTACAAGCCAATGAAAATAGATAAAGCATATCCTAGTAGGTAAAAAGTTGCACAGCCTTTTGTAAATCAAGATGCCCACTGCTGACAGGAACAGGTACCGTGTCTTCTCTAGATGTCTGGTGCTTTCTGGCATGTACATAGTGTGTCTTCACTAGTCAAATCTTTTCCCACCAACCCTGGCACTGGCACCCAGTAGAGAAGAATATGTAATTCAGTCAATCAAGGAAAAATATTGTCTGTACACTGAAAAATCTAAATAGGAATCTATACTGATCCTTACTAATCATTTAGATTTCGGGAGAAGTTATTCATTTTCTCTAAACAATTTCTTCAACTTAAAAGCATACACAATAAACTACCTGGTAAACTTGTCTAAAGAATGTGACATACAAAACAAATTTGGAAAATATCACATTAAGAACATTTGTTTTTAAATAGCAGCATTGATCATAAATAAATATATTGTTTTTTCAAAAAGAGCCCAAGTAAATATGTTTTTCAATTCTTCCTCCAAGAGAAGCTGGAAAGTCCCCAAAAGAGGAGTTATATGCTCTAACCTTGGTAAGAAAATATCTACAGGAAGCAAAGAGAGGAAGTTAATGGAGAAAAGAGAGAGAGAGAGTGGGAAAGGTGAGGAAATAGAGGAGAAGAAGCAGTCTTCTAGTCATAACGGAGAGGGTCTCGTGCGGCTCCTCTAGTTGTGGGGCAGACCACATCGCTTTCCACGCAGCTCTGCTAAAGTTATGTGAACCTGAATTACCAATTATTATTGTAAATGGGAAATGAGAGAAAAAATCTTGCTTGCATATTTTATTGTCTACTGATTTGTCTTCTTTGAAATGAAATTGATGAATACAGCTTATTTCAGAAATATGAAGTTGCAATTGACATTTATTTTTAAAGGACTTGTTTTTGTAGAAGAGATAGAAAAATTTGAGTTTTGTGCATTACAAATATATCTGCATCTATTCTGTGATGTGCTTATTCATTTTAGCTTTGGAGTTAACTGGTTAAAAAATTTGATGGTGATTAAGGCAGATCGATTCTCTGAAAAACTTGCAATGGTATCAATATTATATGATACTGAGTGGTCACAACAAATCATTACCAAGTCTTAACCTTCATGGCTACAAAAAAATATCGAAACCCTCACAGCGTTTTAAATGGAACACAGACACATATGAGTGAACTGTCTACAGTAATTTTACATTAAGTGTGATTCAGATATTATCTTGATGAATGTACCCTACTAACTGTTTAGGAGGGAGTAAACTTGAAAAGAATATCTCTGCTCTGATGTTTACTAACATTTAGTGTCTCTGAAAACTCACACACAAGAGAGCAAATGCTCAAAAACATAAACTTGCAGTTCTCAAATAAAGATGTCAAATACACATACTTACACATAACACTTCACTGGAATGCGTTCTGAAGGTGTTGTTGCTATGGAGAATCACCTTGCCTTTGTGCCTGTCACTACCCGCAGGCTATCAGAATTGTATGAGCACAGACCAATAATAATGATATTTCCTGTTCGCTTTTATCCACACCTCATTGCTTACATTGATTTGCATAAGCAATTTCCACCCTGATAATTGGAGCCAAACATGTTGTTATAGGTTACCTTATGGAAAAGAGCAGTTAAATACTAATTAAGAGAAATCTCTCTCCATTCAAACATATTTTAGAAGTTATTGGCTTATTCTCACTGGCTGAGCAGGAAGATAACTCACTCTCTGATGGGAATCTTAGGGTTTGGCTTTGTATCAAGCTTAACAATATATTTTTTTATATTTTTAATTCCCTGATGTTGACTCCTAATAACAGGAAGAATGATACTGCCTGTCTCAGATCATTAGGATAATACTGTATTGTTTTAAAAGAAAAAGCGATAGCACTGTGGATTAATTATTTTCATAGCTCCTGGACCAATCAATGTTCCTTAAAGATTACATATTTGTAACTTTATTTTCAGACAAATTGAAAAATAAAAATAAAATGAATTTAGGTTTATTAAAACAAGTAACAGAGAAACATTGGAGGCTGCAAATGATTTCAGAGAGATTCTGTCTGCACACAGTATTACCAACATATGTTATTTAAAGGTAATCCTATAACACATAAGTGGGATAGGGCTTTAGGCTATAGGCTATGAAATGATCTTGTGTATATCATCTCTATAAGCATCTCTACTGGTGAGTAAAAATTAATGTTTATATATTGAATGATAAAGCTCTCTGGCAAATAAAAAATGTACACACTATCAACAAGACAGTAGGATGTGATCATTGTTTTCCTGGTAAATTATCTGTACATACATTTATTTTTATGAACAAGAGAGACTTCAAAAGGGTATTTAAACTAAGCAAGAAATTATCAAGAAATAGAAAACCAAGAAGCATTAAAATCAAATTTTATTCCACTATTGCACAGGAAAGGATACTCAATACCATTGGGCACTGAAGTCTTCTCGGATAGAAGAGAATATGGAGCTAGACTATGTGTCTTCTGCCCCAGAGTTCCCTAAAGAAAACACTCTACTTCTCATGGTAGTGAGAAATCATTTTTAAAAATCGAAATGTTAAAAAGATATGAATCTGTAGGGTAATCTTGCTACTTTGGCCTCTGATAAAGGCTAAAAAAATAATTTGGGAATGTTCATGATACAGATATAAATAGTCTATTTACATAGTGTAGCTCACGTCATTGTTCAGGGAATGTCTCTGCTTATCAATGACCAGCCTTCCATATTCTCAATGACTTGAAACCCCAGTAGGTGCTGCAGCTGATTCCTACTCATCATTGCTCACTGACATTATACTATGAGAAAAAGTTTGGGCCAGTCACTGTTTTGATGCTTCTCATGGCACGTGCCTATCTCAGGAGGATTGGCTAACCATAATGAGGATCCCACAGCTCTAATCATGGAAGCCAAAACGTCTGAAAACCTTGTTGCTAAAACCACCAAAGTAATTATTTTCAATTGCAGGATACCCTATGAGTGTGGGTCAGTGATATGTCTTTTTATTCTGTACCGTATTCTAGAACAGCAATTATTTCAAAACATTTAAATTTTAGGCATATAACTGGTCTAGATATACCTGAGTCAAGTAGTTCAAAGTTGATGCTCTAGATGTTGTAATCAAAGCATATTGGTTACATGTAATACAGTAGCAAAGCTACTGACATTCTGGAAACCCCTTCCTTGATTTTTCCTCCAATTTTGACTTTGGAAAATGCTCACACACAATGTTAAGTCCATATTTTTGGTGAACTAAATATAATGGTTTTAAGTTTTCTCTGAGTTTTATGGAATGTACTACATAGAACAGTAAGTATATAAAATTTGAAAAATATATATTTCTATATCTTAAATGTATTATTTATATCTAGAAGACATAATATTACAACTGAATGGTTTATATTTGATTTTCTCCATGATCCATTTTCCATACAAACATTAAAACTAGAGCTGGTTTATTTAGTAATATGAAACGCTATCTCTTTGAGAAGTGGTTCCACACATCAAAACAAAGCAATCTACAAGTGTTTGCCTATCTTTATTAGTTGACGGTATGGGACCCACATTGATCATCTGATCATCTGACTGTATTTAAAGAGACTTGGATAATTTAAAGTCTTAGAATCAATCTCTGTGAAAAACAGACCAGTTTGAAGTATAAGGGTTTAATTTGAAATTTTCAACTCCAGTCAAGTCCCTCATTTCATTGTGTTTGTGTAAATAACAGTATATGTGGGGGGAGGGGGATGACAAGACAAATGAGAACATAGGTTTCTAAAGTCTAAATTCCCCTGAGCCTAGTGTCAGAAACAGCTCCCCTAGTTGAGGAGTAAGTCCTTCCCTCTTCTGAGTCCCCTTTAAACCCTCAACAAGGGGAGTGTTGTGTCTCCACAAAGCCAACGTCCAGAACACCTTTCTGCTATCAGATCTGTAAAAAGAGTCAATTCCACACTTAAGGAGTACAACTAGAAATTCTGACTTTAAAAAGTGTAACATCTGCTATGAAAACCATCAAACTTTTCTCAAAAAGTCTTTAGCAAATATCATGGAAGATAAGCATAGATTAATCAGACAAATATTAAAGATCTAGAGTCACACAGCTTCAACCCCAAGACAACATAACTTTCATACCAGAAAACTAAAGCACACCATTAACAAGAGCTGCAACAGATGCCCATCTGATTTGATAGAGCTACATTGCCACATGCATTAAAGGCCATCCAGTCTAATATTCAGAAGGCTACCAGGAAGTTCAAGAACAGAAAGTCACTTTCATGCAAGCAATTTAAGCTCTATCTCCATCAAATTAAAACAGCCATCCTCAATTAAAAATATCAAATACAGTCACCTAAATGATCAACTGTCCTAAATAAATCCTATTTTTAGAAACTATAAAAGATGAAAATTTTAGTTGTGCATTTTCCGAGTATAGGTTACAGGCCAGAAGAGAATCCATGGCTGGTAGGAGGCTCAGCATTAATTAGAAAGAGAAATGAGAATTATTTCTCCCTACCTATACTATTACCTCAAGTTTCCCACAAAATGTGCCTGCTATCATTTTGTGTAATGGATTATATATAACAGTAGATATGTAGAGCTTGCAAAAATATAGTAACTGCTGTGTCTTGAAATATATTATTTATGAATGGTATGTATAATCAACAACAGGAAAGTTTAAACTCGGTTCATTGTGCAAGTTCCACTTTCAATTTAAACATAAAATTTAAAGCTGAAGTATTAGCAAAATCATGAACTAATTTTAACTTGTGAATATAACTTATTTACAAGAGGTTTGAGTTAATTTTCTTTAAAGAATATGAAAAGGTGAAGCAATTAAACAAGAAAATGTATTCAGAAATAATAAGATATATGAAAATCAGGAATTACTTTGAAATTAGACATTATTAGCCAATCATGGGTTTTTCTCCTTGGTTTTTTATAGCTTATATCTGTGTTATATAACAAATAGGAACAAAAAAGTTTCTAGCATCCCTGTCTTCTGAAAAAATATTCACTTTGAATTTAAAATGCCTATTGGCACATAAATTTCTTTGTAATACATAAAATATTGTTGAATCTCTAGTCAAATATTTTCTTTAAAAAATTAATATATAAATGGAACCAGAAATACATTAGATAAATTATACATAATATGTTTGAAAATAATGTTTGCCTTGTTTCTAAAATGAGCTTAGGATAGCCCATACAGGTCCAAAAAGTACCAGCTGAACACACATTTGTTAGCTATAAAGAAAGAAGAAGCAGCTGTCATAAGACTGTTTTAAGTACAACAGGGGATTGTCATTTAAGCACTCAAGGAAAAAAATGGTAAAGCAAGAAGAGTGAAAGAGGGATGGGGAAAAGAAGGAAAACTGATATATGAAAATAGACCTCATTTGCATTTTGGGTTTTCTTGAGCCAGCAAATATAAACCTAGTATGTTTGCAAATAAAAAACTTTCATTTGACAACACAGAAATGCCCCTGGTTAATGTCAAAACAATTAATAGATTTTCCTCAGAGGTAAATGCTGACATCCCAGAGTAGCCTTTTCAACAACATTATAAAGTAAGGCTCCCCAGAGCCTTGTGAATGGCAAGCTTATTAATATGAACTCCCCAGCCACTCAACACCATGACATAAAGTGTCTGTTCAGGAGGTCATTTCCAGAATGTACTCCATACGTCTTCATGTACAAGCGATGATAATCCATCACCCAGACAGAAGGATCTCCTGTAAACTAATCCAAACTGCTGATGATACACTAAATCAGTTTGAGTGATAACAAGAAAGGAAGCTGCAAGCCAAGTGCTGAAGGATACAGGTCCACATGATCAATGAGACGTCACAAGGCAAACGAGATGCAGTGTTGACAAACAGAGTCCCTCGGTTGAAAATTAACCAAATCAAGCATTGGAACAGAAAGTTGCACATTAACACTAGCTTCAAGTGAAAGTTTATTTTAATGGATATTTTAAAAGCAATTTTAGATAAAACTGAGGAGGCTGAGTCAGTGGAACAGGATGTGGAATATACTCAAAATAGTATATTTTACATCCATAGAAAATGCGACAGGATAAGGGAAAACTCTACAAGAATATTGTGTGGAACTAACTTAACTATAGTCACTCAATCTGACAAGCAAATGCATGTACATGGTTAAAAGAAAAATAATAAAAATTTCACATAGGAAAGGATTTCATATCAGCTTGCCACCGGGAAATCAAATTCAATTTACGTTTCCCTTATGAAGACTTAAATACTTTCTGAAATGGTCATGTTACAATTTCGGTATGGGAAAAAGAAAGCAGTGGGTATAGGAGAGGACATTGCTCCAGAGAGTTGATATTCATGGAGGGGACTTCTAGAAGAGAAGCATATATATATATATATATATATATAT
>CM052707.1:70257656-70273342 GCA_028551405.1 Uromys caudimaculatus | reverse complement strand
TGCTCTTTTTAATTCGTTGCATTCAATATACAGTTTGTCATATCAAATTTAACTCTTGTCTTTGTATTTTATCTCTCATCTTATATTGCATAAAGATGGAAGTATACTACAAAAATATGACCTGATCCCAGTTGTAGTTTATTTAAATTTCAAAATGAAAAGCTTACTGAGAACAGATAAGATTGATTGCTCTCTCTGCCTTAGCATAATTGTATTTCAGGTGAACATCAATTTACTTTAAAGGACACTTCTAAGTAGCAGAATGCATCATAAATAATTCATCAATCATAGAGACTGGGAGTGTGATTTACTCCAGCAGATTCAACAGCATCAAAGGTCCAGTTCTCTATAATTATATCTTCTCGTAATTCTCAATAATTTGGGTCTTTTTTTTTTTTTTTACAAATTCATCTTAAATTTCACACGTATTACCCTAAATGTGGTAAATATAACTGTCATTTTGGGATTTTTGCCATTTTATTGAAAATAGTTTCTTTTCTCATAGAATATATCCTGATTTCAGTTTTCCCTTAAAACTCCTCCTGTCTCCTCCCCACTTTCCCTCCCACCTGAGTCCAGAATCCACTATCTTTTTGTCTATCATTAGAAAAGAACAGGGTTCTAAGAAATAACAACAAAACAAAAACCACATTATCTCCTTTCTTTTAAAACGATTCACTTTACTTTCAAATAAAAGTATTTGTTTTCATTGGGAAAAATAGCAACCGTGTATAACAGTAGCAAATCAACACCACAAATAGTACATAACTGAGAAGCAGGCCCCAAATATTCTCAATTACATAATTTCAGTAAAGCTAACAATTTATTTTCATATTAATTATACATGTTAACGGCAATAAATAATAGCTAGTTTTCTGAAGCTCTTATGTAAATTTGTCAGGATCTGACACGTGTAAAAATTAGATAAGTTTGTAAATAACAATTAAACACTTCTAAATTGTATACTAGTTTAAGATTGGGCAGATGGTACACTGAGTATTCCATGACATTTGTTTTTCTTACACTGTAGGACAGAGTCTGCCTTACACATCTCAAATTTCTCCACCAGAGTAGTAATTTCCCAAAGAGTGAAATATCCTTAACATAAATGTAATGGCAAAAAAAAAAAAAAAGGTAGAGGACATAGAAAACATGTTACTTACTTGCAATCCCCTCTGAAAAACTGAATGGCCCATAAAATTAGCCAGCATTCTAATTAAAGCAGCACCCTGTGGGGAAAGCATTGAAAAGAAAAGACTGTCAACAGTTGTTTGTGATTCTACCAGTGCCACGTGTCAATCAACAACGGCTCACTTCATTCACTCTATTCTATTTTGAAAACATTCAAGGAGAAAACCATGAAAAGTTATCTCACTTTGAAAAGTCATGTGTTTGGGCATGTAAATAATTTGCGAAACAAAACCTTCACCTCGAGATGAAAATACCTCAGACCTGGTAATATAAGCGCACCTGGGTTAAACATTTGTATGAACCCATACTTTGAGGGTGCCATAGTTGCTTACTAAACTCCTAACTCAGGTGGAAATACTTTATGGTGAAATTGAGGGAATGTAAAGCAGTCAGGTTGTCTGTGTTCAAACTGTGTCTTGCTCATGTTTTTAACATTTTTACTTGGAAAATGTTAACATTCTCAGCTCCTGCTTTCTTCTCCTGCAACATAGAGTCACTAACAATCCTAGTTGGTGAGTTTTTTAAGCTTAAATAATTAGTATATGTGTGTGTGAATATATATATATGTGTGTGTGTGTGTGTGTGTGTGTGTGTGTGTGTGCATGTGTGAATATATATATGTGAATATTATACTATCCATATGTTATATGTATGAGAATATATATTATATACAGAAAATATAGTATATATGGAACATATATATCTTATACATATAACATATATACAAACCTATACACATGAATTTATATACATACATACTTAAGTATGCATATATGTATAAAGGATATGTTAAGACTAATGTATATATACAGATGTGTGTGTGTGTGTGCGTGTGTGTAAAGCAGGTAAAAAATGTTATGAAAGAGAGTGTGAACAATCAATGTTATTTCATGTTGGTCCATTTTTATGTCATATCTATATATTTTTGAAACTGAATATAGTTATATGTACTGATACATAAGAAAGTATATGTGGTTAATATAGATGTTGTGATTAATAGAGTAATATACTAAGCCAGAGTTGAGAACTATCATTAGAATATAACATGCTATCAGTACCAAATGTACAGAAGTGATCAATTTGAAGCGATCAAAGTAATGATGGGTAAGCCGGAATGATCACAAATCTGTAAGCAAGCTACAAATTAGTCTTCTAGAAGTCACGGTTCATACTGAGCTGCTCAAGAGTTATCAAGCAGTTAATGTTTAAATATAAATGACGGTCTAGTTTTAGTGGAAATTCCTTTGCGGCTACATATCCCCCTCCATCACCCTTACAAATGCCCATGTTGCACCAAATCCTTTCTCGAAAGTGTCTTTTAATTTTTATTATTTCAGAGTAATTGCATATGCTGATAAGATTCAGTTTGATGTTGGAACACATTTACCCAGAGTGTCATTTTCCTAGAGAAAACCCTGCAACACTTGTCCAACCCGTGCATAGTCAGTCCGGTGCCACAGCAGTTAATTTCCACTATTTGACATTAAACTGTTCCCTGTAATTTTGAAACTTTGAGGCCATATAATATTCTCACTCCATTAGTCAATCACCCTTAAAGCAGTGTCTTTAAAAAAATCTCTATCTCCCCAAGAACTTGTTCCTCAAATGAGAATATTATTATTGTCATCTTAACAAATAATGAGCTGACAAACTATAAAAGTTTATAGCCCTCCAGAGATTTTCCCTTTCACATCTTCTAATCATATATATATATATATAAACTTCTTGCTCTTTGTCTTCTGCACACTTGTATAATTCCATAAAACATAAGCATTTATGATTCAATCTAGGGAACCGGTGAGGACTCCCTTTAGAACGAGTCAGCTAAGCTCCCTGAATTTCCATGACAAGTTCTCTTCCTATGAATTTTCCACTCTAGTCTACCTACCCTGAGGGTAAAATCTGTCAGTTCTTCAACAACACTAACCCTTGCCACCTGGGGAGCGAGAGACTCTCAGGCAGTCAGTTCCAACTTCCCTTCAGAGCAGAAGAGCCATCTTGGGATGATTTAAGTGATTCCCTCCAGGTAATGATGACTTGGTCCCTTGTCGGGCTATAAAACCTATCAAATCACCATGGACTAATGACAAAAGAGTACTTTGTAATCATAAAGAATAGACCTGTTTTTCCTGTCTGGGTTAGAACGGGGTGCTCGGAAATAAAACATAGAAACACAGTCAATATTCAAAAGTCAATAACGCTGAACTCTTCATTATTGTTCTATTCTATAACTCAATTACATTTCAGAAATTACGTACTTGAATATTTTGATGTTGCCTGGAGCAATCTACACTCTTCAATACTTAACTGACCTTTTCTTGTGAATGCTAATTTTTCATCCCTATTTTATAGAAGTCTGTAAGCAACTTTACAGGGTGGGCTGACCAACTGATGCTTAGTCAGTGGGTTTAACACCTACTATGCATGGCAAAAACAAAAGCCACACCTTACCACACAGTGAAACCATCACATATACTTTTGTTTTAAAGAAAGCACTGAGAAACATTTCTCTGAATCTTCAAAATATTTACCCATCAAGCCACCCTCATTTATAAAGTGGCAACTTATATTCACTTGTGATTGAAGTTTTCAGTCTCAAGGAAACAATGTAAGCACCTATGTATGTAAGCACCTATGTATGTAAGCTTTATGGAAAAGAAAAGTCATCATGAGTTGATAAAACAAGGGCCAGGAGAGATATGGTGGTAACTGACAGAATTGTTTAAGATACGATAAACAATGTTACAAAAGGGAGCTTGGAAATTCAATCATCGTTTAGTAGTTTTGCTTGTTCTATCCCTATTTATTTGGTTTATTTTGTAATAATCCAAGTAACTATTGATTTCAAAGACCATAAATATGACCAGAGAAGGGCCTTCCTCTCCTCAGGCTTGGCACAGCCCTCTGCTGTTGGCTGAGATAGGCTACTTTAATTCAATGATGATTGACAAAGACAGAAACTGTCTGCACACCTGGTAGACAGCTTGTATTCTTAAATATTAGTTATTCACCAAGGATATAATAGCCTTTATTTCACTGGTGCATTTTCATAACATATAATCACGTTTTAAAAGAAGATAAACTGCCAAACTCAATTATTTCCTTAACAGATGTTTAGTAAGTTGGTAGTATGTTCCATATCCCACAGAATACAAATGGGGATGACATAAGTGTATCTCATGCTGGAGGGGTGAAAAGTCTAAAGAGTGACATTTGTGTTATACCTGCAAAGGTGGACTTACCCAGGCAGGATATTCACGATGTAAGGTGAATAGTATTAGCATAGTCAGGCAGATGAGGAAGTGAGACGCCTGGAGTATGGAAGGTCCTACAGATTGGAAGTCATGAAGCCACAAATTGGGGGACTGTGTAGAAAGTAACTTTGAAGCAGGTTTTAGAGCTTAGAGTTGAAGGGCTAAAGTATTTGGAAGGTTGGGGCTGAAGTGCAATAGCCTAGGTAGGGCAAGATAACCTGAAACAAACAAGAGGAAGGAGTGGCGAGAAGATGGTTTAATAAAAGTGACAAGGTGAGTTAGAAATTTAGACTAAGAAAGGGGAAGACATTAGAAGATATACATAAATATACACGCTAGAATAAATTAGTTATACTAGCTAAATTGCTTGGGAAAATGTGAAGTTTTAAAAGTAGGTCCGGAAGCGGAAGACTAAAGAGGAAGTGTAACAAAGATATGAGTTCCTGGAGAAGGCGTGGCCGAAGGAACTAAGAACGCCAGAGAAATGCAGCCCTGTCTCAGTGAGAGCAACAGAAACAAAAAATGGAATCTCCAGCGGTTTGGTCTTCTCTGTACTGCTCAGGATAAGCACTCAAGAAGTATGTATGTAAAGGTAAATTAAAACACAGAGCAGTGCCTATGCATGACAAACAGCTGGAGGCAGCCTAGGTAGAAGCGGAGTCTTGGAAGCCATGGTTGAGAATTGTGCTTCCAAGTTAGTTCAAGAAAGCAATATCTAACAGAGGAATATGGCCAGCTGTAAAGAAGAAAGAACCATGTAAATAGCCTGTGAATATAAAACTCTCTCTCTGTCTCTCTCTCTCTCTCTCTCTCTCTCTCTCTCTCTCTCTCCAATATGGGAGAAAATATTGTTCTAATAAAGAGTGACTCAGTAGCGACACTGACTTGAGACGTGCACATGAAGGGATGAGCATTATTAGAACAGACTTCCAGGAAAAAGAAGAGGAAAATCAGTTAGTCTTGGAAAGATGAGAATAGCTTTGCTAAGGCAAAACTGAACAGGGAAAAAGGGAGAGAGAGGTCACTGAGACATTTTAGAAGTGAAAGCACAGGTGGAAATGAACTGAGGGAAACAGACTGCAGCTATGTGCGGAGGCATTGTCTGTCTCACCACGGCGGACTCCCCACCCAAAACAAGTGGTTCTCAGATAAGCACTGTCTTCAACAATGCAAAAGCAGTCTTTGGATTATGTGCTCCTGAGAATACAACTAGATCCAAAATAACTGCAGTGATTAGGAAGGGGTTAAACTAATGGACCTGTGGAAAAGTCCTGTATTAGTAGAAATCACTCAAAATGTGCGATACACTACAGAACTATGGTGTGATGCAGGCACACTATAACAAAGAAGATATCATTATTTTGTCTAATCAGAAGTTTGAGGCTTAAAAGGTTGAATAACTTGCTGAAATTGACCTAAAATGAATAAAAGAATCATGATTAGAATCCCATTTAGAGCTAACTCCAAATCATTTAACTGATATAGGTTACTGTTGTATGATTTGCAATCAAGATAGAACCTAGACGCTTTCAAAAATCATTGGACAAAATAAGAATCTGGAAAGAAAAAAAAAAAAACTGCTTGAAGTTTTCAGTTGAGAATCAGTACCATGGTTACAGCAGAGGATGCAGGGAAATTGATACAATGAAATGTGAAATGGCTTTCCAATATTCTCAGACTGGAAATGAAGTGGAACATGGGGAAGACACAGAAGGAGGCATGTTTATGAATGAAGACACACCAAACTGCCTTAGCATTTGCTCAGTTAAAACCAAAGGCTACAAAGGTGGGAACTGCATGAAAACACACTACTTAGATGGCCTGATATCTCTCTCTTCTGCTCCAGAAAAGCTAAAGACCCAAGCTTACTCCAGGTCAGTGACTAAGACTGTAACCACATGGAGCCTATTCCAGTGAGATAAGAAGTCCCTCCACTGGGAATCTGGTTAGAGGACTCCTTTAGTCTGGGTGATATTTCCTTTAACAGGCTATATACGCTTGAGTTCTCCCATCCCAGGGCTTCTTCCAACACCTTCCCTTACTTGGGTTGTTCCCTGCAATGTGTCTCTCAAATTCCTCAAAGTCTCTCACCAGCAACCTTTTAGGTTCCAGGGTATCTATCCTTTAGAAGACCAGAATTACCTCAGGAGGGCAGTTTGCAGTATGGAAATCCACACAAGTTGTGATCTCTTGGTGTGTCACAGACACTAGCTAGTAATCAGTCTGCTTTAGTAACAAGAGTATAAAGAAAACAGGAAGTTTCTTTTCAAGTCTTGTACAAGTCTCTGGCTAGCAAACCTTCTATGTGCATGCATATGCTTTATGGTTCATTCCACTGTTAAAAGGAAAGGAGGCGAGTAACCTCACATCTCTGTGCAAAGGTACTAGCTCATTTGTTAAATATCTGTGGGCACAATTGTTACTGGAACTTGTCTCTGGACTAGCTTATATCCACACAGTTGATTTTAACTTTAGTTCTTCCCAAAGCAAAGAAACCTATGCAGTGAGAATCCCTGTTGGATTCTGTGTTGCTGAAAGGGTTACTATATTGATTTCAAAATGAAAGTGAAAATGTCGCTTTCAGAAAGATGCCTCTTCCTTAAGCATGGACACACATAGAGAGAGTACAACAACATTCTGACATAATTTGTTAATAAATAATGTCTTAGATGTGAAAGAAAAGAATATCCCATGGTTTTTGTAAAAACATGCTTTCTCCTATTAAAGATAATATGAGCCATTTTAACATGGGAAAAATGGGATGAGGGAAGAAAATGCCTAATCTTTTATTCCCCCTGGGGCCAGACCAGACAGTCCTCTGCTGTCTATGTGATAGGGGCCTCATATCAGCTGCTGTATGCTGCCTGGTGGTGGCTCAGTGTCTGAGAGATCTCACGGGTCCAGGTTAGTTGAGAAATGCCTAATCTTAAATATCCTGACTTACAAACTGATCAAACTCCCCACCATGTCCCCCCTCCTTGTTCACTTTCAAGTTCATGGCCTCTTTTATCCATTAATTTTGTTACATACATATGTTTGTGTGTATATCAATACACAAATACAAGTTGCTCAGTCTGTAAATGTCACACACACACACACACACACACACACCCCATATATGTAATGTTTTCAGGACTGATAATTTGGTATTGGATAACTTAGGTGTGAATTTCTCTAGGGAAAACTACTTCTGCTCTTGGCATTCCTTAGTTGCCTGTAATTATATTATCATCTCAAGGAATAATTAAAAAGAAAGAGAACAAGAGTAGACAGAGGATGAAATAAAATTAATTCTAATCATGAGAGCAAAATTAATGCCCAATTGCTCTATCACCCACGCTTAGAACCTCAGAGTCCTTATTGATTTATTACTTCCTGAGGCCAAGCCTTTACTTCTGTTCTGCTGAATTATTTCATGGCCCCTTAATGACAGCCCCAGAAGCGTTCTCACCTTCACAAATCCATCCTGTGGGCCACATCAGACTAATTTTAATAATTACTTCAGAAGCCTAATGTCTGCTAAGTGCTCTAGTTCTGCTGTCAACTCAAGCTTGTTAGATGATTTAAATATCGACTATTAGGCTTAAGAAGTAGTCATAATGATGACGACAACTCGATTATGTCAATTGAGAATAAGAAGAAAGTCTACCAGAATTGTTGACAACTCTTTAAAATTATTCATAAAATAGTTGGAGCAGCGTTTGCCATATAGCAAGCTTCCAAAACAGTTAGATTGAATTGTGATCATGTAAGTTCCCTGAATCCAAAATCTTTACCTCTGACCACTAATCCTAGGGTCCTAATCAAGGCCATAATAATGATATTCAATATTTCTTATCTCCCCATAGACAAAATAGTCAGCTAACCATCTACTTAAACTCATTTTCTCATGTGACCTTGTATTAGATGCTCACGTTTTCATATTTACTCTAAGAGGAAAGATAACCTGCACATTCTTTTTTAAAAATTTAAATTTTATTATAATTATGGGTGGGGTTGAGCCACTGTGTGCATTGGAAGGTCACAAGACTATTTTGTGGAGTTGGTTCTATCCATCCACTTTGACATGGGTTCTAGGATCTAACAGAGCACACTGTGTTTCAGAGGCAAACTGCTATGGCCTGCTCACCCAGCTCACAAGCTCTTGGTTCCCATACACTTTTAAAACCATGCAAAAATTAATATTATGATAAGAAGCTTTTCATTAGCTATGTTAACTCTTAATGTCTTTCTCTCTTCTGACATCATAACTCTCACATGAAATAAAGTTTCTGTCAGTATTTTATACATGTAAAACTATACATAGCTCCTATTTTTACTACATACTAGGTGCAGTTCTACGATTTATTGAGACATAATTGCTCCATTACCAATGAAATAAAATCCTTACTAGAAGAGGTATCTACCAACTCTTTGTTAATCTCAACTCTGCAATCCAGATTATGGCAGTGCAGCTAATGCACTCACTCAGTCTCTCATACCATGAAATGCACCAAATACTCTTCACTGGAACCACATACGTTGGCAATACTCAAGAAAAGCTAGTCAAGCAGGACATTGAAGCCACCAAGAGCCTTTAATTCAGAGAAAAGATCATATGTCCAGACACAAGAAAATAAGGAACTTTTGGGGGGCATGGTGGCACACACCTTTAATTCCAGCACTTAAGTGGCAGAGGAAAGCAGATATCTGAGTTCAAGGCCAGCCTGATCTACATAGTAAGTTCTAGAGTAGTCAGGATTGGGGGGAGGGAGGGAGGAAGGGAGAGAAGGGGGGGAAAGGGAGAGGGAGGGAGAGAGGGAGGGGGAGGGAGGGAGAAGGACAGAGAGAGAAGAAAGAATGAACAAGAAGAAGAAACTTTTAAGAATACAAATCATAGCACATATGTATCATGAGTCACCTCAAAAGTACAGAAAACATAATAATTTTACAGAGATAAATGGATATGGAGGGATAAAATGAAGAGCAAATGTAACAAAATAGGACTCAAAGAAGTGGTCAAGATCAAAGGAGGACACAAGAATGCATAAATAAAGAACAAAGAAAGTGAAGTTCTAGATTAAAAAATGATAGGAGCCAAAGACCAGAAAAAAATCATGCCAGAAAAAAAAATAAAGCTAATATGATTTCTATAAACTTTGATATTATGTATGGAAACTCTGATAAAAGTATTTATTATATTTTTAACATTTAAGCATTTAAAACTGATCAAGACGTAAAAAAGGCTACAAGAGGTTTTAAAACATCATAAATCCTAAATGCACACATTCCAAAACAAGTTTTACATGCAAGCAAACTTTTAAGTGAATTTTATAACATGTTACTTTGTTCTAGAAAAAGTACAACAAATTGGCTATAAAAGGACTGAAAACTTCCTAAATTTAGATGATGCTGAGAAACTCTTATGTGAATCTATGAAAATAAATGCAAATATATGTGAGTATTTGGGTAGAAAGATTTCTGGAAATATCGCTTATATAATATGCATATAAAATATTATATACATGACCTATGTTATATAATATATTAATATAAATGTAATTTAATCAGTATATTATAACTTGATATATATAGAAATCTGGAAGTACAAAGAATGAGAGTTTACAATATACACTGTAAATTCATTGTATTAATGTTTTACAGAAAACAAGTAATTTAACCTTCAATGTCTAGGAAAGGCATTTTATAAGATTATTTAAATATTTTTTAAAAATATTGCATATCTTAATCAATTAGGAAGTAAGACAAATTCATTAATATGGTTTAGGACATCCTCCAAAAATACAGTCCGTGGTGGGACATGACATCAATTCTCTGTGAACGTGGACATAGGTATGGATGCATCCTATTGGTACTATAAGTACCAATAATAAAAGTACAATGAAGCAGATGAACTAACAAAAGAAATGGAAATAAGAAACAAAGCAACAAGTTAACTTTATTCAGAGATGATGAGAAAGTTCGTGTAGAAACTCAAAACAAATCCATAGAGTTAATCTTTAAAATCAACACAATAATGCAGCAATGGTGCCCAACACAAGATCAATAAATAAAAATCTAAAATGCTTATGTATCACTGACAACTGGCCAGAAGAATTAATTCATACAATCCTGTTCTCAAAAGAAGATGCAAACAGATAAACAAAAGCAAAAGCAATAAGTAGAATTTTAAAGATTTTTAACATTCGCAGAGAAAACCATGGAACTTCACCAAACACACAGCACTAAGGATGAATAACTGCATTTACCGTCAGGGTGGAATCATTCCAAACATCACATACTTCAAAATCATAATTTCTTCAAATATTTTTCAGTTATTTTCTTTACTTGAAAATTTACAATGACGAACTAACAGGATTTAAGACAGAGAGAGATGTGACTAACCTTCACCACCTCTGAACCTATCGTGTTTACTGCCCAGCGAGCACTGTTGGAACAGGGGAGACACACAGACAAGGAAGTCGGGATAAGGACTATGAAGGGACCTGTAATGATGTCACTAGCGCTAAATGATGATATTTATTATTAAAGGACCAGTGGAAAAGCAGTAGGTAATTCAATAAAAAAAAAAAAAAAGATTGATTATCCAATCAAAACTTAAATTACATTTGATATCATAGAAGAAAGAAAAGGAACAAATATACAAATGAATTGATCATTAAAGACATCAAAATAAAGACTAGAAAAGTTTGAAAATATTAGAAGAAGATGTAAGAGAACAACTTCATAATTTGGTCAAAACAGATGACATCAAAAACACAAGTATAAAGTCTAAAAAGAAAATGGACAAACTAATCCTAAATTTAAAAATCTGTATGATAAAAGACACAAAATGTTATTTATCAGTCATACTAGCAACTAACAACTAGTTTAAAAATTACAAAAAAAAAAAAAAATCCCTCTTTACTGTTTAAAAAGGATAAGCAAACACATTAAAAAGACAAAAAAAAATTACTGGAAGATGGGAAACAGATACGAACTGGAAACTCAAGAAATACTAAACATATAAGGAGAATCTGATGAATAAGGAAATATAAATTAAAACAGTAAAATAATGTTGTACAGTCATAAAGCAGAGACGCAGCTGAAGCAGAGAAAGTACTCAACATCAGTGACAACTCAGAATAGCGTTCCCTCCATGCTCCTAAGAAAATGTACACAAGTACCAATGCCTGACAGGAAAGGGCATGCCATGGTAAGTTTACAGATTGCTCTTTGTTTAGAACATTGTTAGTTATTATATGCCTGCAAGGCCTAAAATTAATGCAGAGCGCAACCCACATGCTATATCAAACAGTAGTCGATAAACAACTTAGTAGCATGATGCAGACAGCCAGTAATTGATGTAAAGACTAAGACAGCTGTGTGAGGTGACAGATTACTGACAGTGGGAACTCTGGGTTGTATGCAGTATAAGATAATCGGGAAAGAATACAGTGTTATTTTTAGCATAGCTTTCCAACAAAGAAGAGTCCTGAGTACAAAATGCTGAGATTTGAAATGTAGAATTCAGGAGAAAGTTTGGAGTGAGATAGACCATACCTCCATGTGGAGTGATTGCTGATACAAAAGGTGAATGAAACCTGAAATAAAAAAGTCCTGTGTTTCTCAACAATCAGAGGTTCTAACAAGCAGTCTAATTCACAAATAAGAAAAAGAATAGAGAAATGGCCAGTAAGTGAGTAACAATCCAAAATAATATTTGTAGGGAGGGTATTCATTGCTATAAAATATGCTTCGTGCACTGAGTTAACTGGGATGAAGACTAATAATAGTTTTCAACATGAAATTGATTTTTGACTTAGAAGAAACTTGGTCAACGGGTCACAATAAATGATCACCGTGGTCTTAAAAGAAAGGGGACTGGGGAATAGTTATGTTCTTTTCCCGAAAAGAGCATAACACCAGGGAAATGCAAGTCGAGGAACTTTCTTACTGGGATGAAAATATTGTAATATTTTATACAAACCAAAGTGATCGAGTAGAGAAGGGAGAATGGAAGAGTCATAACAGGGGCAATGATACTCAAGCAGACAACAGGAAGAGTCCAGCCTAGCGTGGAGAGATGCACATATCATAGCAAAGACACTCATCCACTTCAAGGAAGAGCCATGGAAATGAAACCAGGGTTGGGCAGGCTAGATGCTTGGGAGGAGGGAGGACACTGGATTCCTTTATTGCTTATATTATTCCATAAAAGAAAGAAGCAGAGTCATCCTATGAAAATAAAGAGTAATAAAGGAGTTTAGACACTCAGGAAAGAAAAACAGATATCCACTGTTCATCACCCTGAAAAATTAACCTGGGAAATGTATGTGTTGCCCCTTACACACTAGCAACTCCTGAGCGGTCCTCATAAACACAAAGATGCAATGAGAAGTGTGTCCTTTGTAACAGCGCTTTTAGTTTCTAGTAGACAAAAATATAAACACAAATCCATGAATATGAAGACAGATGTACACATTTTCCTTTATTCCTGTTTTACGGCAGGTATGAATGTGAAGATGTGGATGAAATGAGATCACTCTGGTTTCTGCTACTGTAACAAATAACCAAGAGCATCAACTTGTACAGGAGAAGAGTTATTTCACTTCACAGTTATAGAGACTCTAATCCATAACTGGTAGGTAGTGTGGCTGTGGGGCTTGTTGAGAGACCACACAGAGTGCAGGGAGCTTTTGGCAGTGCAAAATCACTTGCCTCATGGCTGAAAGAAAATAGAGACAGAAGGAAGGAGATGAATCCCTACTATTCTGATGTAGGTGGGACCTGCTGGGAAGTCATCATTCTTACCTTCAGTTTCTGCTACCTTTCATATGAACCCTGTGACCTAACCCTGTCAAGATGGGCCTTGAAGATAATTCTAACCTATATCCTCTGAGCTATTATGTCTAGGAGAGCTGGGGTGTGAATTAGGAAAGGGATGGATGAGGACTGTCAAGTCAATTGCTTTACTTGTTTGACACAACATTAGTAACTGTTAACTAATAACCAATAACAAAATAGTATGTCTTATTTATTGTTTGTTTTCAGGGAAGGACTATCTGGCTCAACATTCCATGTGTCTGAAGTTTGTCTTAAGATTTTTACTTTAAAATGACAAATATACTTATTTGGGGCAAAATTGTCAACCTATGTTCCTTACAGTCTCATTATCAATTCTATTTGTTATAGAAGTGTCTTTTCCATTTTAACTTCTATGATTTATCTGTAGTCGCTTCAAGTAGTATTTTTTTGTTCTGCAGTTTGCTTCTTGTTTAAAATTAATTTATCCATAGAGAAAAATGTTGAATAGAATTAACCATGGATATAGTCTAAGCCTTCCTACAATTATGATTATATGAATAATAATCTCCTTTAAAAATCAACTTAATACCCTCATCAGAGAAGCTTATTCTTGTAGTATATGTCAATTGATACAAAGATCTACAAATGATCAATTAAGATAGAATAAGAGATTTCAGAAATCTCAGTCCAAGATGTGGTATTCACACCACACACCTCTCCTCGAGGCTGAAGGGTCTATGTATAAGAGTAAGTGAAAAGATTAAAAGAGCCAGAGGAGATGAATGACTTGGAGTAAGCAGTATTTCCCATACACAATAGGGTAGATACATATATGACTCACAGTGTTTGTGGCTGCGTGCACATGAGCTGCATGACTCAAGCCAGACAAAATTCTAGCCTAGAGCAGGGAAGGTCGGCATGCACCTGCATCCTTAGCTGAGGAGCTTTAGCATTTGCTTGCTTCTGGGATAGAGAAAGTCAATTGATGCAGTGCTGCCTGGTGATAACTACAGCCCAGGGAAGGGTCAACACCGAGGAGTAGCTGGCTAACACAAAGTTGACTTGATGAGCGGAGAAAAGAAAGGAATAAGACTGGGTGGGTAGGAAGTTAGGGGAGAGGCTGGAGAAGAGGGATGACTATGGTCAAAACATACAATATGGAATTCTCAAAGAATCAATAAAAACATTACAAAATCAATTTAATAGTTAATATAGCATAGCTTATCCTAAAAGATGAAGGCATTAATAACTGTTACAGTATAGTGATAAAATATATATTTTGGTATTTTTTAAATTTTTTTAATGGGAGCTGAGGTTTGCCAGTAAAGTGCTTGTGTGGAACCCATGTGTAAAGGACAAATGAGATGTGTGTCATGACTGTAATCCTAGCTATGGAGAAGACAAGTGATGCTCCTTCCAAAATATTTATTTTCATTTTTCTAAGCCCTGAAATTCCACAGCCAGCATTAAATAGACAAAGGGGATTTAATTTTATTTTCAGAAGTTCATGCCACACATTTTGCTTAACAAAAATAAATAAATAAATAAATAAATAAATAAATAAATAAATAAATAAATAAATAAATTGTTTTGAATCATAACTTCATTGCTTCAATAAACCAAACTGAGAAAATGTCAATATCATTTGTGCTTTTGAATAAAAGCCAACAAATACTATCCTCATTTATTGTGAAATAATTGTTCCTTGTCATGGCTGGAAATTTATATAAATTTTAGAACATTAAGAAAAATACAGAAGCTGGGCAGTGGTGGTGCACACCTTTAATCCCAGCACTTGGGAGGCAGAGACAGGTGGATATCTGAGATCGAGGCCAGCCTGGTCTACAGAGTGAGTTCCAGGACAGCCAGGGCTACACAGAGAAACCCTGTCTCAAAAAAAAAAAGAAAAGAAAAAAGAAAAATACAGAAAGAATTGATGTTCATGAATTTAACATGTGTCATGTTAAATTTGCTATGAAAGCAGTATTTTAAAACTATCCTCATGCTAATATCCAATATTTACAAAGAACTCAAGAAGTTAGACTCCAGAAAACCAAATAACCCTATCAAAAAATGGGGAACAGAGCTAAGCAGAGAATTCTCAACTGAGGAAATTCGCAGGGCTGAGAAACACCTAAAGAAATGCTCAACTTCCCTAGTCATCACGGAAATGCAAATCAAAACAAGTCTGAGATTCCACCTCACACCAGTCAGAATGGCCAAAATCAAAAACTCAGGTGACAGCAGATGCTGGTGAGGATGTGGAGAAAGAGGAACACTCCTCCATTGCTGGTGGGATTGCAAGCTGGTACAACCACTCTGGAAATCAGTGTGGCAGACCCTCAGAAAAATGGACATAATACTACCTGAGGACCCAGCTATACCTCTCCTGGGTATATACCCAGAAGATGCCCCAACATGTAACAAAGATACATGCTCCACTATGTTCATAGC
>CM052707.1:70103912-70257156 GCA_028551405.1 Uromys caudimaculatus | reverse complement strand
CATATGAGGCAGAAGAAACACCTCGATCGCCAGCAGGGAGAAAGGAGAGGACTTTGGGCCTGAGGGTGCTAGAGGCCCCAGTAAAGGGGAATGTCAAGGTGGGAATATGGGAATGGGTGGGCGGGTAGGTGGGAGGAGGAATTCCCTCACAGAGGCGGGGAGGGGGAGGGGATACGGGGTTTCCAAAGAGGGACCCAGAAAAGGGGAAACATCGGAAATGTAAATAAAGTATCAAAAAAATATGTTCCTAAATATTAAAAATAAATAAATAAATAAATAAATAAATAAATAAATAAATAAATAAATAAATAAATTGGTTTTGTCATGAAATACCAAAAAAAAAAAAGAACTATCCTCATGATATATGCTAACAAATGTCACAAATTAAATGCTTAATGTAATCATTACAACTGAGTTTTAGATGCATTCAAATATGACATACTACCCTAACTTTTGTCTATTGTGAAATAAAGCATGGTTATCTTTAAGTAATAAGATTGGATTTAGTTGAACAATAAACATAAGAACTAATCTTACAAATAACAACATATAGCATATTAAGCAAATATGCTACTAGAAGCAGTTATTGTTGGACATTTTATATAAAGGTTAGAGTTCAGAATTAACTTGGAATAATCATTTCATTAAAGTGTGTATTTTGTAAATAACCCAAACATTCAATTTTGCCACTAGTAGTCATATGCGAAGTAGTCAAATATTTGAAAGCTACTCACAAACAACTTTATAAAAACGTTTCATAGCCTGGTTAAACCAAAGTTTCATTAATATGTTTTGTAAGTTTTATGATATATAAATGGACATTCAAAGATAGATGTAGATAAATATTATGGTAAAGTCTAGAGTATGCCAGTCCCATTATCATATTATTTATTATTGTTAATAATAATTATTACTCATTTTATTGAATGATGACGATGTTTGATGATAATGATACAATATCAGGTTCTTTCTCTGATGTGGTTCTACATTTTTCCTATTTTATTTCTTCAAAGTAATGCAGTGTCCCAGGTCCTGAAGGTTCAGGAACAAGTAGATTCAGCCACTGTAGCTTTGATGCGATTGATCTTTAAAATACCCCCCTCTTCAAGTATGTTATTTAAAACTTCTCTGTCTTAGCAACTCATACCATGGGTGATTATTAATTTTTACTACTTATTGGTAGAAAATGTAGAAATATTATTTCATGTTTCCAGTCTTCTTTATTTTGGTTACTAAGTCTAGAATTTATGTCGTGTTGTTGGACAACAATTATATTTAAAGGCTCTGCTGCAGATAGGTAATAATTGAAATTCCTCATTTAGAAATGAAATTGCAAAGTCATTCCTCAAAAACTGTAAAACCAGGGCTATACAGAGAAATCCTGTTTCAAAAACAAAAAACAAAACAACAACAACAAAACAACTGTAAAATCAGCTCTTCTAATCTTCCAACAAGTTTTCTTTGATTATGTGAGTATTATGGCAGGTGTCTGTTCTCTGCCACAGTTCACCTCCAACTTCACTTTGAGTGACATTACACTTGGCAGTATTCTAACCTGAGAACACAGTGAACAAAGTGCTTGGGGCATCTGAGTTCCGGATACCTGTCATTTCATTATTTTTATTTACATACCAAGGAACCTTTGATAGCAGAGGAAGAAGGTCCTAAGTAAGGGATTGATAGAACACAGGTAATGTGAAGGGGTAAAGGAAGTGTGGGAGATTTAAGTGCAACTGAAGATGGGGGAGCAGGACAAAAGATAAAATGGAAGGAGGAAGAATAACATGAAGGATGTTTTTTAAAGCCATAGGAAAGTTTACTATTTTACAAGCTTCTACAAGAGCTTCAAAGGAGTTATCTATATGGGAAATATTGTTCTTACCAGTAGCTATGGATGGCAAATAAAGTATACTGTGGTCATAGAACATGCAGAAATCAAGCCAGTAATTATCAGAATGTTTCCTACTTGCTGACTAGCTTTCACACTACTAAAAGGTGCTATATAGGCTGCTGACCAAGTAAAATCACAGACATTCTTTTTCCTCTTTGTAAAGTCTGTAAGCTACAATAACTGCCTGAGAGAGTGCCCAGGAGTGCAATAGTGGTACCACTATTATGGAAGCTAACAATTTCTTTACCATGGGAATTTGAACCCTGCGCCTCAGAAGAAAACTCATACTTGGTATTGTAAATCTGACTAAGAACTGGCTAGGAATCTAGGCCCCAAGATTCACTGTTATTGATAAATGAACATATCATCAAACTGCCTTCTAAATGCATATCTTGATACCAATAGATTGGTGTAGTTTTCAATATTCAAAAGAAGTGCCTGTGTATGGTGAACATCAGTCAACACAAAAACTTACAACTAGTCAAGAAGGACCAACGTAAAATAGAGTCTTTTAGATTTAACAAGACCAATATACTTAAGAACTCAGGGGTCTCCATGCCTACTTGAGAAAATATTGACACCTAATAGCTGCTAAGAGAGGAAGTATCAATTTCCTTTAGGAATGCAATCTTTGATAAGCCGTCCATTATCATCTCATGTATATATGGCCAGTACTAATTGGACTCACTAGGCCATCTAAAAGGAGGATATAAAAAGAGGGCAGGTGGATCTAAGAGGAATTAAAGAATAGAGTGTAAATGTTACCTAAACACATTGTATACATACATGAAACTGTCAAAGAACTAATAAATATATTATGTTAAAGAAATAAAAACACATACGTCTAAAGACCAAAGTTATTTTATTCCTAGGGTAAATAGAAATTAAAGATTTCTGAGACTTGATTTTTATTGTTATAAAACATGCATGTGACTTCATTTTTCTAAATAACATTAAGAGGAAACGTCAGCGTATACTGTATTCATATGCTTAGTGGAAATATCCATGGCTTATTGATCTAATTAAGAACCTCCAGGATAAAATATGATTCAGTATAGGTTTTGACTTTGGTGCATAAATGCATACTGTTCAGCAAATTAAAAACAAGGCCCCGTGGAAAATGAAGAAAATTCAAGTCAAGAAGACTTGAGACTTGGAGGTCAGATTCCTAGAATCATGGGTATATGTTCCACATGAATGAGATTTACTAGACAGAGCATAAATAAGCCTGTCCTTCATATAGGCTCAAGACTGTCATTTGTGATTTTTTTTTCTATAAAAACAGAGATGTATAAGCCTCTTATTCATTCAGACAAAATGTTGCTGAACTTCCCCTGCGCAGTGAAGCTTTATGTAGCTGCTACTCTGAGCCTCTCATATGTTCTGACACCACTGACAAGGACAAAATTGTAGTATATTTTTTCATTAAGCATCCATATGAGGAATTCTTCAAGGATGGGCTCACACAAGAGGCTGATGAGATTATTTACACAGAAGGACCATCATTGAGTTCAAGAACAATATTGAATAAAGGCATGCTTCTGAACTCCATTATGCTATCAAACTGAATTTACCATCCTACTCAATCCACAATAAATAAAACATGTATTACAAGAGAATGCCAGCAAACTGGTGTTTCAATCATTGCAATTAATCCAGACAGGAAATAAACCCACTGAGTTCTGCATTTCATGATACCAGTCGTATACATATATAAAGGGGCAAGGAAGAAATATGACTCCTTTAGGGCAAGGACATGAAAACCGAATGACATTTTGAATCTTCATTGCTGTATATAACACATGATATAAGTGGTCTTCTAAAACATATCTTACTGTACTAACGTTTGCAAGTTAAGAGACACAATGGCTTGAGTATGATTTTTCTCAATCTTCCCTTCTGCCATTCTGTCCTGAGGACAGGTTTACAAAAGGAATGAAACACTCCGATTAAAGTTTGATCAAACCGCCTTTACCTGTCTTCGAGAAAATAAATTATCCCCTTCGTGTATTTCATTGATAAATGGATTATCTCTTCTTTTGCTTTTTCTCCAGAAAGAGACAAGTCATAAGTTCAGTTCAGATGCTTTTGTGCTGCAGAGGGCGATGGCAAAGTGGGGTAGATAACATCTAGAAGTCAGTCAATGAGGAAAAGCCCACAGCCACCTCTGTTTGTAAAACAGGCTAGCTTTTGCTGCCAGCTTTTGGGTTTTGTTTTCAGTGTGGCAAAGCACAGATGTATCCTTTCCCTAGAGACATTCAAAACTCAAAAACATATCATTGGGAGAACAAAAGCAGCCAGCCATTTATCATGAAGTGAATGCTCCTGTCAGTAACTGCTCAGGAACAGAAACAAAGAATGAGCCTGAATTTTTATTTCAAGGTAATCTTACTGTAATTAATTCAGCAGGTGTATATGAGAAACTCATTGGTTAACCTTTGCCTTTAAAGTTTACTGCCATCAAGCTACGCCAATGAAATCCGAGGCGTCATATTTAGAGTTAAAGGGAAAAAATAACTCTTAGAGATTGTTCTAGCTTTAATCCTCACACTAGCACTGGGGAGGTCTAGGTAGAAGGATTACCTTGGCTACAACTGTGAAGCTCTGTCTCAAAAAACCAAACACACATCATATAAACAGCATCCACAAATCAGTGTGAGAAGAACAGCTCTATAAAACAAAGTTCCCCATGTTCAAAAAAATATGCTGTGGTCTTTCCCCTGTGAGACCAATAAGGAATTATTAAAACTCATAGCAAACATCTACACCACAGGTCCATTTATCAATGCTCTAAACCTTGGTGTTTGCATATACCTATCTTTCCCCAATTTGCCAATGTAAGAAACATTGGTTGTAGTGACTTCTAAAAGTCAAAAAATAAATAAATAATTAATTAATTGAATAAATAAACCATCCTTTCATTTTGAAACAATTAAAAGCTAACATTACCTTTTGATACAATACATATAAAGGAGAAAGCAAGTGGGCCGTTCTTTTTTCCCATTTCTTACAGAAATGAAACAAAAATGTACTCTATGTCAGTCATACCAAATTTCCCATCCTGTCCACATCATAGTTCAACATGAAGAGGGTTCACTGAAAAGATGTAGAACTGAGATGAGGGCAAAAAATCACTGGATCTTGAAGCTATAAGAACGTTTTCTGAAGCAAAAGTGGAAAGCAGAGATACTTAGTTCAAAGTCAGCACAAGTAGAATTGGAAACAGCATTGCTGTAAAGGGGTAGATCAATGGTTTAGTTCATCAGAACATCAACTTTGTGACAATAGGCTCTCGGGAATGTGGAGAGATAGATATTGCACCAGGCTTCCATCTCATATAAGGGTGTTCTTTGAGTGCTCCAAAGTTCTCTATCAATATTGTCTAAGCAATACCTAGATGCCACGGAAGGGATGAGAAGATCAGCTTGAGGAGAACAACTCACAACAAGCTGGAGAGTCCTAATTATGACTTCCAACAGGAAAGTTGTAGCCTCAAGCTAAGAACTCTGTTTAAAACATATTTGTGTGTACGTGTGTGTGTGTGTGTGTGTGTATGTACATGTGTGTGTGTGTGTGTGTAAAAATTAAAAGAGGAGCCATTAATTTTGAAGAGAGAACAAGGTGGTATATGGAGGGATTTGGAGAAAGAAAAGGAAGGGGAGACATTCTGTAATTATATTTCAATCTTCTAAAAAAAGACTATGAAAATTGTCCAACACACTTCTTGCTGTGTTTTATATTTTTTTAGGAAAACAAATTTTATAAAAAAAAAAAGTTTAAATCTAAGAAATTTGACTCTGTGCCCAAGCAATCACACATATGGTAGAACATAGATTGGACAGGATAGGGTTAAATCTTGTTCTTGTTGCTTATAAAGCTGTATGAACTTGGGCAAAGTACTTGAAGCTTTAGCTTGCTATAATTCTTCAAAAGGACGGTTTAAGGGACCGGGAACCATGAACCCTTAGTAAATAATACCTACTGAAATTAAGAAAATATGTAGCCTTTGAAGTTACTATTACAGTTTTATCTTACTCAAACTTTGAAAATGATATGGAAGAAACAAAAGGTAAAGTGGGGCCTGTGGCTATGACTCAGTAGGCAAAGGCTTGCTTCTGAGCCTAACATTGGATTCTATCCCCAGAATCCATATGGTAGAAAGAGAAAAACAACTCCTGAAAGTTCTCTTCTAACCTCCACATGTGTGCACGTGTGCACATGCACTCACGCACACACACACACACACACACACACACACACATACACACATGTGCAGTAACATGTTTTAATCGGATAGAGCATGAGTTTGTTAACAGGTAAGATTCTTTGCTATACAATGAGTGTCTTAGGGTTCAAACTCATAGTTCAGCTTCTAGTGATGCAGCTGTTTTGTGTAGAAACTCACTATTCTCTGGTGCTCAGAAAGATTAATTTAACAAAGAAGGGATAAATGGAAAAATTAAATAAAGTTCAGCCTTGAATTCCCATATTGCCCAGCCAGGCTTCTGTACGTCTGTCTGTTTTACAACTGGATCTCATCACTATCTCTCTGTGCGGCACTCTGCATAGTATCCTCAAGGCTCTGTCTCCCGCTTCATAATTATATCGTGAACTTTTCTGTATTAAATTTGTTTTTGAAATTTTTGTCAAATGTATTGGTCAGGGTTCTCTAGAGTCACAGAACTTATAGGTAGTCTCTATATAGTAAGGGAATTTGTTAATGACTTATAGTCTGTAGTGAAAGTCCCCACCAATGGTCAGCAGTAGCTGTGAATGAAAACCCAAGGATCTAGCAGTCGCTTAGTCCCACAAGGCTCGCAGGTGAAGAAGACTGAATCTTCCTCCTTCCAGAGGTGTGCGTACCACCACACCTGAAACTTGTGTCTTCCAGACTCAAGATCCAGATCACAGTTGAACCTCCTAATTCTGCATTGTAATTCACTCCAGATATAGTCAAGTTGACAATCAGAAATAGCCACTACAACAAATTTGGAAATTCATGCATGTGCACACTTCGTGTCTGGAAATTTGCTTCTGGATCTGCGGCACACCCACTTATTATTCATACATTTTACAGTGTGCACTACATCCTACTTCCAGCAATCCTAGTCAGTTTTTAAAATATTCTCACACATTTCTCATTTTCTCAGCTTATTAATGAACTATCACTACTTTCTACATAGCATATGCATTGCCTTACATATGTATGAATGTTTGTGTTGTCAGTCATTTCCGGAGCATGTCTTGGGAATATGTTCTTTATATTATAGGTAATTTTTTTATGGTAAACTGTTGGTTTTCATTAAGATTTATTTTTGGAAACCTGAGATGTCATAAGAAGGTGGAATTTTTTTTTAGAAAAGAATTATATGAGATCTGGATGGTCTATGGGATAGAAATATCTTGGGACAAAACAAGCATTTTAAATGAAATCTTGGCCTGGGGTTTGCAATGCACTGTGGCGGACATCGTGGGAGCTCTAGCATCAGGGGAAGCTTGCATAGAGTTGAATTTTTCCAGAAGTGTTTTTTTCTTCCCTTCCTTGCCATCTACCAGAGTTCACAACAGAGTTTCTTTGTGGTCTCTTAAGGATGAAGGTTTATTTCTAGGTCAGCATGTGCTAAGGTTCAGGCCTTTAAGGCACTGACTTTACAGGAGACCTCCTGTTAAACTTCTTACCTTCTTCTTTCTCTACCTATGTGAAACAATGAAAACTATTCTCAAATTCTCCTGCTTGGGAAGAATGACCTTAAGACAGAAGCAAGATTCAGTAATTGGGGGGAGGAGGGGGAGAAAGTCTGTCTTCCTAAAATTCAAGAGTAGGATGAATAAAATCACAGTCAAGCCTTCTAGTAGTTGTACGGGAGAAAGAAAGGAAGGAAAGAAGGAAGGAAGGAAGGAAGGAAGGAAGGAAGGAAGGAAGGAAGGAAGGAAGGAAGGAAGGAAGGAAGGAAGGAAGGAAGGATGGATGGAAGGAAGGAAGGAAGGAAGGAAGAATTCTATGTTTTAGAAGCAGAAAAATCAGCAAGTCTCTGTGCCACCAGGACCTAAGCCACACTGCAATGATAGAGGATACAAAGAGCTTGCAGCCCCTGGGTAACATCCTCAGTAAGTTATCAAATGGCCCTTTGCCTCTCCTAAAAGAATCCATGAAAAGATTCTGCAAAAGTGTGTCCAAGATAAGCTTTGAACATTTGAAAGGGAAATAATATATTTACCTTAAACAGTAACAAAACGGACTTGGTAAAAGAATGTGCTGGTGACGTATGATAGAATTATATCTACACCAGGAAACACGGTGCCTGTTTGAAGCAGAAATTCTGAGCCTTATTATGTCTTTGTTAATAAATAATTTGTTTGGTGCTTTGCAAGGACAATTATTTAAGGGCAGAGCTAGATAAACTTCGGATTCACATTTTGACAAATACTAAGAAAAGGTACCCCAGGTAGTAAGACAAGAGTGGCTAGCCCTTTTGAATTTTAAATGTAACATGCACCATTGCTCTGGTGGTTTGAATGAAAATTAGCCCCAGATACCCACGATGGCATTATTAGCCCTGTTAGAACAGGGGTGGCTTTGTTGGAGGAAGTGTGTCACTTGGGCTGGGCTTGAGGTTTCAGAAGTTCAAGCCTGGCCTAAGGTCAGTCTTTCTTTCCCACACTTGATACCTCCTGTTCCCCCACCCACCCACTCTCCAACCAAGTCCCCCCCCCCACTATCCCCTGTGTCTATTTTCTTTCCTATTCTCAATGATACTCAAGCATCCTCCCTCTGGTCCCTGTTACTCAGCTTCTTTGAGTCTGTGGATTGTCGCAAGGCTCTCCTTTTCTTTATGGCTATTTCCACTTATAAGTGAGTACACACCATGTTTGTTTTTCTGTGTCTGGGTGACCTCACTCAGGATGATACTAATTCCATCCACTTGCCCATCAAATTTCATAATGTCATTTTGTTTAAATATCTGAGTAATATTCAATTGTGTAGATGTATCACATTTTCTTTATCCAGTCCTCAGTTAAGGGACATCTAGGTTGTTTCCAGTTTCTGGCCATTACAGAAAAAAAAGCTGCTATGAACATATTTGAACCAATGTCCTTTTGGAATGGTAGAGTATCTTTTGGGTATATGGCCAGGAATTATATAGCTGGGTCTTCAGGTAGAACTATTCCCAATTTTCTGAGAAACTGACAAATTGATTTACAAAGGGGTTGTAAAACTTGCACTCCCTCACCAGCATGTGTTATCACTTGAGTTTTTATTTTAGCAATTTTGAAAGGTATAAGGTGGAATCTCAAATAGTTTTTTTGTTTTTGCATTTCCCTCCTGACCAAGGGTGTTGGACATCTCTTTAAGTGCTTCTCAGCCATTATATATTCTACTCTTGAGAATTCTCTACTCTGTGCCCCATTTCAATTGGGTTATTTGGTTTCTTATCATCTAACCAAGTCCAAGCAGATCAAAGACTCAGCATAAAACTAGATGCACTAAATCTGATTGTCTTAGTCAGGGTTTTTATTCCTGCACAAACATCATGACCGAGAAGCAGGTTGGGGAGGAAAGGGTTTATTCAGCTTACACTTCTAATTGCAGTTCATTATGAAAGGAAGTCAGGACTGGAACTCAAGCAGGTCAGGAAGCAGGAGCTGATGCAGAGACCATGGAGGGATGTTTCTTACTGGCTTGCTTGCTTCTCCTGGCTTGCTCAGCTGGCTTTCTTATAAAGCCCAAGACTACCAGCCCACAGATGGTACCACTCACAAGGGGCCCTCCCCCCTTGATCACTAATTGAGAAAATGCCTTAAGCTGGATATCATGGAGGCATTTTCTCAATTAAAACTCCTTTCTCTGTGATAACTCCAGCTTGTGTCAAGTTGACACAAAACACTGATAGAAAAGAAAGTAGAGAATATCCTTGAATGCATAGGTACAGGAGGCAACTTCCTGAACAGACAACCAACAGCTCAGGTACTAAAATCAACAATTAATAAATGGGACCTCATGAAACTGAAAAACTTCTGTAAGGCAAAGGACACTGTCAATAGGACAAAATGGCAGCCTACACAATGAGGCGAGTTCTTCACCAACCCTATATCTGACATTTATCAACCCTATATCCAAAATAAAATCTGAAGCTTTTATAAATTATCTTTTTTTGTAATATGAGGACTCCATCCTTGTTTTTCCCTTTCTTTCTTCATGTGTCTTTTTGATCAGTAGAACAACCCAGAAGTCTAGGACCTTGCTTCTTTAGCTTTTGAAATTTGCTTTTCCCCTTCCAGCTACAGCTTTTTTTATCATCCTGGAAAAAAAAAATCTAGACACAAGAAGCCAACCTTACCTTTTCTAAATCTAGTCTAGAGAAATATACAGTGGTTTTCTCTGACTCTTTTCAATTTTCATCTTTTGCCATGTCTCTCTCAATATTCTTTATAAAACGACTTGAAATTGACAAAGCACTTGCATGAATGACCTTGGGTAACCTGGAGCCCCATTCCTTCCAGAGACTCACTGAAGCTGCCTCCAACCTTCCTGGGATTAGAGCCACATAGAGTTGCAGGGTGAGCACATTACAGAAATGAAATACTCTTTTATAGCTCCATTTACACTAATTGAAATGTTTTTTATTCTTAATTATAACTGTTGGTAGAAACTAGCATGTCTGAGCCATTGTAAAAGTCATCCAAATTGTGCTTTTTCCAATACACTGAAGAACTGTACTTGACAGCAAAAGCAGCAGCAGTAGCTCACATGGTGAGTATCTGCAAGGGCTCACCCTGCTCGGGCCCTATGCTTCATAAACTAGTGACCACCAGTCTTTCATGGAGACAGCACAGAAAAGAGCAGAAGAATAAAACCCAAGCCAACAGTTGCCCCTTCTAAGGTATTGCAGCACAGTGAGAAAGACAAAAGATGTGTGCAGTATATAGATTCAAAAGCAGCAATCTAAATCATCAGAACCAACAATTCAATGTGATGCCCGAAGTGCAGGGAGGGAAGAAAGCCTCCTTTGGATAGCATTAATTGGGCAGTTACACCATTGAATAAATGGCTGCCTATTTTCATCCTGTTCATACTTTTCCGTTCAGTTTCATCATTTAGATGGCAAATCAGAAAGGAACATCTAATAGGAAGAAGTATACGTGAAATACAGAAAATAGGATGTCTTAAGTATTTGGTTTTTAATGAGAAGAAAAAAAAAAAGGAAAAAAACACACGCAAGCAGTGATGAATCTGTCAAACACATATGTGAAAGACACTTTCCTTCCATCAGCCAAATGCACAAATTAATAATTTACCAGGAAGTAGTAAAGGCATTTATCAAAAAAAGTCAATATAACTATCTCTTCCTACTTTGCACATTTTCTTTCCAAGGTCATAAAAGAAAGATATTTCAACATCATCTCTGGCAAAGAACAAAGCAGAGACGAGGCTCAGAGAGAGTCAAGTGTGTTCAGTGCAGAATTTCTTTTGAGGATTTGTAGCACGTGTTCAGTAGATCCTTAAGAGAAAGATGGGAATTAGCTTTAGATTTTATAATATTACCTACAAAGCAAGTGCTTGCTTCCTTAGCCATTCATATATCTGTGTTTAAGGCAAAATGAAAAACTGAGTTTTTCACACATAAATGTGTGAATGCAAAATTAATTTCAGGAACTATGAATTTTTATCCCATTTTCTATTGTGCACTATGAAGTAAGATCAGAAGAAAAATTTTTGAGTAGTCCTCCAATTTAGTTAGCTAATTTGAGGGCAGATTTTTCTATTTTATTCTTAAATACTATCAAAGAATAAAATTTTTCTATGGCTCATATTGAAATACTTAATTCCCTTTTATGTCAAAAAGTTCTTTCTGATATTAACTGAGATGTCTTCCAGTAATTTGGAGCCATTTATCTTACTTTGACCTTGATGTTGACAGAAAAGCTGTGAACAGGCTAGCTATAATGACCATTTATATGTTAGCACCAATTATGGAGCCACCTCTTAGCCCTGTAGCCTCCAGGGGATTCATATGTAAAAGTTCTTAGCTTGTCCTGACAGACTCTGTCTTTAAATGCTTCTAAATCAATCTCCCTCTTCCTCTAATCCTTTATGCTTCTCTCTCTCTCTCTCTCTCTCTCTCTCTCTCTCTCTCTCTCTCTCTCTCCCTGTCTCCCTCCCTCCCTCCCTCTCTCTCCCTCCCTCCCTCTCTCTCCCTCCCTCCCTCTCTTTTCTCTTTTCTTAACCCTTCTCTTGCCCTCTTCCCTCTCTCTTCTCCTTCTCCTTTGGCTAACTCTTTTTTAGTCATTGAACTTGTTCACATTTCAATGAGAAGACCGTAAGCACTGATTATTATTTCCCAGATTTTATACGCCTTGCTTTATTTGTCTATCAACATGTTACTTGCCTTAAAATACTAGTGTTTGATTTGCAAAAATATTCCTTATCTGCCCTGTGTCTGAAAAGATAGTAAGGTCAATTGTGTTTCCTAACACAACTGTATTACAATAGAAATGTATTCTAGTAGAATATGATCCTGAGTTATAATTGAGATGTGAATTTCCACTCTGACACCCAGGAGTCTGAACACATTGCTAAATTCTCCAGGCTTCTTCTTATTCCTATATGACTTAGAGGTAATACTATTTACCCTAATGGAGGGGAGATTTTAAAAGATATTGGGCGGTTCCTGGCAGTTCCTCAAAGAACAACCGATGCTATCACTAGCTATTATTGAACTCTGGGTAACTAAAAGTCCACCTGTTTTACAGAAAGGACTGCAGGTGCTACAGTCAATCAATGTACATATCAGTTACTCTACACCATGTATTGAATGTGCTAAAGAGGTCAAAATAGTGATTTCTTTGATAAGGTCATGCATAGTAATATTAGGTGACTACAAATTAAAGCCCGGAGGGAGAATCAGTTTGGAAAAGTCAGAGCTGGAAAGGTTTGTTCAGTGGAAGGATGACTGTGCATGAGGCAGGAGAATAAAAAGAAAAGAAGAGGAGCTAAGCTGACAGACAGTACAAGTCCCAGCACAGTCAAACCACATAAGACAGAACACATCAGAGAAGAAAACGCCTGGCAAAGTCAACATTCCCTAGCCCTCCAAAACTCATATGTTGGTGTGCCTGAAACTCCTTAAGGGGCTTTAATTTTCCCAATTCCAATAAACAGAAGTCATCTTTACCTTTGAAACACCATAATAATATTTGTACTATCTTATTTTATTCTTGAGATATGGCTGAGCCACATAACTCTAGTTTGCCTGAAACTTGCTGCACAGACCAAGTTGGCCTTGAAATTTCAGTAATATTTCTATCTTAGCTTCCACAGCTATTTGCCACTGTGACTTCTCTGACAACTTCTTTAATTTAGCTCAAGAAATACATATTCAGAGCCTACTATATACTAATTAGTTATATATATGTATATATATATATATATATATAAAATGGAATTATCCAGACATATGTCTCAACTTTGTGAAATTCGTATTCAAATGGGTGAGACACACACATAATACTAGACAAATGTGTAATGTGTTAGAAAGTGACTACCATCATGGGGCAGAACAAGTGAATTAAAATAAGTAGATAGAAGGAAAACACGTATGAGGGTATTGTTTTGGTGAGGTCTCCTTTAGAAAGTGAACTGCAAATAGTTTCCCAGGAGAGCAATATAGACACTGTTTAGAAAAACAATACTATCTATAGAAGATATAAGAATACCAAAGGCCTAGTGTGGGTAGAGTTTGATAGAGAATGGGCATCAATGTCAAGACAGTCATGAGAGTTCAGAGGCAAAGGAAAGAGTAATCGCAAAACTCTATATGGCTCAATATAGAATGAAAGAGGGTGGGGAGGATCTTGGGTGCCATTGTAACACTGTATTTCATTTTTATTTTTGTGGAGTCTTTATAGAATTTTCAGCAGAGAAGTGGTACAATCGGACTTGGTTCTAGAAAGGTCTCTGTGTGCTCCATCCAAGGACATTTCCGCCTAAATCTGGCAGTGATCCAGACAAGTAAGTCACAGGGATGATACTGGGAAGTCAGAGGTTTCGGGAGGAGTTGATGTCAGAAGTGGGATTTCAGACAATCAGGATGTGAGGGCCGAAAGGGACCTAAGAAACTGAAGTGCCTCATTTAGAAACTGTTCACATCTCAACTCATTTTAACATATAGTTGTCTTTAGACTATTTTGTAGATACAAGCCCAGAACTGAAGCTTACATTTATTTCAAATATTGTCTTACCCACTTGCTAGAAGCATGACCCTTGGTGGTCACTGAACTAAATCTGTGTTCACTATAAGTAAAAATGCATGCATCCCATAGTTTCCATTAGGAATAAATGTGTGATGCATGTGAAGCAATTCACAAAAGTTTTGTGTAAGTAGCAGCTCATTAAAGGACATGCATGACTCTCCACTACACTAATGCTAATTAGAGCCGTTAGCTTAATATCTTGGCCATTGTATCAACAATTTGGTTACATTTTTAAAAGGAAGTCATAGTTTTACTCCAACAGAAGGCATCCTGGCTACATGTTCTCTCTGGGTGTTCACTATAACTTTACTGAGATGACACAGTGGATGGGTATTTTAGGTATCAAAGGATGATGCACAAAAATGCATGGTTGGTCTTCTCTATGTCAGAGGATGTCAGAACCATAAAAATATTTTGTCAAATTCTAGTTGTAGAATATATTAACAAAATCTCACAAATCGAATTTCTATTACCACTTCATTTCCAAAAAGTGGGGTCACCAGGCTCTTGGGGATTTTCTCTACTTGACAAATCCGTCTTTTTTTATCCTTCTCTTTTCTATGTGATATTTGTTTAGTCTTCAAAATAAACCAACTCTTTTATATAAGAATTTCTGAAAAACTGTTCCTGCTTTTAAAAGATCCTATTTAAAATGCTGAAGTCATCGTCTAATTTGTTCTTCTCTTGGAGCTTGCAGCAGTTCCTTCCACCTTGGCATCATATGTAAATTTAATGAGCATTCAGTCACTTTCATCATCCAGGTCATTGGGTCATTGATTCTTATTTCCCTGTGTGCTTTTAGAGCAAAGATGCTGCTCCTATCCATCTTTCACAGTCTTTCTGGTCTGTCTAGAGCATCTTGCTACTTTTTGTTACATTTTTCAATAAATGTTTCTTCATTTTCCAAGTATAAACTAACGTGTTATTTCATTAGATCTGTATTTTTATAATACAGTAGCTATCACACTTTTTCTGCTATAAAAGAGAATTTTAGGAAGTTATTTTTAATACTAGCCTTGGGACTACCCAGAATGTACATCTCTCAGTATTTCTTCAAAGATCTTCAATTTTCCAACTCAACTTACAAAAATCAGTATCTGATCTACTAGTTATAACCTCTATTTCTCTATAACTCTTGTTCTCCTGTTATATATTTCCCTGCAAATTATTTAAAGTGAAATGAAATTATAGTTCAAGAAGAATAAAAACATAGGTAGAAATAATTAGGATGTTATTAAGGAAATAATCATATATAATGATAAGGCAGAGAATCAGAAACACAATGAGAGGTTGGCCATGGGCCAAGGTTAGTGTTGACTAGTAACAGATCTTCAGGGACAGAACCACAGAATGGGCAACTGATTTTTTTTTAACTAAATGCTACATATAATAACTATGAAATGTCTACTGTCTACACTTCTTGTCTCTATTCTAAATTGTCCAGATTAAGCATATCAATTCTATGTCTGCTATATCCACAGGGTTGTTTTATTCTAGAAAAGTATGTAAGCTGTGACATACCTTCTTTAAACACCTCTTTGGATCTTCTTGGCCTGTAGTACTCACTATAAGCTCCCTGTGACAGGAGAGCTCTGCTAGTTCATACACAGCTTACCCAGCTTGACGTCTACTACCCTAAACCCTTGATCCTTGTGTGACTACATGTGGTTCCTTCATGCGCCCAATAATTTCCGTAGTGATCCATTTCTGAGCCTTCTTTACAGAATGGGTTTCCTGACAACTCCACCACAGCAGAGAAGCTCCTAGCCTACATAAAGCTCTGTGTGTGTGTGTGTGTGTGTGTGTGTGTGTGTGTGTGTGTGTGTCTGTGTGTGTCTGTGTGTCTGTGTCTGTGCGTCTGTATGTAGTAAGAGCTTGATTAAAGACTATGAGAAGTAAACTAAGATACTGATCTGATCATGTAGCAAGGTTTGATGCTGAGATCAGCATTGTAAAGTTCCTGATACTTCAGCCTAAGGTTCCAATCTTCATTTTCTTTTTTTTTTTTATTGGATATTTTCTTTATTTACATTTTAAATGTTATCCCTTTTCCCTGTTTCCCCAATCTTCATTTTCTACATTCACACATAAAGATTACTTTTTAGATAAGGCAGCAAGTAATTGAATTACTCTTTTTCTCAAGCCTTTGGAAGCATGAGTTGGTAAAGACAAAGGAGGAGGAGGAGGAGGAGGAGGAGGAGGAGGAGGAGGAGGAGGAGGAGGAGGATTGCTCATCATGTAAGCATGATGAACAAATAGGCAGAAAAGGACCCTAAATGAGTCTAAGCCAGGTCCTCTGTATATATGTTATGGCTGTGTAGCTTGGCTTTCTTGTGAGACAGTGGAAGTGGGGAATGTCTCTGACTTCTTTGCCTGCTCTTAGAACCCTTTTGCTCCTGCTGCATTGCCTCATCCAGCCTTGATATGAGGATTTATGACTAGTTTACTGTAACTTGCCATGTATAGTTGATATCCCTAGAAGGCCTGCTCTTCTCAAGAGAAACAAAGGAGAAGTGGATCTCGGGAAGGAAGGAGGTGTATATGGGGGTGTACTGGGAGGAATGGAGAAAGGATACATTTTGGTTGGCATGTAATATATGAGAGAACAATATTTTCTAAAAAATATAAAGACTTGAATAGTTCTGTCAATGAACTAAACCTAATTAGCATTTGTAGAATACTCTTGCCAACATCAATGTACAAATAGAGCATCAAGTAAAACCAATTTCTAGGTCATAAAAGAAGCCTCAACAAATATAAGAAGAGTTGAATCATATAGTGTGTATTCAATTTCTACTTCAGAAGTCAGAAATAAATAGCATACACCTTTCTGACAAACTCTAAGTACTTAGAAATTAAAAACCTACTATAAATAACTGATATTAGTTAAAAATTAAACAGAAAATTATAAAGTACAAGTGAATGGAATGGAAATCTCAGTATAAGTAACAAATTTTTAAAGATTTCCTTGGGAAGAAATCCATAAGGAAAAATCATAGAAAAAATTAAAATTAAAATTGGTAAATGGAGTTTTGTTAAAACCCCTAGCTTGTATCTTAAGAAATTATAAAAAATTAAGGAAGGATTAGAAAATAAAGTTTAAGTACTCATATGAAGAAAATAATCATTACAGAAGTAATCTATAAACGAGGTAACAAGAGAAAACGTTAACAGTATCAAAATATTCTTTGAGAAGATAAAAATGCTCATAAAGTTTAAATTACACAACCAGGCAAAAAGGAGTAACACACAACGGAAAAGTTTCTGGGATGGGCTGACATCATTTGAGACTCTAGCAATTAAACAAGTAAGAAACAATTAAGTAGAACTTATGTCAATAAGTTAAACATCTTAGATAAAATAGAACCAATCCTTGAAACAGAAACAGAATGTCAAATCTCGCTCAAGCTTAAGTTAAAAACTCAGAGCATACATGCTTTTAAAAGGAAAGTAAGTTCTCATTTTTTTTTTTTTTTTTGTGATTTTTCATGAAGTAAATTCCAAGTCTATATTGCTATCCTGGGAAAACTATTAAACATTTTTAAAAGTTTTTAAAAATGCACAAATTGGCTCTTATCGCTTGCTCTTGCCTCTCTCTAACATCTCTTATCTCTTACCTCTCCTCATTCCCTTCCCCCTCTCTCCACGTGGTCATGGCTGGCCTCCACCTCTCTACTTCTCTATTCTCTCCCTTTCTCTGCCTTTCTCTGCCTCTACTACCCTCTTAACTCCACTCCATAAACTGTTTCTATACTAAAAAAAAAAAAAAAAATGCACAAATTGTTAGTAAATTGAAAACGAGACTAAGCTACCACATTTTATGATGTGTTAAAAAAACATTTAAAAAAAAAAAAAAGACAGCAACAAGAGAGATAACTACAAAGTGAGATTACCAAGGCCGAAGAACACCAATATACCCATTGAACTCTGGTATAGAATATCTAGATTTGAGTTCAGAAATTTATTTGAACAATGGGTTCCAAGAAAAATGTGGACCGAATACTGTTTGTCAGCAGCTTACAGAAGACTGAAAATTTGAAAGTCAACCAATTAAACCTCAGACATAAATAAACTAAAATGGTAATGAAATTAGAAAATTATCATGACACATCAATGGGATTTGATCGAATCTTCATCCCATTCTGATTAAAACTGAACACTCTAGGAAGACAATACAACACAATAAAGGGAACCTATAAACATTTAGAGATACCCAGTGCCAGGCACAAGTCATCGTGCTATGAGTTGTTAATGATGGAAGCCTACTGAAAATAAGCTGCAGCTGCTGTTCGAGCGTGGGTGGGATGCTATATTTACTCCTTTTATACCTCTGGTTTGGAGAATGCTGTGAAAGAGGAATAGAAAGAATATAGGAGCCAGAAGATGGGCAGGAAAGCTGTGAAATGTTGTCCTTTAGACATCACATGCTGTCACAAAGATGAACCCACAGCAAATTGTGCATAACTGCACAAGATCTGCACAAAATCAAGCCAATACAGGCTTCCAACATGCACTGCAATAGGACTACCAAGGCTTTCGTTCTGACTGAGGAGCTCTTGGCAACTGATGGCTAACAAGAGAGGGAAAGTTACTTTTCTTTATGAGTGTGGTCACTGGTAGGTTGTTCATGGTGAAGTGGTTGATGCCATCCCTTAGTACAGATAAATTAAAAAATATACACGTAAATAAATATACAAATAGGGGACATGATTTTAGAAGGAAGATACCATCGGAGGTTCCTTATAATAGTTGGACAGGGCAGGTGATGGATAGAAATGATCAGAATACATTGTATTCATATATGAAAATTTCAAAAAATAAATTAAAATTATTTTATAACGGCTACAACAGGCAGATTTTCCATTAGCCAACAGAGCATTCATAGTCAAAAAACGGTTACAGCCATTTTAATGTTGAAGTCTAAAAAACAAATGTAATTCTAACTTTAAAAGATTTATGTGTGTGTGTTTATTAGCTTGTGTGTATGTGTGTGTTTTCATGCATGTATATCCATTTAACACATGAATCCAGTGCCCTCAATGACCAGAATAGAATGTCAGATGGCCTGGAAAGTTAGTTGGGAGCCAGCATGTGAGTGCTAGGAATTCAAACCTGGTCCTGTGGAAGAGCAACCAGTGTCCTTAACCTCTGAGCTATCTGTTTAGTTCTCAGAGTTCATTCTATAGAACCAACAAAAACTCAGAAACCAAAATTTAAATACTGTCTAATAGCTGACAGTGTGAAATAGTCAGGATCAACATGTAAAATGGTTTAAATGTAATGGTATAAACTACAAACTAAGAGAACAGGATGAGGACCTGACAGAATTGAGTGGAAGAACACTCCGTCTGTTAAAGCAAAGTTGTTAAGATGTCAGTTTCCTCAAGTGTTACTCAGCACTGAGCAATGGCAACTCCAGGAAGAAAGGACAGACCTTGTTGACTAGGTGTTTCATCTTAATCCACATTCTCCCTGGTAATGTAGAGAAAAATTAGCACAATTTCCAAAGCTGCTGGGGAAACTCATGCAACTTACCAAACTCTGGAAACTGGGATAGGTACAAGACATTACAACACTCTGAGTTATGTAAACAGAATGGAGATGGGGAACGGAGACTCTGCAGCTAGCAAAGATGCCTGAGGTCGTGCAGAGCCTGGGCCAGTAATATTTTCAATAACTAAACCCAGAAACAGCTGTGTGTGTGTGTGTGTGTGTGCGTGTGTGTGTGTGTGTGTGTGTGTGTGTGTGTGTGTATGTGTGTGTGTGTGAAGTAAACAAACGAATTGCTTGCCTACCTATAAATTGCCATTGTGTGTGTGTATCTTGAGATAAATATGATGAGATAAAGATGGAAAATTAAGCAATATATATGGTTTCTATAAGACTACCAGAAATGCAAATTAATTCCTTATAGGAAAATCAGTGTAGACGAGGTGGGACTTAAAATGGGCTTGAGAAGATATTATCATGATGTATATATTCTACACTTGATTGCCATGGTATTCTCATGGTCTACATTTGTTAGCAGCCACCAAACTGTGCCTTTTTTAACACAATTCAATTTAATGTAAAATTGTACCTCAAATATCAGAGGAATGGCTACATTTTTACTGATGTTTGAAACATAATGGTGTAGAACTAGTAAAATGTTCATCAGAAACTCTCTCCATGCTAGTCATGAGACCACAACAGAGGTGGCTGGTTTCCCATAATAGGAAACTACTATGCCTTTATAAGAAAATGTAGAATGTAACATAAAAATCACCTTATATTCATATTTACTACTCTTTCTATTCTTAGCCCTCTTAAATCATCTTGAAACATTCTAATTTGATGGATAAGGATTAGGCATTCCATATAAAGGTACATTGGTAATACATTTGATCAAAATAATATTTTCAGGTTTTTATTCATGTTAAAGTAAAATGAGTATTTTGAAATAGCCTTTTAGAATGAGGAGTGAGAAAAATAACTAGATATATTACCATCACATTGGAATATTTTAATAAATTATTTTCTAGGTTATATTTAAAACATTATTATCATTAAATATGTTAAATATATAGTAAACTAAGCCTAGCCAAAACCAATCTCATATAAAATTAACATAAGCATAACAAATATAACATGAGCTTATTCTTGATATTATTTCTCAAAACATACAAAACACTCTACTTGATCAAATGGAATGACATTTTTAATTAACAAAACATCTTTATACACTATTGATTGCATCATTAACTAATAAATACTTAGAGACTCACTACTGAGCACAAAACGAAGTATTTACATTAGCTTAGTCAGTATACCAAGGAATTCTGGCAAATTATTTTTATCTTTAGTACTCACAAATACATATGTTTCACAGACAAAATAATTTGAGTAATTTTTTAAAACATATGACATTACTGAATCAATAATATCTACAGAGAAATTCCAATAAATGTAATTAAATTTACACTAAAAATAACATGAGTCTTACCCTCATTTTGACCAGTAAGTGACTAGTAAATGCAAAGGCTAACAGATACATCCCCATCTAAAAATTAAATCAAGGGATAGAGATTTAAGGATATATCCTAATCCTTGTAGCAGTGAAGAAAAAACCCTTAAATGTACTGAATTTTATATCTAGTCACTGTTTCAATGTTTTCTCACTCATTCAAAACCGTTTTAATTTTTATTTACTTTACCATATCATCCAGAAAACATGCTTAGTTCCATAAAACTCCATTAAAATTTACTTATGAGATGCAGGTGTTCTGGAATTACCTAGACCCATTTCCATAATTCAACCAAGTATTTGAGGAGCACTGGCATAAAGAATTTGTCACTAGTTAGGACAACGCTCTTAATACTAAAAACTGACATTTACATAAAGCCTCTTGTACAGCAATTTCAAGTGAAGTTCCCAAACATTTATTCATTAATACTTTTAATATTTCCATTCAATATTTGGCAAACACTCATTTCCATTTTACTCATTTATAAAGCAGTCCTATTCATAACATGACATGAACCTAATAACTCTTTTCTTACTTACAACCCATTTTCATTCACTAGAAAGAAAAAAAAAATAAGACTTCTAGCATGAAATACATCATCTGTCCCAATAGTGAAAAATCTTGTTAGCATGTGGCTCTTATCTCTCCCACCTTTTTGTATGCAATCCAGTCAAACACTTTGTCAATATCTGTTGCCCGTAGCACTTCCTGTGATACTGGATGGGAACTGGCCAACCCGTCAAGCAGCATCACCTCATGCAGAACATCTGTCAGAAATCTCTGCTTTTCCTGTAATACAGTAGATTGGGTAATATTATAGGTGATTCATGGTTAGGGCACGATGTGCCAGACAACACGAACAGCATGTGTGTCACTTAACTGATGGCACTCATCAGTCTTACATGGTGAGACTCAGAGCTAAAGGAAACTCAGTAAATAAAACAACCCCTTAGGATAGTATAAAATAAAGGCAGTTGATTTAAACATAACATGAAACAAAATCAATAGGCTACTGTAAGCCCTAAGTAATAAGAACCACAGGCTGTTTTATCAGTACATAAAGCAAGAATGAAGAGTGGACAGAGAGTGAGGATAAGACGAAAGCTCGTTTATGTCTCTTGCAGAGTATAGACAGAAATTCCAGTCTCAAATAACATTTTCTGGTTAAGTCAATGCAAGAATCCTATCTTTTTAAACCACGATACCTAGTCTCGTTAGAGCACATTAATCTCTATCTACCTGCCCCAACATCTCACCACACAGATTATTTTCCACAAAAGGGGGTTGGGTGGGAAACCACAATGCATATAGCAAAAGTCATTGCTTTCTTCAGATCATAGTGTATGCAGATATACATGTAAATTTATATTAAAGACCATAATGCTGACATCACACAGACATAATAATCTATTACTGTGAAGTACTGGAAACAACCAGAATTAGGAACCCTCTTTTCACTACATTTCTCTAATAAAAGCAGACTTGTTATATTAAAAATGAACTGTAGAGAAAGGTGCATTTTTGGTTTCAGAAATTCTGCTTTAAAGAAACATCTTGGATTCTGTTGACAAAAATGCTGCCAGCTATTAGTCCTTCTGGCCACCTGGCTTCATGGATGGAGGAAGAGACTGAAAAATAAGTTGCAAAAGATAACAAGGCTAAATAATCCCCTAGATAGCTAAAGACTGAGTAGTATCATTACTGAGATTAAAGACTCCAATGCTTAAATTGCTCTACCTAATATTGAACTCAGTCCGAGAGTCTGTTCATTTTGGGAAATCAGATAACACTGTATTATTTTGGATTGAGTTGCAATTTCAAGCTGAGAGTACATCAATCCCAGGACTTAAAGAAATGGGAACAAAGGAGTACGTTATAGGAAGGAAAGTTAACTGAGAATACACATGTGTGTTCATTCAACTATTGCTTATCAACAACAGAAGCATATTGATCAACATGAAAATTTAATGAATAATCCTTGATTTACAAGACATAAACTAAACAGGTTCTAAAAGTGAAATCTAAACTCAATATCAAGAAAAGAATATTAATGTTAAAGGAAGTATCAATTATATATGATATATTATTTCACACTTTTGGGAGGAAGCAAAATTAATCCTTGTCTACTTAATATAATTTCAATTATTATTATTTAATGTAAGCATGGGTAAGTCACTGGTAAATGATTTGTCATCTACCTTATTCAAAAATGGTATTAAATAATGGAAGAGAAGACTTGCGTGAAAAAAATAGGTTGGGAGCTGAGTTTCTGTTAGGGAAGTACATATAAAACACAGAACATGAAACACATTATACTGATGAGGGAAAAAAGAAAAAGAAAGAGAGAAAATTGTAGCCAGAGGCAAACTCAATTTGACAGAAGTATAAACAGCTCACAGGAGAAAGGGCGCTGATTTTTTTTTTAAATGAACACCTACATCTCTACAAAGTAAGACACTCTCCAGCTAAGGCATTTATCATTCTCAACAGCAAGTGCTGTACAGTATCAACAGCCAGCCTTACCTAGCATTAGTTAATTTCCTACCATTTATCTGGAGCCAGGAATGCTAAAAACGGAAATAAAAGAAGTCATTTGTGTAATATAAGATAAGATATGAAATAAAATAATTGGCTATAGTGAATTAAATAATTTTATTTTATGGATTAAAGTTTCCAGAGTGATTTTTAGCAAAGTTATACAATAATAAAATTACCTATAAGAACTTTCTCTAAAGAGGTAGAAATTGATCTGACCTTTAAGTTTTTAAAATTGGTATGTGTGTGCATGTGTGTTGTGTCAGTGTCTGTATAGTATACCCAAAATGAATATGCAATACCTCATTTTTATTTCACTCCATAATTAAGGTAGGTCATAACTAACACTTTTTAAAGGTAACCCATAAAAGAAGTTGGCCATGTTAAAATCTTTTAAAAATTCAGTGTTAACAGGAACAATGAATTCCACAGAGGTAATGTAGATATTACAATTTTTACATGTCTTCATTTCAATAGTTACAGTGATATAAATACTATTTTGTTTCCTACTATTTAAAGATAGATAGATGATAGATAGATAGATAGATAGATAGATAGATAGATAGATAGATAGATACATAGATACATAGATACATAGATACATAGATACATAGATACATAGATACATAGATACATAGATAGGACAGATAAAGATTGCCTATTTATTTCTTTAATAAATATATATATATATATATATATATATATATATATATATTTAATTCCCACTCTATACTTGTGGAATAAATGGATGACTAAAGCCTACTTCATAACCTTGAACTCAAGAATAGAAATTAAGTACAATAAAAATACAGGTACAGACCAACACTATCATAACCCAATGAATGCTATAAAACACAGAGGATGAAATGATTAATTAGTTCAGGAAGGTTTAGCAGAGAAGGCAGCATCCATGAAAGTGGGTGAGAGATAAAAGGGGAAGCAGCTGGAAAGGGGCAAATCCAGGGCAGAGTAAACGTGCAATTAAAAAAGCCACACCACTCAAATCCTCAATTATCATGTTGAAGAGTTTGGTCTTAATAAATGGGCAGAAACAGGCATTATGACATAATAAGTGTAATGTAATAGTTGTGGTATACAAGATGGCTAATAGAGCCAATAGGCAGGAAGTAGCCATTATGCTAAGAGAGGGAGTGGAAATGATGTCATAGGACGGTCTATTGCTGAAGGAGAGTTGGTTTTAAGGGATGTTTTAAGCATTTTTCATGCTTTGAAATAATTATAGGGCTTTTAGCAATAATAGGATTTAAACAGAAAAGTTGAATATTATTGACAGAAAAGTTGGGAAAATATAGTTTGGAGAACATGGGAAAAAATGAGTTTTATACATGGTAGAGAAAAGTGACTATGGGTGTCCACAAAGCCTTCCTGCTAACAACTGCAAGTGAAGACCTGGGTCTTAGAGAAATAACTAAATTACCTTTCAGTAATGCAGAGTCATTTTTAAATTACATGAATAGATTCCCAAAATTCACTGCTAAAGTCAGTTTTTATAACATCAGCAGCTCATAGATTGGTTATAACTGTATATGTAAAGGAAGTTAAGAATTCTTAACACCTCATTAACTATCTGGGTAATTATACACCTTGGTGCTTCAAAATGGCTTCTGACAGCATGTGTCAAGTCTAAGGGGTTACCTAAGAAGATGGCTGCTCTAGACGCAGTCACTGAACTTGGATGTCATGGAAGAAGGAAAGTTAAAGTTGACCACTGCCTACATAAAGGACGAGGACTGTTAATGGACTGCTATACCAAGCAGGTGTTTCGACTCAGTCACAAGAGAGAGAGAGGGAGAAAGAGGGAAAGCAGAGAGAAGTCTTTGAGTAGAGATCAGAGAATGCTGCATCACAGCAAAGACAAGGAACATAAGGGACAAAGCTGAAACAACTCGTGTAGTGGTAAGATATTCAGACATACAGAAAGCAGAAAAAAATTCTCAAGGAAGACACGAGTTGCATCCAATTGGTCACAAGGACTTAATTATCTCCTAGAAGTATGGATCTGAGCATAATGGCTCTTTTGTTATTCCCTTGACAAATGAGTCCTAGCACTGGAAGTGAATACCTGCTTTTCTCTTGCCATATAACTTCTGAGTCCACACAAACTTTTGAGATCTCAGTATCTTCATTTATTCACATTTACAGTTGTGGAGATTAAATGAGTGAATTAGCTCTACCTATATTTGTTAAGCATCTGCTGTATCCCGGATGGCATGCTTGCTTCTAAGGATAGACAGAGCAATGAATCATAGATTCAAAAACTACATAGTAGTAGAAAGAGAGACACAGATCAAAACAGACATTAAAACCCAACCCGTTTATATGTGAGATTGGAAGTGGGCTCAGGACACTGAATGGCGACATTGAGAAAGCTATGATTTGTTATGCCTGAAGGAGGTAGGTAAAGCTTCTAAGAAAGAGTTTAAATTGAATGTTTAAGAATTATTTAAGTAGTCTAAGAACAAATGACAGTAAAGGACATTTGGGCAAAAGGGAATTTGTTAAAAAGTCAAAGAAAGCTCTAGCATGGTTTCCTGGAGAGTCCAATTCAGAGAGACTTGTTTGGCATACGGTAGGGAGTGTATCACAAGTGATGACAGAGAGGCACACAAGATCAAAGTCCTCAAGGTCCCTTGGATGCTCTACTTATATGACATCATGGGACCTGCACTTTGAGAAGCCTGAAGAGTACAGAGTTGCTGGGCTAGAGCAAAGTGCAACTAGAAAGAGAAATTTAAAAGTACTGCACAACTGAGAAGAAAGAGCACACAACATGGACTTTATGACAACAAAATACTATGCCAGTTATTTCTATAAAATTTATCCCCATTCTCTGAGAAACAACGTTAGTCAAAATATTTATTTTTAGAATCTCGTGTGTTGAATTTGCTATGGGCACAAATGTACACATAAAATAAAAATATCTGAATGAGTTCAGATATTACACATTTATGCTAATTTTAGATTTATGTAAAGCAGATTCTTTTTCCAATTTTTAATGTCACAGTACTCTCTTTCATAGAGATAAAGACAGTTGTCTAAGTTTGGATTTAACCCAATGAGAATGTCTCTGTAAAATGAAGAAAGCAGTAGACTGCAAGTCTGTATATTTCCTGTCTGCCTCATGGAAGATTTGTGTTATGCTCTGGGGAAATACAATAAAGGCACAGTTCCCACCTTCCAGCAGAGCATTTTACAATACAGAAGACAGATACGAGTATAAGTGTTTGATATCCTACAATGATACAGTATTAGTGGGATAGAGTATTGTAGAAATAAAAAGTAGACTACAAGTTTTAAGTAAAATTGCTTTTAATATCTGTGACTATGCTGTCTTAACTCTATCATGAATAGAAGAATAAAGCTCTATCATATTTTTACAAGTTTAAAATCTGAGCTCCCACATGATAAAGACTTTTATTACTCCATAGATTAAACAAAATCCCATACAAGTCAACATGAACCTGAAGCTGTTGCTTTATAAAAAGCTTTAATGAAGGTTACTAACATACCCATCATTTCAGATTAAACATTTGACTCTTGGTTTTCACTCCCTATTCACATCACATCAGAACTGAAAAGCAGAGGAGTAAGATCAAGAATTCAAGCAATAAAAGTAAATACGCTGGAGGAAAATAACATTTTATCCACATGAAATGGCTAACAGTTGTCATATTTTGTAAATTTATGACACGATGTCCTATATGTGAAAGTGAGAAATCATTTGGACCTCAGTTTTTATAACATTGAAATAACTTTGTATGTTTTAGATCTTGCTTCTGTTTTCCACAGTATTTTAAGAGTATTTTAAGCTTTCTATTTGAACCAGATTTATTCATAAAATTATATCACCATTTAACTGAGTAGTTAATATTTTACCCACAGCCAAACTTTATACTGACAGACAGAATAAAAATAAAGAGCTAGTGAAAACAAATGTTGTTTTCCTATAATAATGTACTTCAAAATTAACATTTCAAAGGCTGGAGTTTAAAATACACACGCCCAAGATGTTAATAATCATTTTTATGTGCAGCTTGTTAAAGTGGCTCATTTGTATTAAAGTCAAACTTATATAAACACACATATATAGCAGACATGGATGAATAATTTAAAAAGTAATCACCATCAATGCCTACAATGAATCAAGCACTCAACTAAAACATTTAGCTCTGCGTTTGTTTACATAACCTTCTGCAGGAAGTACTGCATGCAAACAAGGCTCAAGGCTAGTGATATTATTTTGTGACTTCATATATACCTTTTGACATATATGAATCCATATATTCAATATATTTTCTACTATCAGCTACGTTTCCTCAATTGAGGAAATTCCCTCTGAAATCTTACTCAACGAATATACTAAAACTGAAGTCATATTTCCACAAAACTATCTTTGAAGATTTTATAAACCTCTCAAAATCCTAGATAAATGTTAGCACATGTCTTTAGGAGTGATGGAACCCTCAAACACGACTAACTCAGAGGAAGTGGGTTAAGTTGTAACTCTTCAGATACGGCATCCTCGATTGCCTGATATCTTATTTTAACATCCAAGCTGAATGTGTCATGCTTCGTGTTATCCAAGGCTTGATGTGGCAAAGGGAAAAAGAAAAGATGAAGCACAAAATGGGCTGAATTTTCCAGAACCAAACGCTGAATCATTTGCTGATGTGCCCATGATCTATTGAGATACAGCCATATCGCCAAGCATGGCCTGTAGTCCCAGCCCTTGGGGAGTGCAGTCAGACCAATTGAGAGTTGAAGTCCAGCTTCAGCTGTAGAGTGAGTTGAAAACTGCAAACTAGCAGTTACTGAAAAATAGGCTGTGATGCTGAAGGCCATCATGAAGGAGTACATGGGAGAATTTGGAGCGAGGAAAAGGAAGGGGGAAGTGTTGTAACTGTACTAATCTCAAAACGGGAATCCTAAAGATTAATAAAGCTGCTGTATTTAAAATGGTTTTTTAAATACAGATTACATAAACATTTTTTCTGATCCTCCAAATATATTTTACTATCACTCATATTTTAATTAATTATGGTAATCCAGAGTCTAACAGAATATCTCTGAGTGTGCTTCCAATGTCAGTCATGCTAACGATTATGTTCATGTGTTCTAATATTCTCCATCCTAACAGTCTCTCTGATTCACTGAGAAAAATCTCCATATGCCCCGTGATGGGATAGGCCCCTCTCCAAACACAAATGTGTAGATTTCTTGACATCTTTCCCTGGTGTCTGCCAAACAGCTAGGCAGTTTCACTTCACCCGTTCAAATCTAAGCAATTACTAATTTTGGTATCCTCTCATATCTCGGTAAATGAGCACCAATACAAAGTTAGAGAATGTTACAGTCTCCCATTAATTCTCCATTGACTTTCAGTTCATAGTTGCCTGTTAAGTTTGGGGCACACTCTCATTATTGAACACCTCATATATGTGACACTTAAATAGCGTAAATTACAGCGAAGTAAGAGGCTCTACCCTGAAGAAGCATACTGCCTAGTAAGGAAAATTTGCTTCCTATACTTTGTGAGTCGGCATCGGCTCATTCCTACTCTTCTAGGGTGTCACATCCTTAGGAATCCTTCAGATACACCACACCTCTCTGAAAAAGCAATGCTTCTATCATATTTAATAATCCTTTCTGTGCTTTGGCCATAAAAATATTTTCCTTTATGCTTAATTTTTAACTAACTGAAAAGACATGTAAATAGAATCAAATTTGTCCATCTGATTCATAAAAGGATAACTGTTCTGACATCTGTTTAAAAGATTCGCCAGTACTTTGTAGATATAAATTATGCTTAAATGTTTGATTGACAAAATGTAATTAAGAGTATTCAGCATATATTAGTATAGCTCTATAATTCATTATGTATATAATATTTATTTAAAATAAACTATATTGATTGTAAATAGACTACATTTCTGTTTGAATTCTAATGGGAAAAAGTTTCACCATTCAATTCTCATAATTCTAAAGATGATCGAATCAACTTCCAGACATTATTTACATGATTACCAAGTAACTAATTTATTGTTTTATTTTAATTTATGAAATAAATAATGATCAAAATCATCTTAAATCTGCAACAAATTTTTTATTGATTATATTGATGTAATTTATATGACAGATGTTCTCATTCGGGTTCATTATTTAGGGATATAAATGGTCAGTTTGTTGAGTAACAACCTCAGAGAAACACTAGTCTGAACAGAGGAGAATTTTTTCCAGTGAAGATAAAAAGATTAGTAACCTTAAAAACTTAAAAAGTGACAGCAAACAACGCAGTGTCGTGAGAGCCCATAAACTTGATCAAACCAGATGAATAGTAATCTCATCTATAATAGCAAAAGAGTAATCACATCTTAGACTACTGTGAATCGTATTACACAATATACCCATTGTATAGTTAGCAAAGTTCCTTCTTCACAATGCAAAAGCTAGACTAGAAATCCATTAGAAAAGACCAAATATAGTGAAGTATAGCATCCCAAATTCATTTAATAATAGAATGAATCTATATATAAATTTATATAATTTCCTGTTATTGCTAATATTTTGATATGTGTTTCACAAGTGATCTCAACAGAAAGCCAAATTTGAACCATAAAAATAAAATCATATGTAAGTACCTAGTAGTAAGAGAAATGCTGGTGAGACAAACGGCAATAAGAATTTGAATTCTTTGATTCTTCACATGTTCTTGTAACTTAAGCAGAATGGATTTCATAGGTGTTTTGAACATGGAGAAACAAGATCACATGGCAACAAAGTATCAAAATGTTGAAAGTTTAGCCTATGGAATGGGCAGAAAGCATCCAATCTTAGAAACGGTAAGTATAACTTAAACTAACATCATGATGGCAAAAAATACTCTGTTTTAGCTGGTAAAAAAAAAAATTCTGTGAGACCAGAAGGACATCACTACTTAATACTCTTTTGAACACTTCCACTCCGTGTTTCTAACAGAGCAGCTAGCATAAATATGATCCAGTAAATCACTTTAAATTGTGAAAGGTAAACAGACAATCTACATTAATCCTTAGAAGTCTTTCATGATTTTCGTAAGCAAAAGGTGCAATCATAATAGTTGGCAAGAAAACAAAATATATTCTCTTCTGTGAGGTCAAATTATTTTCAGTCATCATTAAGTAATATGATCTATCAGCTCTCATGAGAAATCATAAATTTATAGAAAATTCTCTTGTTGTTTTGAAGGTAAGGCAATGAACTTTGCATAGAAAGATTTTTTTAATTTTAATTAGTCATTATCTGGAGTAGATCACATTTCAGGTACTTCAAACTGGATCAGTAGGGAGTAGGCATGAGAACAGAAGACTTTTAATGTCAACGTTTTGCACAGAAGGGAAAAGTATTCTAAAATGGTTTTAATCAGACCATTGAAAGACTATATAGTATTTAAATCACAATGCAACACCTTTAAGACTACCACACAAGAAAGAGAAAACAGAAGAGCAATTGTTTGTTGTTTCCTTGTGGAGAGAAATTCATTTTAAAATATATGCCTCTCTTCTAGGCAAAATTAACAAGTTTAGAGATAACCAAGATTCAGAAGCAGGGTCTATCTGGGCAGAGAGAAATCTAACATCTAAATGAAGCCATCATTAAGCAAAATAAATTTCATCCATTAAAGAAAATGTGTAAGACATTTAAAATAAAACAATAATGATTAATTAACAGTCCTTCTTGTTCTGCAATTTGGCTAAAACTTTGAGACATATGGAGCATGTTTTATTTTCAGAATATATGTGTGAATTTTAGGAGTCTGAAAAAGGTTACAGCTCTGTGATTTGAGCTAATGTGCAAACAAAGCCACTGCTGACAGGGATACGGTTGGTCAGATAGAGGGAGAAATAATTTATGTATACTGAGACCACCATACAGAAGATAAAACATGATATATATGAGTGTAAAATACTATTACATCGCAGTTATAAATTAACATTTACATGAGGTTTACTGCATAGAGTTCACCACAGTAGGTGGCTGAATTTAGGTACTTGTTAAATCATTGTCTAAAATAAATAGAACGAATGAAATGCATGAACAGATAGAAAGGCAAGTGGTGTTAATGCAGCCAACCAATTCATATAAAATTATCAAGTTAGTTTACATTCCAAGCCCTGAAGAAGAGCAACATTGAACTATAAATAAGATCTGCAGAGAAGAACATAAAATGATTAAAGGAACTAATTGGACACAGGTGTTGTTGAAGCACCTTCTAGGAGAGAGGATACGTGCCTTAGTATCTTCGCGTTTCAAAGATAATTATGATACTAACTGACCAAAATAGAGCTGTAATTGGTAGAATTTTCTATCCTCAATCCACAGAAGAAATTAAAAGGTAAGGAGATGAACATTTCCCAAAGAGGACTGCTTAGATGTATGACTGGTAGAGCCAGAAGGGCTATTCAGAATGCTATCAAAGGGTACCAAATTTTATTTTGTATCCCCAGCTAGGGAGAGCCCTGTGCCCATCAGACAGAAGAGGGATCGTGTTAGTCTGATGCACCTTTAAAATATAGCAGAGATAGACACTCTCAGCCTAGCAGAATGTCTTACTCTGCCTCAAAGACCATTAAATATGGGAGCTATTTGGTACATACAGTTCTTGTGATATTTGTATACATTGTTACAGCTACGAGAGTGGCAGTATATTAACCAATATCAAAATATCCATATTTTTTCTTTCATAAAAAACTCTATATATGTTTTTAATTTTTTTGATTACTTGTATTGCTACTTTATTGTTTCTGACATCTTTGTCTAGTAATATCTAGACCCAATTTTAATAAAAGACAGGAGAAGCCTCAGAAGGGGATGGGTTGAGACAGCCTCTCCTTGCTTAGAAATGAGCTGTGGTTGTATTTTCTTCTTTAGCTGCCCCCGAGGCCTCCGCTTTAGTTGTGCTCAAGTTAAAAGCTGTGACAAACAAATGCTGTTTTCCTAGAAAATTATGAATATTATGACTTTATATTATTTTTATGCTATATGAAGATAACATAATTTTTACCAGTAGCAAGGAAAATAACAGATCAAATATGGTATAATCTATTATGGCCAATATTATGCAGTTTGGAATAAAGGGATATTTTGGCATAAGTTTTTACAATGTAATTTTGTTGTGGTTTATTGAGGCAAGCTGGATATTCTGTTTACTCTTTGAATGTTGACTCTTCTTTGAAGGAATGAGCAGAGTAACCTCTGCAATACTGCAAGGCATAAGAAAAGACAAAATTGCATTACACTCAGCTTCAATTGGGGGTTTGGTCCTAGAGAATGTCTAACCCTGTTAAATTTTTATTGGTTTTGAAATTCCTAAGGAAATGTTCAAAGGTTTTGGCACCATGCAAATTTGAACAAGTTCTCCAGAAGGAATACGTTATTCCCCAGGTAGTGCTCATTTATCTTTGATCTCTAGGTCTAAAGTCTAAAAACTTGAAACAATGTCTATCCAAAAATTAAAAAAATAAAAAAAAAATTTTAAAAAAGCTTGATTTTTACAAAATCATCCATTAAGAACAGTTGTGAAATTCTCTCTTTGTAGCTTTATTTTAAATTTTAACATCCATATTACAAACAATGAGGCAGTTCTCTGAAAGACTTCTCATATGCTTCCTGAAATGACAGGCATGCGTGTATGGCCATACTCCCAAACTGAGCTCCTTATGTTCTTCTTTCTACATCTGTGTCAGTGAATGTAAGCTGCAAGCTAAACAATAAACACACACACAGGCACACACACAGACACAGACACACACAGACACAGACACACACAGACACAGACACACACACACACACACACACACTGGTAACACTAATGTTTCTCTAAAGAAAGCTTTTATCACTTAAGCAAACTCAAAGTTTTTATTTTTATTTTTAAAACTATAAATAAATGTAAACAAAAGTAATAATTATCAACTAGTTTTAACCTAAAATATATATTAGGACCCTGGTTGCAGGAGAAGGCCAGTTCAGGCTCCAACTCTCCCATGGCTCGGAGTCTTAGCTAGAATGGAGTTTCCATTGCATGGGTTGTAGCTCATCCCAGAGATGCCCCTGATTCCAGTTGTCTCTCCCACTGCTCTCTCCCTTCATCCTCCCCAAACCGGATTCCTCCTGTTCAGACCTCCAACCCCATCGAGACCGCGTCCCATCCACCTGCAATGTTTCTTTTATTTCCCCTTCACAGTGAGATTCAGGACACCTGCCATTGAACTCTTCCTCCTTGTTATTTAGCTTCTCTGGGTGTGTGGATTGTCGCATGGTTACCCTTTACTTTATGGCTAATATCTACTTAATAAGTGATTTCAACTAAAATTTACCTAATCATCACTACTTAATAAGTGAAATCAACTATTAATTCAACTACAACTAAAAACCTTCAACCTACAATTTTTCCTGTCTACAAGATATACTGGGGTAAATGTGGCTCAGAAATTGTAGAAGTAGCCAACCAATGACTGGCCCAGCTTGAGATCCATGTCATGAGTGAGCCCACCCCTGACACTGTCTGGAAGGCTAGGACCCGGAGGTTGGATAGCCCAGAGATCTAGTATAGAACCGAACTCAACTGGCAAAAATGGAAAAAAGCTAATGAAATGATTTCTGATCGTTTTCTGCTATACCCAGAGATTGGTGCCCGATTGTCGTCAGAGAGACTTCACACAGCAACTAATGGAAACAGATGCCGAGAGCCAAAGACACACATTAGGTGGAGCTTAGGGAATACTGTGGAAGAGGAAGAGGAAAGAATTGTAGGACCCCAGAAGAAAACCTACAGAGTCAATGTACCTGGACTCATAGGGGCTCAGAGAGTCAGAACTGCTAACCAGGAAGCCTGTATGGGGTGGACTTGGGCCCTCTGCATATGAATTATAGCTGTGCAGCTTGGTCTTCTTAAGGACTCCCAACAGTGGGAACAAAGGCTGTCTCTGACTCTGCTGCCTACCTCTGGGACCCTCTCCTCCTAGTAGGTTACCTTGTCCAGGCTTAATAGGAGAAGAGAGGGAACTTAATACGCCATTGTTTTGCCATTTGTCGATTGACATTCATGGGAGGCCTGCCCTTTTCTGAAGAAAACTGGAGGAACACTGGAGTTGGGGGAGGGAAGGTGGGTGAAGGGACTAAGAAGAGAGGAAGGAGGAAAAATGTGTCAGGATGTATAAACAGATAGATAGATAGATAGATAGATAGATAGATAGATAGATAGATAGATAAATAAATAAATAAATAAATAAATAAATAAATGCAGTAAGGCCATAAAGTTAAACCAGTTAATATACTTCAAACATTAACAGTTGAGTGACCTTCCTGACACTTCTAATAAATGTCAGAGATCTACTAACAGAAGCTGTTCCTATAAAACAAAGTGGGAGACCTAAAATGGGGGATATGAGCACATTTTTATTATAGTAGTCACAATGAGCACTATTTGTAAGTGTTAAGGTGATGACTGAAGATGCTATTTTTAACCAGTACTCAGTAGAAATTCTTAATTTTTCGGTATCCACTATAGGTTAGGATCCAAGTGGCAGATTATCTCTCAACACTGACATTGTTTCTAGACTGTCTTCTTTTGGGCGGGCTTGTTTAAGATGTAGTCTACTCTTGGGTGGATGGGGAGTCTGAACATCAGTGCGCCAATGCTGATTCAGATAAGACACTTCTTGGAGGACTCTGGTGCATGAGTTGCTGTTTTCCCCACCACTCTGACTCCTCTTTGCAACAAACCCATTAGCCACAAATGATGAACGTTGCTATCTCGAATGCTAAGGGACAAGCAAAACCTTCTCTCCAAGAATAGAGAGGCATGGTTCCCAGTAGAGAAGATATTGTTCTTCTCTTGAAAGGATTCTTCTAATGGCTGATAAACATGCTAGCCTATAGAAGAGGGAGGGTGTACAAGACTGGCCTTCTGTGAAGATCAAGACCCCAAGATACTCAAGTATGCACTCCTTCTGCTCATTCCTAGTCTTTCAACACAAATGTCATTTTTAAGTCTGTAACAATCAAAAAGACACTGTCCCGTTCCCAAAGAAAAAAAGAAATTCATTTTTTTCCAAAGGAGTCTCACTTAAGGGCAAACCAACAGAAAAAGAACTCAAAGGTATTTTAGGAAATTTTTTGTGTTATAATGCTTTGTCTGTACATTTTATTTTTAGTCTTGCTGATCTTTCATTATATATTATTTTTTTCTATTTTTAGTGGGGTTTCTGTGTATAAAAATATATGTGTCAGTATCTGTGTATGTTTCTTGTTCTTTTCATTTGACTTCTTTTTTTAACTTGTTTGTTTTGCCCCATTCTGGTCTGATTGTTCTTACTTTATTATTATTTTTATATGTCTACTTGTTTTCTAATAAGAGAACACAATAAGGGGTGCAGATCTTAGCGGATGAGGAAGTGGAGACAGTGAGGAGCTGGGAGAGGATAAAACATAATCAAAATATATTGTATGAAAGAAAATATGACAAAGAATCTTGGGACTTGCTAGAAACTCTTTAAATTTTTTCCACATTTAGAGTCACTTGAGATTAAAATATCATCCAACTAAAAACAATTGGATCATCTTCTAATTCCCATTTATGATTAACTGGATTTAATCAGACCATATGTGGACTTTGACCACAACACACAAACACAAATATAGAGAGAATTAAGTGTGTTCAGATGTGTATTTACTTGATATTCAGTATTTACAAAGTAAGACTCTAAAACCTGTATTCCTGTTAGCCGATCTCTTGTCCCATAGTGCTGCTAGATGAATATATCTTTATTCTGCTAAATGACAGGCAATAGCACAGCAATATACCAACTCTCATTGGAATGCATATTAAATATCTTTTCAAAAGATGTGACAGCATTTTCCATATAGCTATGAGTCACATGTGGGCATAAATGAGCAGCTCACTGAACAAGTGCAGTTCCCGCCTCACTCAAACTCTCTTTTCTTCATTTATTCCTCTTTGACTATCAGAGTATCCTTTATGGGTTAAAATGATTAAGAGATATGTATCTATGTTTAAATAAAAAATAACCCAGTAAGCTTAATATTTCAGATGGTGAGGGGTTTTCTCTTTCTTCTTAAATGAAAACACAATTATTGAAAATGTGAGAATCATTTTATTGCATTGACACTGGCCTCATAGCAGAGTTTATTTTTCTTACTTCAGTTCTGCTTGTGACCGAGACAATTGGGGACATTGGTTAATGCTTTCGGCGATACACTTCAGATACTCTAAGTATTTAGCATAATAATGTTTAGTTGATTAATTTACATTAATTTTCTTCATGTCTAGTGTTCTTTTAAAAAATCAGAGAAATTCATAATCTGCGTGCTTTATCAGTGTATAACTTTAAGTTTATTGATATAAGAGGCTATGTGGAAGCTTTATTTCTTTAATAAACCAAAAGAGACCATGGTTAATAGTCATAGGTGAAATACATTCTTAGAGAGTGCCATAAGACTGAAGCCGTTGCCTACAAACCATTTAAAACAAATCATCATGAGAATCTATATAATATACTCAAGTGTATGATTTGATCCATATCAGAATCTAATCCATAAACAAGAAATTCCTCATAGAAAACTTACTCTGCCCCTTTTTCAGAATTAAAATAATGTTACCATGGACTTGTTTTCAAACGAAAGTAATCAAAATATATTGACAAATGTTAAGTATATGTCATGTTTCCTTTTGTCCCTTCTAAGAAAACAGAATTCTTCTTTTCCCTTAAGTACAGGGATCAAGGTAAGGCCATGGTACATGCAAAGCAAGATCTCTACCATGAGCTAAATTCCCATCACAATAGGATCTGTTGTAAACCTTCATCAATACCAGACTGGAGCTTGGACCATCCAATAATGTTCCCACTAAGCCAAAAGTGATAAAATTACATCAAGCAGCAAAGAAAACTGCACCCCAGAAAAATACAACCTTAGCCATAAGCTAAAAGAAGTTGCTTCTGAAGGTTGTGTCACTTGTGCTTGATAAATTTCATATTACTGAAAGTATATGCTCCTATAGAGTGGCTTATGTTGCTAGGATAGGTGAATATCAGTTTGTTATGAATAAATCCAGACATGGAATGTGGAGAGCTTCCTTGGTACTCTCTACATAGCTTGTATAAATCTACACCATCCGTAAGCTATGTACCTTGCTAATGATGGGATCTCCTTCAAAGCCCATATCTTTTCACATCCGTTTAATGCAGGGTTTCTCAACCTGTGGTTGCCACCCCTTTGGACCAACATGTGGGTTGGTTGTACATCATATATCCTGTATCTCAGATATAATTCTATGTTGGGTTGTTACCACAAGATGGGGAACTGTATTAAAGGTCACATCATTAAGAATGAACTGGTGAAAGTTCATTCATTACAAAATCCTCACAAAAAAGTTTATGAGAGTATACTTAGTATAATTGTCTCATATTTCAAATGAGAACTTAAGTGAATAGTTTTCTTAGATTCTGAGTTGATTTTTTTCCAATCTTTTCTCCTGACCTTACATCATACTACCCATAAGGACTCATGTCTATAAAAATGCTAAATTTGGGCATGTTCACCAGGTGGAGATAGATATTGTTGCATTTTGTTTTAATTCAGTGTAGTAGATGTAATGTAAATGCTGATTGCTTGATTATTGACTACTGGTTCTGAATATACCTGGCCACTCAAATAATCACAACCTACAATCCTTCTGAACAACTGTTAGCTAAGCACTCCTACCAGTCCAAATCAGAACAAGAGCTCCTTAACAATACCATATAATTCTGAGATTCTTTATTCCTGTTCCATGCAAATTATATTGTTATAGTAATGTACCTGACAAACTGGAATTCTATCTCAGTGTTTGAGTCCTGATGTTTAAAACTGATCAAAAGCACTGGTTTTTGAGATTAGACAAAAACAAGGTCAACCTTTTGAATGACTTTACTCCCCGACATGAGCCTGGCTTCTGGCTTTTCCATTTTCAGCTCAGCTCCAGTGCAGCCCCAGACACACACTCACAGAGGAGCTTCTGCAATACCACAATAGTGAGTTGCTGCTGACACAGCCATCCCTCTTATTCTGTGGAGTATTTCTTTCGCTCTTTTGCTGAGGCCATTATGAAAAATAATGCTGGCACAGCCATACTGACACTTGACATTCTTTCTTATTTATGTGGGTAACTTATTCTTGAAATTTTATTTTCACAGAAGATATTAATGTTTTATGGAGGGGAAATCTAAACATAGACTACTTTAGTGTGGGTTGAGTGAGTTTTGCATATTGAAGTATTTCATTAAATTAAAAACTCAATTCTTAAAAACAAAAAGCTACCAAAGATCAGAAGGTATTTGCACTTGTTAAAACTGAAAATGAAAAATATTTGTTTCTACTCATTATTGATCGCCATATTAAGAGTAATAAAGCTTTCTTTCAATTCTCAGTTTGATAGGGTGAATTTTTGAGTCACTGTAATTGTGCTATTATTAATTTGCAAGTCATTATTATGTATTGACTCACATTAAATAAAATTTAAAATTTTAATACCTCAAGGTTCCCGTAATTCCAGTAAATAGTCGATAAAAGGGCAAAGGTTTCAAATATGTCACTTACACTTTATGTTCATTTTCAAAACCTCTTGGAAAATCTTCTGCATTAAGACTTAACATTTATAATTTAGCTAATAAAACACACAAAACATTTCAAGACAAAATCTAAGAGAATTGAAACTGAGGCTATGTGGCCCTGCTTTAAAGCCATCAAAATCTATCTGTTTTCACCCCACGTACAATTCTGCTGATTACTTTTTAATCTAGGCTGTACATTTCATAATGATGAATAGAGAGGATTTTATTACAAGCAGTTGAACGAGCTTTTTAAAAAGCCTTACCTATATGGGCGACATGTCATTTGTAATAAGAACATATTTTAATATTGAGACATAATGAAATTATAAATTGGTAATAATCCACCATGTAATGAAAATTTTAAAGCTGGCTTAAAGACATCTAAAATACAAAAGATACTTTTCGAGATGTTTTAATAATCTTAAACATTTAAGTTTTTAAATTTTACATTTGCTAATGAATACTTCTAATAATACAATATAATAGTGGTAGCTTTCATTCAAAGTCCTTTAAGAACATTTTCTTTATTTATATATTTCCTTATTTTCAGTTTCGAAGAACAAACAAAAGACCTTGTGCCTTCTAGGCAAGCATGCTACCCCTGAACTGCATGAAAAGCATGCATACTGCCATGAAGCTACAACTCCAGCACTAACTGCAATTCTAATTTATTTCAGTGTTATGATGAAATGCTTCAAGTAACATTATTTTTCATTGCATCATAAATACATAATTAGACACATTGACATGCTGCATATGTAAAGTATGGGTAGAAGTGTCTGTATAAAATTAAAGCCCACTGACACAACACTACTATTGTAAATTTTTCTCTAAGAAGTTAACCTTGTTTCTCAAGAGGAGTCAGCTGAATTTGTGGTAGAAAATGTACTGCTTTCAGATAATATTGGAGGTAATCATGGTCTCCATGCTTATGTGTAATCATATATAAAAAGATGACAATTAGATAATCATCTGCTATTATTAAAGGAAAGGTCACAAGAGAACATATATGAGAACATGAATTCAAAGTGACCACTGATGACTCTATAAGGAAATATGGATGTATAAGGAAAATATGGTTGAATATATGACATGAGAGTCAGCCTTTAAACCAGAGGAAAATCCTGCCATTTATGACAACATGAGTGGACCATGATATTATGCTAAGTGAAACAAACCAGGTACAGGTGAATGATTCGTAGTTTAATAGATATGCAAAATCTAAAATAGTGGAATTTATGGAATTAGAGTTTGTGGTTTGGCAAAAGCAGGGGGAAGGAGGAAAATGGTGTTAGACAAAGGACACATGGCTTCTTCCAGTTATGAAAGGAGAGTAAGTCAAAGAGTAAGTCATGGGATTGATGGTACGCCACTATGCCTTCAGCTGGATGCAGATTCCACACTAACGATTTCCTAAATGACTAAGTCTTATGTTAAGTGCATTCATCTCAAAATAATATAATGACTGTAAAAATCCTTTCTAAAGTGATAGATATATCTAGGGCATACATCAAAGTAATCATTTCATGAATGTAAAATAAACTCCAAAATAAGACTATTGTTTACGTTGAATGTGCAGAGATTTCTGTAGTGATAGATGCAAATATATATGAGTGTATACGTATAGATGTATATGAATGTCTAGGTATAGGTATAGGTATATCATAAGTTAAATTTGAGCCTCTAAAAGTTAAGTGTTGGTATACTAAAAATTGTACTTAATGTACTCATTCCATTTATAAGTTTCAATTTTTATCTTAATATTGAGCTCTAAAACAATATATACTGTAGGTTCTATTTAATAGCAACATAGTCAACTATAGATAAATGGAAGCTTATGTAAAATGGAAAACTGATGTAAAATGACATAAAACAACAGTATCCTCCCTTTATTCTGGGGAGATTTAAAACATCACAGTTTGAAGCCAAAGGACCTTCTCTGGATTCATAATTATGAACATTCCTAGAGCATACACATAACATGTATAATGTTACATGTAAAGTTACAGATATATTATAAAGTTACCTAATTCTAAAATGTAGAAATGATATATCATAATATTTTATCTGATCAGTATACTTAAGGTCTTGGAAGTAATATAGTCTCCTTATTTTTATTTACTTTAAAATACTCTATGAACCTAAATATTACTTATCAATTTCAGTAAACTTCTCTCTTTTAATGGATATTTCATTTATATGATAAAACTCTACAATCTAAAATGTTTCCATTTAGATAAGTTGTAATATTTTGAAGTCAATATATAACAAGTACAATTTTATTTCATTTCATTTTTCAAAAAAAGGGGTAATGTTTGAAACTCTCACATTTGAATTCTGGCTAGTTTTCCTTTATTTGCCAAAGACTTCATTCGTGTACTGACCAGTGTTTTCAGGTACTTCTAATGGTGGCATAAACTCAGTGCACAGCACCTCACCCTTTCCCAGGAAAGTCCATACAATTAGAGAAGGGGGCACTTACCATGTTCCAGGCAGGGTAGAGGTAGTCTGTACCCACAAATTCAAAGTAGTGAGCAAAGCCTTCCTTCAACCACACATCTTCCCACCACACTGGAGTCACAAGGTCACCAAACCACTGCAGGGACAAAAGAAATAGACATCAGGAAAAAGACAAAAAAGAAAAGAAAAGAAAGCAGCATCTATCTCAGAGTGATTTTATCTAAAAGCGAATGGACTAAACTGTGATGATCATAACTGAAAGTCATTCCCAAATTGGTTCTGGAATCTGAAAATGTATCATGACAAGACTGTAGTGATTAACATGACTTCTTGAATAACACTAGTCTTTTCTTAAGACTGTTCGGTGAACCCAACTTGGGTTCCATGTCATGGTGGGAGAGGGAGGGCAAATCCTGATACTATTTCTGATACCACATTGTGCTTAAAAGATAGGAGGCTAGTATGGCTGTCCTCTGAGAGGCCCTACCAGGAGCTGACTGAGACAGATGCAGATACCGACAGCCAACCATTAGACTGAGGCCAGGGAGCCCTATGGAAGAGCTAGGAGAATGATTGAAGGAACTGACAAAGATGGCAATCCCATAGGAAGACCAACATTATCAAGTTACCCGGACCCCTAGGAGCTCTCAGAGACTCAGCCACCAATCAAAGAGCATACAAGGACTAGTCTGAGGCACCACGGGCACATATGTAGCAGAGGACTTGTCTGGCTTCAGTTGGAGAGGATGTGCCTAAACCTGTAGAGACTTGAGGCCCTAGGGAAGGGGAATGCCAGGGGTGGAGGGGGGGCGTTCACCCTCTCAGAGGCAAAGGGGAGGGGAAATGGGACGAAGAACTGTGGGAGGTAGAACCAGGAGAGGGGGCAACATCTGGAATGTAAATAATAGAATAATTGATTTTTAACAGATTTATGTATTTTATGCATACAAATGTTTTATCTGTATATAACCCTGTGTGCCAGAAGAGGGCACCAGGTCACATTATAGATGATTGTGAGCCACCATATGGTTGCTGGGAATTGAACGCAAGGCCTCTGGCAGTGAACTTGGGGCCTCTTAACCACTGAGCCATCTCTCCAGACTCTAACACTAGTATTTTATTAATGGGCTCAGTGAAGAACAAAATAACAGTCAAGGAACCCAATGTGAATACTTAAGTTGGTATAGAAATGATCCAGGAATCAAAGCTGGTGACAACTGACTTCAGAGATCAAAGGGCCTATGGTATAGAAGAAAAGGCTTGATTCTCGTGACATCACAAAGACAGACTGAGATAAATTAGTGGAAATCCAGAATAGACAGTGTCTGCTGAAGATGTAAAAGACTCTACCTGATGAGCCAAAAGGGCTGCCTAGAGAGGTGGTGAGCAGCTCATCCTGAGATAATGAAAGATCTCTCTCTGACACAGAGGCAACTCAGAGCCCACATTGACGAATGAATCCAACCAATCCAACCAAAGGCTCTGAAGATCCTCCATGCTAGAATCTCATGATAAATAGAAATTGAGCCAGCAAAATCTGATAAAATCTGATATGCAAAGGTTTTAATTGGTGTTTTGATTAAATAACAATACACTACTCTAGAACCTTTATTTTTTATCAAAAATATATTACAAGCCATGAACATTCAAAAAGACTTGAAATTCAATGAAGAAAACATAGAGAATGTTCATTTTCATGCAGGTGACAATTATTATGCATGATAAATAATTTAAAAAAATAACAAGGAAGAGCATAAATTCAAATCTTCACAAGACAGAAGGATGTAGATGGGACTGCTTATAATTGTAGATGCAAAATCATTCTCTACACAGTTGACAATTGGGCTGGAACTTTTAATAATAAGGATCTAGCCATGAGCTAGCCCTGGGCAAGAAGATTCTTGGCAGACAGCAGACATGAGTAAGGCACAGTGTGGGACTCTGTGGAAATATGCTCTTTGAGAAACAGAGATATGGAAAGCTGGATTCTGGTTGACCGGGCAGAAGGAAGAATGAGACAATCGTGACAGATAGAGACACACTAGATCATACACAACTTCAAGAGTCATCACAAGGATAGCTTGGGGACCTGACCAAGTGTTTCAATGTTAATAGTAAAGTGTCATTTCCTTTAAAGAATCTCTAATTCAAATATGGTAATGGCTATGTCACCTCTATTTTGAATTTTTTTTTACTGTATTGAGAATACACATTTCTCTTTCAAATTGACAACCTGTCTTCAGAACTGTGACAACAAATAGTTTCGAGGGGATAACAGACAAATCACGTGACTATCATAGTAAAAATCGTGAGAGATATTTCTCATACCTTCTGTTTCATTTCTTCATGGCAAGCGGTCGCTACCACTGAACTAGCACAGGAAATTAACATACAATAGTAACTGTGGGAAATATGGAGCCCTGAACAATTCCAGAACTATCACTGTGCCTTGTCTCAGCAGAACTCTCACATCACTTACAGGGATTTGCCAAAAGGAAATCACATTTGTTTTAGAACTGTAAGTCAAGGGGGAAACCAGTTGAGTACTGGAGGAGCCCAGTTATTCCTGCAGTGGTACCTCTGTAACCTGAGGTCAGAAACATGCCTTGCTTACTGAGCACAAAGGTACGATTCTTTCACTGGTTCACTGAGACAGGAAAAGATATTCGGGCAAATAGTCACTCAGTGTAGACTTTATTATATTAGGTTCATTTTTAAGCATTTAACTGCTTACCCTTTTTTTCACTACCAGCAATTGCCAAGTGACTTTTTTTTTTTTCAGTTTTTCTGGATATTTAAGGGATTTGCAGTTTATAGTATACAATGTCATACTGCGCCACATTGAGAGTTCAGGACTTCAAGGCATAAATAGTACTCAAAGTTCCTAGCAAGTAGGGTGGGCATTGCTTTCTATTAACAATGTCTGTTTTCAATGACTTTTTTTTTTCCACTAAATTCACAATTTAACAAGTGTTTTAAACTCTCATGCTACTACCTTCCATGAGTGAGAAAGTTCATAAAATCAAAATGAGATTAATTTAACTTTTAGCTTCCCTATGAAGTTGTCCAATTTACATGTGAATTTCTCACTATGCCAAGTTAAAAAAATAATCACTCATTTGAGAACAGAGGGTCTATAAGCTGTGTTGGTGAAAGACTTCCTACGTGTCTACGTGACCGAGAAAGAATAACAAACCGATTTTGGCAAAAGCAAATTCTGACTGACACACAAAATTCACCTGCATCTCCCCACAAAGCAGTAAATCATTTCTCTCACTGCACACACTAATAATCAAAGAAATGGAGGCACAGCTGATCAGCAACTACGCAGGGGCTCTGAAGAGGCAGCCACTCCATCACATATTTCAACTAAACCCAGTGACAGTTGCTTCCTCGATACCATCAGTTTGTGTATATGTGCTTACCTTATCGCCTGAGAAAAATGATATGTCATGTGCACTGAAACTGCACAGTGCTTTGTATAAACCATAGATGGGAGGAAATGAACCAAGCTCCTCATCTGGATGTCTGAAGTCACCCCACATTCCAGACAAGTTCACATTATACTTACACCTGTTCCTCTTCTCGTACCTGGTGACATATCTCATGAACAATGACCATGGTGACATCCAGCAAATAAGAAATAGATGACACACTGGGATCCAGCAGTATTCTTTGTTCCACAAAAATACTTAGTCCCCAGTTCTCCATAGCAGCATAAGGATGCTTAGGCACAGCTAAAAGATCTAGAAATAGAATAAAAGAGTTCCAAAGGTTTTAACGACACTGGATCCTCAACTTCATGACTTAAAAAGTTCAGAAATCCTAATAAGAAGGACTACTTGTTCTTTATTACTTTCTCTTATGTTAAACACTCAGCCATGTCTATGTGACAGTAGAAATATAGGCTATCTCCATCGATGCTGGTCATACTCATTCATCACAGTTCATGTTAGGCTCGGCACTCCAGGGGGCTGGAAGTATTCACAACATTATTGATGAGCCCATCCTAATAAGTTTCAGAAAAGGCAAGGAAACCAAATGCAGCAGGAAGCCAGAGTCAAAGGCATTGTGCCTTCTAATGAAAATATATTTGACCCAGTGCAGAAGCGAGTGTATTATCACTTTGTCTCAACTCTATTTCAAAGAACACATTGCAAACTGGTTTTAAGATGTGGTGTCATTTTTTTTCTAATTTCTTAAGTCCCTGTATGTTCTTTTGCTCCTGTGAAAATAGAATGCTACATTTAATCTTAGCTTATAGAGAAAACTATGACAGTGGATAGCAGTTGCAAAGGAAGAATAGAGGGGACCCACGGGCTTCGGTCTGGGCTTGCCACCATCAACTACAGATGTGACATCAGTAAATCACTTAGGTTCTCAGAACCACAATTCCCTCAGCTATAAAGTAAAGTTATTGGCCTTTTCTTTAAAATGCCTTCCAGCTCAAAAAATCCATGATTAGATGGGTCTAAAAATATGTGCTTATTTTAAAAGGTCATCCAAGTATTATCAACTTCTGATTATGGTGAGCAAAGAAGTTCATGTTTCACTCACTCCCCCTACACCTAACTCATGCCAATGGTAAATAAAATATTTTAAAAGAACACTAGTCCCTAAGCTCAAAAAAATAAACCTTTCAATGGATCAGAAATGGAACCCAAATGCAAAGTAGTTGTTATATGAAGCTATGGACCTGCTGGTATTTGGCTCCAAAAGTAGCAGTAGCACCTAGGGATTGGCTCTGGCCAGACACACTAGGGCCAAAAGGACCAATGCCAGGTTGACTGCTTGGTGTCAAAGGCACACACACTGAGAGTAGAAAATGGCTGGTGCTCACTGCATTCTGGAAGTGGCAGCAAGGGTCAACAAGGATTTGAACCCTGGCTCCTATACATGTGTTCTTAATCACAATAAATACCCTCACTCCAAAATGGAAACCAGGCTCAGTAATGGAGTAATGTATTCCAAGGTTACCAGTAAATTGTATGAGAATGTTCAGTATAGTATTGTTTCTAAAAATGACAAAGTGAATTTATATGCCTTTTCACCAAAATAATACACAAACAAAGTATAAAAGCATTTCATAAAGGAATAGTACATAGCAATCAAAATAAGTCATCTCCCCACTAGGTTCTACCATTACAGGCATCAACACAGACAATCTGAGGAACATAATAATAAAGAAAGAAGGTATAAGTTGATCTCTATGCTCATTAGAATCATTCAAAACAACACTGCCTGGTGTATACACATCTTCTCACATGCAGGACAGACAAAAATAACAATAGAAAATATCCATACACACACGCACAGGGACTGATAATAAAGACACTAACTTCAAGATCATACTTGCTACTGACGAGAAAAGACGAGAAAAGATTGCAGGACTGCCACGCCACACGAAGAATTAATGTCTTCATATCAATGTTTTAAAGCTGGTGGTTAGTACATTGATATTAGCATAATAGTATTCATCCTTTTATGTGTGCTTTAAATATTTCACAACAAACAATGGAATAGATAGTTCCTAGCATCCAATTTTTGAATTCACAAATATCTTTTCAGTATTGGTGATGTTTTGAAATCTGAAATATGTATTAAAGTAAGTCAAACATATCTCTCTAATCCCACTACATACTAAACTCATAATGAAGGCATGACAATTATAACATAGAAAAATAAAGCATTTAAAGTACTATGAGAGAAAATAAAAAATTATCTGTATGGGAGATTCTTGAAAAAAGGCTATTTATTGGGCTTCAAATGGTGACTAGGATTTTTAGTAGGTATGTCAGTTAATCTGCTCATTCATAGAATTTTAATTAACAAAAAGAAGTCATATGTGGAACCCTGAGTATTGCCATCCTGTAAATATCGTTTGGGGCTGTCCTTCAAGTTCCTTTTATCATCAGGACAATGCTTATGTACGGAGAAGTTCAGGTAAGAAGTAGTAAGTGGAATAAAGAAATGTTCTGACTAGTAAGTGCTAGGAAATATATTCCAATATGAACATTACAGGCAGAATCAGTGTGGAAGCTATGGGCAAGGCAGCCTCTCCAATGTAATCCCCCTCACCTGGCACGTGAGCAATATTAAAAGCCAGTTTATCTGAAGACCTGCGCAAGTGTATCTTGAAGGAAGATAGCAAATACCACAGTGCTCAGGTGTGGACATAACAAATACTTTGGATAACTAGAAAGGAGGCTAATGGGATGACACCATACAGTAGGGAGACATAGACCACAGAACTAATACATAGGGAAACTACCTAACAGGTGGATTCACCCACTCTACATAGTTGAAGGCATTGCCTACATGTTAATAAGCTAGATAACAGGTCCACAATGTCAATGCTGCCTATCATTAGTTCATGTTTACAACAGTAGCTGTCCCAGCGTCAAGTACTTGTGGAAACAGACAGACCTATGTACAATTTTTTTCCAGGATGAATCCTGTTGCATGAAGAGCCAATTCTGAATCCTATAGATCTTCACAAGCAGTGTAGAGCCCAGTCCTCACTCACAGCTGAGAGAGCAGATCACTTGGGGCTCAATAGGTCCAAAGACCTGGAAAGAAGACTGCAAACATATGACTCAGATACGCCCTGTACAAGTCTGTGATCCAATGGAAAATACATTAAAGAGCAGTTTGCCGATTGCAAGTGACTATTAAGCAGTATAAACACAGATACAACTGAAAAAGCATTTATCACACAAGCATAAAGAGCCAGGTTCCATTCCTACTATCTTTGGTGATACATGCTTTTAATCCAGCACTGGTAGGCAGAGACAGGTGGATTCCTGAGGCCCGCTGGCTGGCCAACCTAAAGTGACTTCCAGAACACAGTAAGAAACCCTATCTGAAAAAACAGGGTGTGTGGTTCCTGAAAAGTAATGCCCAAAAGTAGCAGACCTCTAGCGTCTACATGCACTGACATATACCTCTAACACAGGACACCTACCAATATGTGTACTCTTACATACATACATACACACACACACACACACACACACACACACACACACAGAGTTAAAAACAAGTATGATGAGGGAGTGTTATTAGTTGATACAAAGTTTTAAAGCACTAATGGCACATGGTTTTACATTAGCATCCAGAAGTATGAAGGCACCAAAGTCTAGACAACAGTGTCACAGGTAAACCAAGCAAGGACTAAACAAGTAGGGCAAATTCAGGCAAGGCTCCTGATGGGCAGGATTTTACATGGTGGGATAAGTAGCAATGGGTAGCTTCTTAGGTACAGACATGGAAAAGTATTAGCTATGAGAAAATATCGGCAACAGAGGAGGTAAGAAAGAGAAAGTGAACATTCTCAGGTTTAGTAGCACACATATAATAACCTCAGTTACAACATAATTGAGAATTGGTCAAATAACTTTGGAAAGGACTATTGCCATAACCCTTAATAAATTGAGGAATCTCAGAGGATAGCCTTATAACTGAGGAATATCTGCATCACATACACATCCACACAAAGACATGTGCATACAAGTTCTCATAAAAGCTGAATTTTCAGCACCTAAAAATGGGGCATACCCTAAAGACCCATCAACAGATAAAGAATAAAATGTGATATAGCATTCAACAACATACTGTTCACTCGTGACCAAAATAAATGAACTGCTAGAGCAGAATGCAGCATGAGTGAGTTCCAAAACAGCGTACTAAGTTTTTAAAAATTAAAGGAATGCATGCTGCATAATTAACCTTACTTATGTAAGATTTCTAAAACTTTAAGCTGATCTATGGTGATGAAGGTCTGTGAGTGGCTGGGGACAACTATGGAAGCCACTACAGCATAATGCTAGGAGTTATTTTGGAGTCAGAGTTACATTATGCTGATGGTTATGTACACATTAAAGCATCAAGTCATACACAGAATATACCCATGTGGTATAACTCAATGGAACTATCTTGTAAAGGGTGTTAGTAACTAGACCAGTATTCTGATTATTTGAAGCATATAATACTCACTTATACTGAATTAAGTTATTTTGGTTTTACAAAGTAATGGGACTATATCCATTAAAATATGCATCCATAACTTTGTAATATGCCTCCCAAAGAATGAAAGCTCACCTTTCAGAATATAATTTACTTAAAAATTCAAAGAAAGTTCTAGATGAAATTATACATAGTGTTTTTCAAATTGTAACTATCATCTAGAAAACTATGGTTAATGGGGGGGTCATATATTAAAGAATATGGTGGCTTAAATAAACACAAAAGTCTATTGCGACCCACTCCCTTCCTCCAAGCCTTCGTCTGTTATAGCGCCTCTACCGTGCCAACACTAGGCTAAAATGGCCCTGAGGGAAGCCACAAAATCTTAGACATGCTCCTCAAATTTTGCTTTAATGTACCATTTTGGAGAAGTGCATTGTTGATTCATAGGAAACATCAAGAAGCTAATGTGTTCTCCTGTTCCTCAGACTGACTCTTCTTACTGTCACTCTGGTTTGGGGTTTTGTTTTGTTTTTGTTTTTTTTCTTTTCTTTCCTTTTTGTTACTCTCTGACTTTGGAAAAAAACAAACTTCTTAGAATCTTCATTTAGAGTTTCTGTGAAAGATGTTTGCGCACTTGAATGGCATTGAGGTCTCACCCAAACTCTACTCATTTAAAATTTCATTTTACCCCATCCAGAACTCACATTATTTTTAAAAACAACTCCCCTGCTGTGATATTGAGAGGAGAATAATTTAGAAATTATTAACTCATGAAGACTGTCTTTATCAACCAATTACTGACAAGTGTATCAATTTTTGACATTACAGCACACTGATTGTCACCTACAAAGTTCATGATCCTGACCAATTTAAAACAAAAATTTGCAAAGGAAAATCCATGTTTTAAATATGATTGTGTATTAGATCACATCCATATCTATTCTAGGGCAGTTACATCCCATGTGATGCAGGATGGACACCCGGCCTTGCATTTTATGAAGCTTGAGTGGTTAACTTTGCATCCCTTTTGTTCTATGATTACACTCTATCTCTTTTGGAAGATTGCAGCATCAAGGCATTGTCTTAGATCCAAAGCACAGCCTTCAGCAAACATCACAGACCTCAGTACCTTGTGTTTTCCAGATTCAAGAATTGTGAGAAACAGATTTCGGTTGTGACCCAAAAATGTTGTTACAGCAACACAATCAAAGGAAGACACTTAACCTAATACTTCTTTTTTTTTTTCCCTTCCTCTCTTCTCATCTACCAACATGTCACCCTCTAGTGCTCACATAAGCATACAACTTTTATGACATCTACATGAAAATGTCTAGGCATTTGCAATGAGCTATTGTTTGTCAGGCCTCAAACATACCCATGGTTTCTTGAATAACCTCTCACCTCCATTTTTTAAAATATGGTTAAATTTTTATGATAGCCTAGATATTTCTTTTGCCCTCTTGGGAAAGTCTGCCACCATGAAATATTGTTGTACTACCCTGAGAAGACCATGTAAGTTGATGCTGTAACCATATAGAAAGACACAAAAGTCATTAGATATAGTCTGCCAATGGACATCAACATGAAATCAATATCTAGCATTAGCTGCAGTGTTATGATGAGTACCTTTCTGATACATTACCATATTAGCTAGAAATATACTCAAGTATCCTCTCCTTTATTAAATAACTACTAGCAAATGGGAGTACATGCATCAAAGGTCTGTCTCCACTTCCACAATCCCAATCATAATCACAATCATAATCATAATCAGATCATAATAGACAGTGAGTAGAGAATAAGCTGTTGAGACTGGACTCCTCAAGTCCTGGATCTTGTAGTTCAGAAACCCTGCCAGGTGACCAGACACACACTCTATACTCTGCCTAAGAGTGGATCCATCCCATATGCGGCCACCAAACCCAGACACTATTGCTGATGTCAAGAAGTGCTTGCTGACAGGAGCCTGATATAGCTGTTTCCTGAGAGGCTTTGCCAGAGCTGGACCAATACAGATGCGGATGCTCGCAGCCAACCATTGGACTGAACACGAGGACCCCAATGGAGGAGTTAGGGAAAGGATTGAAGGAGCTGTTGGGGTTTGGAACCCCATAGGAAGAACAACAATATCAACTAGCCTGAATCCCCAGAGCTCCCAGGGACTAAACCACCAACCAAAGAGTACATATGGAGGGACCTATGGCTCCAGCTGCATAGGTAGCAAAGGTTGGCCTTGTCTAGCATCATTGGGAGTGGAGGCCCTTGGTCCTGTGGAGGCTCGATGTCCCAGCATAGGGGAATACTAGGGAACACTGAGGCAGGAGTGAGTAGGAGGGTGGGGGAGCACCCTCATAGAAGCAGGGGGGATTGGCAAGGGGTAGAGGGTTTGAGGAGGGGAAGCCAGGAAGGGGGACAACATTACAAATGTAAATAAATAAAATAACCAAGAAAAAGAGAGTGGAGACAGAATGAATGCTGACTGATTCATGACTTCAGATAGTTATCAATTATTCTTCTTTTTCATGACATTTTCTCTTTAGGCTAGCCTCTGAAGCCCTTGCTTTCACTGTCAGTATTTATTTGCCAATATCAGGCTTCTAATTAGACACACCCAAATTCATCAATTCATTTTGATTTTGCATCAATTTCTTTATCCAGATTTGTTAAAAGAGAAAGGTAATCCCTAACTAGTTCAGTTTTCCACTATCTCACACTTCAACTTTTAAGCTAAAAAAAGGAGAGGGGATGGAGAAATAGCTAAGAAGTGAAGAGCATGTGCCACTCTTGCAAGGGACACACATTTGTTTCTCATAACTCATGTGAGATGTGATTGACAATCACCTGTTATTCTAGCTACCAGAAGAACTGACAGCTCTGGCCTTAATGTACACCTGCACTCATTCATGTGAATTCACACACACACACACACACACACACACACACACACACACACACACACGAACACACACACATGTACACACACCACATACACAATTAAAAATAATGAAAATAATTTTTAGAGTTTTTTTTTTTAAAGAAAAAGTCCTTGAAAGTTAAGAGATTTAATGCCAAAGAAAAAATATTGGAGACCGAGAGATGTCTCAGTAGGTACTGACACTTGCCACCAGGCCTAAAGGCCCTGTGTTCCACTCCTTAAGACCCACATAGTAAAGGGAACAGACACTCAAAATTATCTACTGACCTCCACATGTGTGCTACTGTACTGTTAAACCCCCACACATGCATTTGCACATCAACTAAACAAGGAAGGAAGAAAGGAGGGAAAAGAAAAAAGAAAAAGAAGAGAAAGGAAAACCAAAGCAAAGAAAAAAGATAAAAGAAAAGAAAGAGAAACATTGGCGGATGTTCACAAGAATAATTTTCAAACAGATGAATAGCTTTCCTTTGGATGGCAACTCATGCTAAACACCGTTAGCTGCAAACTCACTATATGTCTCTAAGATGCACGGATGGATAACTACTAATTTAGTCTTTTGAGAATAGGACTTTCCTATCCCAGGCCCGGCTATCAATTCCATGGAAGGTCTTTCCCACAGGAAGAGCTCTGCTGTCCTTATGCTGCTAGTCACCTCTTCTTTCCTAGTCTAATTTCTACATAGCTGTATTTGTTTCATACTCTCAGACAGAGTCTGAACTCTCAAATCTATATGATTCTCACATCTTCAATCTCTAGTTCCAACTCTTGCATCTGTTTTTCAATCCACTTTATCTTAAGCGTTATCTTCAGTACCTTCTTCCACATGGCATCCTAGCAGCATCGCATTCACAAGGCATCCTTTTTTCTCTCCAGTTCTCCTGTCCTGGCCTTCTTAATGAAGTATGGTGTAGACAATGGTTCCAGGTTCAAGTTTCAGATCTCTCAGTGTCTGACATCCAAACCCAGATCCATCACTAATGAGCCATGGGACCTTGAATAAATTGTTCAATCTCTTTTAGTTTTCATTTTGTCATTGATATATGGCAGGTTATAACAGTACCTGCATTTCAAGTTGTGAAGATTAATTGGTAGATCGTGTAATGGCTTATATCTAGGTAGAATGCATGCTAAATCAACATATCGTTATTTGAGATTTTTACATTACCTCTCCATCTTGGAGAATCAATTGTAACACAAACTTTAGCGGGAAGATGAAAAAGAGTCTACAGAAAAAGTTTGGGTCAGATTGTCACATTGAATATTTTGACTTCTGAATTAAAATTGTAAAATTTAAATAAATATATGGCACACGTAAAAGCACCATAAGACATAATATTATCATTTAGTGACATGGAAGAAAACCTTAATGCATAGTAGATCAAAACACAAAGTGTCCATTTTTGCCTATGCTATGGCTGGTACTTGCAATAGACACCATGTACATATACAAAATTCTCTAAATATATGCCTTTATTTATGCAGGAATATAAAATTCCTTGTTTGGAAGAATAGCATCCATAAAGTTATAAATTGAGTTTTGAACAGTAATATTGACAAAGTAAAATTTATAAAAAGCTATCCATTTGGTATTTATTAAACCAGATATATTTTTGCTGTGTCTCAAGTATAGTTTTTGAAGAAGTTTCTTACAAACAGCCTAACTTCCCAGTGATTGCTTTTTGGTTTGGTTGATAAAGAGGGGTTTGCAGTTAGCTATGCTAGGATGCATTCTCAAAAACCTCTGAGTGAATCAGTCCTGCAGAATTTCAAAGCAAAATCCACTTTTCTCCTGATGGACCTTCTATTTGCATACCCGAGAAAAAACAATATCAGCTCCACATTTTGGACTGTAACAGAACTTTCATCAGCAATACTTGTGATCAAAGGCTTTGTTTTTACTTTCTAAGCTTTGACATCCTCCTAAATTAACATTAGACCATAACACACAGTATTCTTGCTGCTCCTCCTGCCACATGCTCAAAAGAAGGTTGCTGAGGGGTCTGTTGTTGTTGTTGTTTTGTTTTGTTTTGTTGTTGTTATTGTTGTTGTTTGGCATTTCTGCAACCACTTTTACTCAACACTTTTTGATTGTATCAATTGCAAAGGAGCAACAGTTTTCACTTGTTGCTTAATTTTCTTTTGACCCTGAGAAGGTGCTTCTATGGCAAAGGACATTTCTGAACGCACAGAGCACACTTATCAGTTTCTAATCCATTTAGTTCTTAAAATTATTCCGACTTTATCTTCTTTCAATGTACTATGCATTTTTATTGTTGTGCCTAAAGCTTGATCATAACTCATTGTCTTTGCTTTGAGGGTTATGATTAGACATAAATACAGAGACTATACTAAGTGACCTCATACATAGGATTTCAAGCCAAGTTTATATATATATATATGTATGTATGTATTGCAAGAGAATGCAAATTGAATGTAAAGACTCCTATTTTTTATATTTTCTCTTCTTAACAATAACATTATCAACCACATTTTTGTAAGCCTACTCACTACCTGTGATTTACACACTTCCTGAGAAATTCATTTCCTATTAATTTCTGAGAGAATATTACAAATCTATTTCCTATTTCAAGAGTTTTACTATTTTTATCCAATAATAACATTACTATTTATAACTTCATTTAATTAAGCAATAACCAAAATATGGATGATATAAGATTGTCTCAAATGGCAATTATGCTAGACTTTGTGTCTCATGTTGGAAGAACTATATACTTAGTTGGACTAAGGACATGTTTTAGTAAAAATTCTAAATTTATATTTTGCTATTTATTTTAGAATCTCAAATATCAGCACAATGCATTTTAATAATATCCATTGCCTCTACATCTCAACTTGTACCGTGTCTTTACACCACACTCTCAAGTTTATGTCTTTTATAATCATCATTATGTGTATGTGCATATATAATGGAAACAATAAAGAAAATAAAAATTGTTGCAATTCTGGAGATGGAAAACCTAGAAAAATGAAAAAATGAACAGGAACTATAGACATAAGCATGACCAACAGAATACAGGAGATGAAAGAGAGAATCTCAGGTGTAGAAGATACAATAGAACATATCAGTCAAAGAAAATGGAAAATCTAAAAAGTTCATAGCACAAAACATCCAGGAAATGTGGTATATTGTGAGGCAACCAAACCTAAGAATAATAGGAATAGAAGAAGATTCCCAGCTCAAAGGCACAGAAAACATCTTCAACAAAATCATAGAAGAAAATTTCCCCAACCTAAAGAAAGAGGTACCTATAAAGGTACAACAAGCTTGCAGAACACCAAACAGATTGTACCAGACAAGAAAATCCTCCTGCCACATAATAATCAAAATACTAAGTATACAAAACAAAGAAATAATTTTAAAAGCAGCAAGGAAAAAAGGTCAAGTAGCATATAAAGACAAAATTATACTCTACTTCTAATCTGAGATTCTAAAAGCTAGAAGGGCCTTGGCAGAGGTCTTGTAGGCCCTAAGATACCATAGATGTCAGCCCAAACTATTATACCTAGCAAAGCATTCAATCACCAAAAATGGAGAAACCAAAATATTCCATGACAAAACTAAATTAAACATCTCTACTAACCCAGCCCTACAGAGGATACTAGAAGGAAAACTCTAATCCAATGATTCTATCTATACTCAAGAAAACACAGAAAACAAATCATTTCACACTATTCAAACATACATACACACACACACACACACACACACACACACACACACACATAAAACAAACAAACACACACTGAACCACCATAAACATCAAAATAACAGGAAGTAGCAATGATTTGTCAGCAGTATCTATCAACATCAATGGACTCAATTCCCCAGTAAAAAGACACAGACTAACAGAATGTATGAGTAAATAGAATCCATCATTCTGCTGTATACAAGAAACTCATTTTCAGTAACAAAAATAGTTATTATCTCTATATAAAGAGCTAGAAAGGGGTTTTCAAGCAAAAGGATCCAAGAAACAAGCTGGAGTACCTATTCTAATATCTAATAAAAAAGACTTTAAACCAAAAGTAATCAAAAGAGCCAGGGAAGGACACTTCATACTCATCAAATGAAAACTCTACCAAGAGGACATCTCTGTTCTGAACATCTATGTGGCAAATGCAAGGGCATCCACATTCATAAAAGAAACATTACTAAAGCTTAAATAACAAATCTAACCTACACAGTAATAGTGGGAGACATCAGCACCTCACTCTCCCAATGGACAGGTCATTGAGACAGAAACTAAGCAAAAAAATAACAGAGGTTATGATTCAAATGTACCTAGCAGATATCTATAGAATATTTCACCCAAACACAAAAGAATACCTTATTCTCAGAACCTCATGGAACCTTCTCTAAAACTGATCATATAATAAATCACAAAGCAAACCTCAACAGATACAAGAAGTTTGCAATAACTGCACACATCTTATCAGATCACCATAGATTAAATCTGGACTTCAACAGCAAAAGAAAGTCTACATTTTCATGGAAAATGAACAACTCTCTACTCAATGATCACTGGGTCACAGAAGAAATAAAGAAAGAAATTAAAGACTTTCTTGAAATCGGTGAAAACAAGGGCAGGGTATATCCAAAATTATGGGACACTATGAAAGCAATGCTAGGAAGAAAATTCATAGCACTAAATGTCCTCATAAAGAAAAAAGAAGCAAACACATCCAGGAGGAGTAGATGTCAGAAAATAATCAAACTGAGGGCTGAAATTAAAAAAAAATTGTAAAAAAGAGAACAATACAAAGAATCAATGAAATCAGGAGCATGTTCTTTGAGAAAATCAACAAGATAGACAAACCCTTAGCCAAACTACTAAAAGACAGAAAGATAATGCCCAAATTAACAACATCATAAATGAAAAGGGAGACTAACAACAGACACAAAGGAAATTCAAACAATCATTATGTCTGACTTCAAAATCGTGTAATCTACAAAATTGGAAAATCTAAATGAAATGGATGGTTTTCTAGACAGATACAAATGACCAAAGCGAAATCAAGATAAAGTAAACTATCTTGTTAGTCCTATAAACTCTAAGAAAGTAGAAGCAGACTTTGTGATTAAAAGTCTCCCAAAAAAAAAAAAAAAAAAAAAAAAAAAAAAAAAAAAAAAAACAACAAAAAAAAAAAAAACCAGCTATGGGCTACATGGTTTTAGTGCAGAAGTCTATTATCAGACTTTCAAAGAAGAGCTAAGGCAAATACTCCTCAAACTATTCCACAAAATAGAAACAGGCGGAACACTGCCAAACTAATTCTATGAGGCTACAGTCACCCTGGAACCTAAACCACACAAAGGCTCAAGAAAGAAAAATTATTTCAGGCCAATTTCCCTATGAAAAAGGATTTTTGCATCCTTTCGATACAAAAATATTTAATGAAATACTCCCAAACCAAATCCAAGACACATCAAAGACATCATCCACCATGATGTAGTAGGCTTCATCCCAGGCATGCAGGAGTGGTTCAATATATGAAAATCCATCAGCATAGTCTACCACATAAAGACACTAAAAGAGAAAAAACACATGATGATCTCCCTAGATGCTGAAAAAGTGTTTGACAAAACCCAACACCTTTTCATGTTAAAAGTCTTGGAGAGATCAGGGATACAAGGGGCATACCTAAACACTATAAAGGCAATATATAGCAAACTGATTGCCAACATCAAATTAAATGAAGAGAAACCTAAAGTGTTTCCACTAAAATCAGGGATAAGATAAGACTTTTCACTCCCAGTCCTCCTCTACATAGTGATAAATGGCTGAGAAAGAGGTTAGTGAAACTATACCATTCATAATAGCCACAAATATCATAAAACTCTGTGGTGTATTAACCAAGCAACTGAAAGACCTGTGAAAGAAAAGAGAACTTTAAGTCTCTAAAGAAGGAAAATGAGGAAGATATCAGAAGGTGGAAAGATCTCCCAAGCTCATGGATAGGCAGGATTAACATAGTGAAAATGGCCATATTACCAAAAGCAATCTACAAGTTCAGTGCAATCCCCACCAAAATTCCAACACATTTTTTTATAGACCTTGAAAGAGCAAATCTCAACTTCATGTGGAAAAACAAAAAACCTCAGGATAGATAAAATGATCGTGAACAATAAAGGAATTTCTGAAAGTATCACTATCCCTGACTTCAAGCTGTACCACAAAGTAATAGTAATGAAAACTGCATGGAATTGGCATAGAAACAGACAGGTTTATCAATGGAATCAAATTGAGGACAAAGAAATAAACCCACACATGCATGAACACTTGATATTTGACAAAGAAGCCAAAATCATACAATAGAAAAGGGAGAGCATCTTCATCAAATACTTCTGATCCTACTGGATGTCTGTATATAGAAGAATGTAAATAGTTCCATTATTTATCACCCTGCACAAAACTCAGGTCCAAATGAATCAAAGACCTCAACATAAAACCAGACATACTTAATCTAACAGAACAGAAAGTGTGAAATAACTTTTAATTTGTGGGTATAGGAGACAACTTCCTGAACAGAACACCAATGGCTCAAGCACTAAGCTCAAGAATTAATAAATGCGACCTCATGAAACTGAAAAGTTTCTGCAAGTCAAAAGATATTTCATCAGGAAAAACAACGTCCTAAAGGTTGGGCAAAGATCTTCACTAACCCTATACCTAATACTAGGCTAATATCCCAAATATGAAACAACTCTTTAAGGGCTTCTACCTGTTTACCTGTGTTTTCCTGTTTTTCTTTCAGTGACTTATTTATATTCTCCTTAAAGGACTCTATTATCTTCATAAGATAGGATTTTAGTTCAGCTTCCTGATTTTCAGGTATGTTGGTGTATTCAGGGCTTGCTGTGGTGGAAGAACTGGGTTCTGACGATGCTCACATATATTGGCTTCTGTTGCTTATGGTCTTGCACTTGCCTTTCACCATCTGGTTATCCCTGCTGTTTACTGGTCTGGGTATCTCTGTCTGGAGCCTGCCTCTTTTATCCACAAGTTGTTTCAGGTCTCCTGGTAGGTCTGTGGTCCTGGCTGTATCAGACAGACCTCCTGTGGGGCCTTCTGACTATGGAATCTTCAGAGGGACATGTACGCTGGTGACTTGTTGCCCTGGCTGCAGTGGCTCTTCTGGGAGTTTTTTTGGAAGATCTTTAGACTGTGGGGTTTTCAGAGGGGCAGAGAAGCTGCTGATCTGTTGCCCTGGCTGCAGCAGATCTCCTGGGATGGCTTCAGACTGTTGGATCTTCAGAGGATCAGTCCAACTGTTACCTTGTGTGCAGATGTTCTCCAGGGAGACCTACAGATCATGGGTTCTGTTTCTCTGTGTGCAGCAAAACTCCAGGGAGGCTTTCAGACTGTTGGTTCAGTTGCCCTGTGTACAACTAACCCTCAAGAGACTGGAGGCCCCAGAGAGTGGGAAAGTCTGGTAAGGTAGATGGGGGTAGGGTGGGGACATCCTCGTAGAGACTGGAAGGAGGGGGAATTTCAAGGCAAACGGATGGAACAAGAAAAATATCATCCTGAATGAGGTAACCCAGACCTAAAGAAACATGCATGGTATGTACTTGCTTATAACATATATTTGCCATAAAGTGCAGGATAACCATGCTCAAATCAACAGACCCAAAAAAGCCAAATACTAGGGAAGGCACAAGGAAGGATGTTTCAATCTTTCTCAGAAGAGGAAACAAAATAGATATTGGAGATTTTTGGAAGGAAAGAACTGGGTGGAAGAAGGGATGAGGAAGGGAGTAGAGCAGGGGGAGGGGGTGGCATATGTAGGGAGAGGAAGGGGGAGAGACGAGAAATCGGCTGGTGGGGAGTGGAGGCAATCTCTAAGATAAGGCAGAGGGCCTAAGGGACAACCTAGTTGAGATTTCTAGCAGTGAAGGTTATGGTTCTAAAGTTGCCACTTCCTGTAGCCAGGCAGGACTCCCAGAAGAAGAACAAGGACAGAAACCCACCCACAAAGCTTTCAACACAAAGTGTGTCCTGCTTACAAAATGTCCAGGAACAAAGAGACAGAGGGAAGGGCCAACCAATGACTGCACCAAATTGAGACCCATCCCATGGACAAGAATCAATCCCTGACATTATTAATGATACTCCGTTATGCTTGCAGACAGGAGCCTAGCACAACTGTCCTCTGAGAGGTTCTACCCAGCAGCCAATGGAAACAGATGCTGATGCCCACAGCCAAACATTAGATGGAGCTCAAGAGTCTTATGAAAGAGTTGGGAGAAAGACTGAAGGCCCCCGAAGAGGACAGAGATTTCACAGGAAGACCAACAGAGTCAACTAACCTTGGCCCTTGGGGGATCCCAGAGACTAAATCACCATCCAAAGAGAGAGTACAGGCTGGACCTATCCCCTCTGCACATATGTAGCAAAGTTGATCTTCATGCAGGCCCCACAAACAACTAGAGCAGAGCCTATCTCTGAGCCTGTTGTCCCCTTACATCCCTCCCTGCCTGCCCCCAAATGGACAGCTTTGTCTGGCCTCAGTGGGAGAGATTGTGCCTAGTTTTTCACGGACTTGATGTGTATCAGGAGGTTGTGGGGTTAACATCCACAGGAGGGCATCCTCTTCTCAAAAGAGAAAGAGAATGGGGAAAGAGGGAGGACTTCATGAGGGGATACTGGATGGAGAGGAAGAGCTGATATTGGGTTGTAAATGGAATAAATAAATTAATTTAATTTTAAAAGGACAAAAAGATGACTTACTGCTTGTAAACTCTCACAAAGTCTAAAAATAAGTGGGTTATACAATCATGTAAAGAAATAACATCTGCATCTGACTCTTTCAACTGCTTGTTGAGCCTCTCGGAGGGCAGCCATGCTAGGCTCTTGTCTGTAAATACATCATAGCATCAGTAATAGGGTCAGGCCTTGGAGCCTACCCTTGAGCTGGATCCCAATTTGGGCCCATCACTGGACCTCCTTTGCCCCCCACCGAGATCCCTCAGACACTGAGCCATCAATCAGGCAGCACACAATAGCTGATATGAGGCCCCCAACACATATACAGCAGAGGACAGCCTAGTCTGGCCTCAGTGATAGAAGATGCACCTAACCCTCCAGAGTCTTGAGGACACAGGGAGTGGGGAAGTTCAGTGGGGTGGGGTTGGGGGTAGAGACGTCCTCTGGGGATGGGAGGCTGGGGGTGGAGGAGGTATGGGATGAAGAACAATCAGAGGGCAAATTGAGATAAGGATACTGACTGGACTATAAAAAGGATTCAAGAATAAAAGAGGAAAAAGAAAAGAAATAGTATATACCTAAAAGCACATATGAAGACAATTACACTATATTACATGAGGTATGATGAGTAGTGGTGGGTATAACGAATGTGTAGCATGGGGCAGAAACTGAATATGAACTCTCTTCTGCGACCTAATCGAGCATATTACTCATCTTTTCTCCCTTTATTTTCCTTACCTAAAAAATAATGTTGCAATAATTTCACGGGATCCCTGTGAGGACAGTTGTTAGAATACAATTTCCAAAGTTCCTTCACAAATGTTCATATTTTGTGAGCACGCATGATGACATTTTCCCACATTCTTTTAAGTAAAGATGGTCACATAGCATTGGATGTAAATCCCATCCAGAGCAAAGAGCAGGTATGCATACCATCATATTAAATGACTAAGTCTCTGGGCTCCAAGCCACGCACCTGTGATATAACCAACTGTATATAAAGGTCTCACCTGGCCCTCTTTATGTCACTCTAGGGAGCTGAAGTTCAAAGAACTGACACTTACACACACACACACCACATCAATGCTCTGATGGCTATTCCAGGAAGAATAACAAAGTGTTTTGTTTCAAGTCTATGAGTTTTCATGTCTTCTGCTGCCATGTAAAAAAAAAAAAATGTCAGGATGCCGTGCTAAAATTACAGAGTGATAAAATCTCATAATGTACATATTTTTTCTATGTGAATTAATATATGTGTATTATTTCCTGTAAGTGATAAGTTGTGAATAACCATCAACTAATATGATAGAGAAAAATGTGATCCTTCAAGGATGCTGACACCTTCATTCTCATCTTCTTTCTTTATTCCTTTTTAATCTTTCTTTTTTAAGGTCATTTTTAAATTATTTTATTTATTTAAATTCTACATGTTGCCCCTTCCTGTCCCCCTCTCACAGTTCTTCATCCCATTTCTCCTCTCCTTTGCCTTTGAGAGAGTCTCCACCGCACCGCACCCCACCCCCAAGCATCCCCCTTTCCTGGGGATTCAAGTCTCTACAGGATTAGAGGTACCCCAACTGAGGCCAAGCAAGGCAGTCCTCAGCTACATATGTGCTAGGGTGAGGAAACAAATCTCTTAAAGAAATCCAGGAAAATACAATCAAACAGGTGAAGGAATTGAACAAAATGATCCAAGACCTAAAAGTGGAAGTAGAAACAATAAATAAATCACAAATGGAGGCAGCCCAGCATTTTAAGATCATTTTTACAAATAAATAAATAAATAAATAAATAAATAAATAAATAAATAAATAAATAAGACTTCGAATAAAATTGAGGCTGCTGATCATATGACTTTGATGTGGGAGGAATATACTGGATTATGCAAGTCCTGAACAATTGTTGGAACAAGCCTGGCACAGTGGAAAGAAGCCCCACGTGTCTGTCCTGGGCACTGCAGCTCTGGGTGGGACAGGAGACACATGGGAAGTGGCCATGCATCTTCCCACACAGTCTGATGGGCAGGTGGGGGCTGTGGAAAGCCCTGCGGGCCCTGCCCATGGGTGGAGGAGGGGACCATTCTCTGGATGCACGGCAGCCAGTCTCCATGGGCTCTCTAGCCCAGGACACTGCAGTCGCTGCAGGGTGCCACAGATGGACTAATTGGAGCGTAGCTGGGATTCCTGCCGAGACCGGGTTTCTGCAGCTTGGGGCGCTGGGCCTGGGAAGCCCTCTTCCAGAGATTAGATGCAGCTCCTTAATCGAGGGCTGGATCCCTCGCTTCCCACTGTGGGTCCAGATGAAGAGACAGTCCATAATTCTAAGATGTTTATTGCCATGTGTGGAGAGTGGTGTGGATGGAATTGTACCTATTGGCCTCTGGGATATGCAAGGCAGAAATAGTAACTGGGAAGGGGTGTGGCTAAGCCTCTAGGTGTCTCATTAACATGGGGATGGCTTGGAGCTGTGTGGCCATGCAGCTACCTAAGGAGGGGTGGCACATTACCATGACTGGAGCCAAAAGCCTCCCAGGAGCGTTGGCATAACATTTTCTGGTCCCTTGTGGATTGTTGCACTGGGTCACCCAGATTTTACACCTGTGCTCAACTGGGTGCCAGATTGTCTGTCACAGATCACTGCCCCACAAACAATGACAAGGGTTTTGATAATCAAAAAGAGGAGAGAAAAAAGAGGCAGTGTCAGAGTGATGGAGCATGAGAAAAATCCTGTCAGACTCTATTCCCTTAGAAGGAAGAAGAAACCCCCAAGCCAAGAGATACGGATAGTCTCTAAAATGCTGAGATTTTCCCCTAAAAGCTCCAATAAGCACAGAGTCAGGATTTCAACCTTTATTTTGTAATAAAATAAGCTAATGAGTGTGAGATAAAGTGTTACAGGATCAATAGGAATCTAAGTCATTTCCAACACTATTACTATCATCATCACTGCCATTGCTAAATCAAATAAATTCTCGATATTAATGTAAAGATGAAGAAACACATCTATCCAACACTTCCGTGTGCTTACCATAAGACAGAAGTCCACACAAAGCAGAAAGAGAACCCAGTACTGTCAACAAACTAAAAGAGAGCAGATCAAAATGGCCAAAGTATGTTAGGACAAACACTTCTTTAGACCTGCTGAAGTTGAGTTGGTCTTGAAACTTCTAAATGGACTAGAGCTAAATATAAATGGTTGATACACTGGGGAGTGGTGTGGGTCAAAGGGAAAAGTCAAGACATCATAAACAGCTAGAGGAATGAGGGGCTATCACCAAAGGCAAGTAGAAAGGGAGCTAAGTCAAACATTGAGGAGTTCTGAGAGTAGTTCAGGAATATGGTAAATGGGACAGGTCACAAAAGATATTGACTTGAAAGTGCTATAAGAGGGGTAAGAGGGCTGACAGAGCATGTAATCACATCAGCCAAGAATAGGGATACATCCTAACAGGAGGGAAGTCTTGACATAGTCTATAAATATCTCAGAGAATACACTCTGAAACTGTTAAATTTCAGTCTGTGTTTGCTAAGAGAACTGATTCAGCATGCATATTAATTTTCAAACAATTTCAAAACTAAAGAATATTATTTACACAGATATAATACCGATCTAATCATGTGTTATAAGGTCTAGCACCTAAATGGGAAAGTAATACAATAATCCCCCTTATCTACAGAGAAATTCCCAGATACCTAGTGGTTACATAAAACCGCACATATTACTGAGTCCTACACACATTGTGGTTTTCCTACATGTACATACATATGATATAGTTAGTTTATATATTAGGGACCAAAAGGGGTTAAGAAAAATGATTGGAAAAGCAGTTATAAAAGTACATTATAATAAAGTTAAATGAATGTTAGCTCTTTCAAAAAAATCATTTCATATTACAATTATCCTTTTGATATTATATTGTGGTGACAGTATATTGCATCTTGAGATGATAACAATAGTTTACATGATAACTTGAAAGAGGTATTGTGCCCTGGTATTGTGCTACATGGGCTACTATGTAAGAGTTATTTAAGCATTGCATCACACTACAACTGCCGATCTCTAGTCAGCTACTAAGTGACTCATGAACTTGCGACATATACAGCGTGGATTTACTAGACAGCCTGTTATTCATATCTCAATTCATCCATCCCACTACTTAGAATATCAGGTCACTTGACACTCATGAGATGTTCATATCTGAAATTCTCCATACAAAATTTTTGAACTATGGTTCATTGTGGATCCTCAAAATATAAAAGCAACGGTAAAGGTTGGACTATTATATTAATTATTGCATGTTAGCCAGTTCCTTGGTTGGTGCCATTTGCCGGAGTATACTTGTCCTATAAAATGGAAGTTCAGAGGCTCTTCCTGTAAATGCCCAAGGTACCTGGGAGTGGTTTGAGAGAATGGGATAGCTCTTCCATTCTCTTTAATTGAAACATTCACATTTTTAGCCAAAGAAATTATGACAATAGATGATTCTGTAAATGAGTATTCTTAATTCCTAAATCTGAGAGTTGTATGTGTGCTTCCAAATTTTCATGTGCTTCAGATAAAGTACAGTTTTTACTCTGAAAGCAACTATTTATACAGTTATGGGAGAATGAAAACAAGGATGCATGGTACCTGAAGGCCAGTTCTCAGTATGAACCACATTAACAGTACAGACAGTTTTGACAAAAACAAAATGAACATAATTCAAAGGAACCGAGGATGAGTTCTTGGTCTAGAGAGGAATAACATTAGCTTCACAGAAAATCAAATCTTTTTGAAGTGCCAGAAAAAAAAATCACTGACATCATGTGGTTACTTGTTGATTTTTCTTTTATCACTTTCAAAGTATAAATTTATATTAACTGGCATCTAGCCATATATAGGGCTTTGGAGTGCCATATATGTAATTACATAAATAAAAATATAAAGATGAAATGCTGAAACACGTGACTTTTAAAGTTTCCTAGCAAAATCTCTGAAGAAGGGGAGGGAATAGTTTTTTTTTAAGTACAATTATAAGAAAAGAATGCATATTAGATATTGTGTTACTTTAATATTTTAACACTAACACAAAGATAATTTGCCTGGAATGAGCTAAAATAGGGCCTTATCAACTTACTTTTTAGCCTGCATCAGAATAAAAGACTTTGTAGTTTTGTGATCCACAGCTATAGGTTTAAAAATTAAAACTTCACCAAGTCATTCAATAAATGAATGTCACATCGTGTTGTGACTGAATTATGTATCAGCTGTGGGGTATTGGTCAAAATATGAGCAGTGTCTTTCATTACTGAAGGAACCTCATGCTTTGTGATAAATATCTTCTTGAGAGTGTGAAGAAACTGCCTTTTCCAAATTTCTCCACAGGAGAGTTTCTAAGAGCTTCTGACCAATGCTTTCATTCTTCAAAACCCACTACTAGAGCTCCAAATATTCCCTAGTAAAATTACATTGGATAAAGAAATGAAATACAGAAAGATATAATACAGAGTCAGAGATTGGACTGATCCCTGTGCCCTCTATATTCCAGTATCTAATGTGCATGACTAACTTACACTCTGCAAGTGTATTTTCTATGAAGAAACAAATTTAGTACCCATGAAGGGGAATTGCCAGGAAGGGGAGATCTTTTTGTATTCATCATCAGGGAACTGGCATGATGCAAAATCTCTAGCAGCTATTTTCCTAAGACCATCATTAATAGAGCATGAAGGTTCTGTGGCTCAACAAGACATGTGACTGAGCACAGTGTGCTTATAGCAGGGAGTCTACCAGGAGGAAAATGAAGACCTTCCTCTTGTGTGCGGTTACTTTTTCTAATACATTCTTCAAGTCTTATTTGCTAGAACTTATATACTGGAATATGTTTGGATAGCTACTAAAATAAACTCCAGTACTCTGATGTAGACATACTATGAAGCACTGAAGGGTTAATGACTTAAAAGTCTCTGGTGATTTGGCAAGTTGACTTGACTCATAACACTTGTGGGCTGTTAAGATTGGGACTCTTTGGATAAGCTCAACATTCCAATCTCCATTCTCATCTACCATTTTGAGACAGAGAGAAAAGACCTGCAGATGGAGTCTCTGTCCCACAAAGTTTCCCTTTTTGCTATATGAAACTTGCAAAGCCCCTGTACATTGTCACAGTCTCCACTCCCTCAGAGAAATCGCTGCCTTTCATTGTCCAGCTTAAAGGACAGGCTGCTTCTGAAGAAGTCAGTCTCCTCTTTATTTTCTTTTAAATCACCTCCATCAATCCTGGTCTAACAAGCAGATGTCCAAGATATAAAAAAAACAAAACAAACAAAAAAACAAACAAACAAAAAACAAAACCTGCTCATGTTCTGTAGCAGCATTTTGGATATTTCATTCCCAGGGAAGGAACAGTATCCTTCCAGTCTAGCCAGTGAATGCTACAAAAAATGGTTAACAAGCACAGAAGACGTGCTTGTCATCACCTCTCTGTAGTGTTTTATACATGTGCGTGCACACACACACACACACACACACACACACACACACCATATAAATGTATGAAAAGTAATCCCATATGTCTTAGACTGTAGCCTATTATTAAATGACATGTGACTGTACCTGTCCGCACACAGACATATGTATGTATATATATATACATATACATATCACACATATATATCACACATATATGTATGTGTGTGTGCATTTCACATATGTACATTATGTATAGCACATCATTTATATAATCCATGTCTTATGTAACGTATTTGAGTGTCTAAATAGATACTACATAATATTACATATATGCACATTGAAATATAGAATATGAAGATTTTGTACATATAGAGGAACTATTATTGTCAAATCTAATATAGTTGAATTTTGATCCTATGATTCCAAACTCATGTTAGAAGTCTATTCTTTTATATGAAGTCGTATGTAACACCCTGCATACGGGCAGGTTAAAAACAGTCCATACTGCTGGACTGTGTCCCAAAAGATCCTATTTAATAATAACAATATTTTTCTAATTTCACATAGTATTCAAATTAGCCATATAAATAAAATACCTTTGACTTTTATTTATTTTTGATATTTTAACATATCACCTTATTTTACATTCTGCATGAGACTTATTTATCTCTAATACTCCTAACATTTTCATCAGTTATTAACACCTAGGTAGGTTCTGATATCTGTTGTGATTGCTAACTCTAGCACTTTCATTTGCTATGAGAATTATAAATTTATTCACTAAAGATGAGGTTCTCAATTTCTGGAATATTGATAATGTCTACAGTTACCTTTTAAAAAAAATCTATGCTTCAAAATCTTCAGGCTTTTTTCATAAAAACATTTTAAAGTATCAATTACTAAGCAATACCAAGTATCCTGATGTTTTGCATCATATAACATATTGCTGTTATCGTTCCATTGCAAAGATATACCACAGTACAAAGTTACACAGACATTTTCCAAAAGCCCAAAATCACCCAGAAATTTTGAATTTTATTTCTATTTTAATTATCTAACAGGAAAATGTGGCAGAAGGCAATTTCAGAAGCAATGCTAGCGTGCAAGTATCAAAAATCTTAGGGTTCTAAATTTGAAGTCATGTTGACGTCCAGACCTCTGTTAAATAAAAATGACTCCTGGCCTCTTCCAACCTGCTTGCCCTATTTGTCTGGCCTTTGAAACAGCAGTAGAAAAAACTAAGGTGTTCAGCGGTTCAGGAGTGCTCTGTATTCTGAAGCAGGAGATGCACGAGGCAAAATAGCAGGAGGCAAATTAGAATGGGAACAAATAAATATTGAAGGATACCATACCGCTGTAGGAATTTTACTCCAGTAGTAGAAGCAGCCCAGGAACGATTTGCATTTAGGGAGGAAATTGTCACAGCGGTCTCCTTGCCTCCAGGTGTGGCTGAGGAGTCAGCAGCTTCAGCACTGCCTGGTGATTTGTTAGGAAGGCAGACTCTCAGAACCAGTTCCACATCTGATTTCAGAGATTGCTTTTTGACAAGATCCTCCAGGAGTTTCTGTGTGCATCCCAGTCTGAGAGGCACTGACCTAGTGCAGAGCCTTCCCGCTGGGTGCTCTCCCTAGGGTTACCAGGCCCACTCAAGAGGATGGAAAAGTTAACTTGAACTTTACATGTTGCTGCTATTGCTGCTGGGGTGTGTGTGTGTGTGTGTGTGTGTGTGTGTGTGTGTGTGTGTGTGTGTTTTCATTCAGGGAGAATTTTTTCCAATATTCACCCTAAAAGCTGACACATGTACTTTCCCTTAATGTGAGCAGCAGAGACCTTGAACTGAGAGCAACAGCTCCATAGAGGGATTATGGTACTAATTTTCTCATTAGTTCACTTTCAAGGAACTAGAACATGTGGCCATGTCTGAGTGAAATGGATTTAATTTTAATTAAAATATAGTTTGAGGTTAATATTAATAATGAAAAAATACAACCATACATGTACATACAGACACACACATACACACACACACACACACACACACACACACACACACACATACACACAGGAGAAGAAAATGGAATGGCTGACAGCTCTTCAAGTCCAAATGAGAAGAATCAATTTTGTAAAGTGTATATGAGGCAGAAATTTACTAACGCTATTAGAATTCTATTCTTGTTGTATTGTGCCTACCTTGGAGGCTCAGTTTCAAAGCTCACCCTAGCATTAGACATCGCCTGATTTAGAATTCTATTAGCTCAGTCTTGAGTTTTCTCTGAAAATAAGGACCAGAGACATTAAACAAATTCCTCAAACCAACTCTATAGTAACAAAGATGGCATCCAAATGTTGGCAACCTAACTCTACTTTTCTAGTCACTAAGCTCTATTTCCATGTTTTTTATAAGATTAAAACCAAGTATTTTTGCTGTTGAGTATAAAAAGCGACTTTAAATTCATCAACAAGGACTCCAATTTTCCCAGGTTTCAGGTGGTCGCCATTATCAGGGTAGCCTTCATGGATTCAGATCTGTCCTGTATACTCAGTATCAAGGCCCAGCCCAGCACCAGGACATCCCCTAAGGGCTCAGGCTCTAGACTTGATTTTCTGTATTTAGACTCTACACCTATGTCAGTCCCTGGCAGCACCTTCAAATAAAGACAAAGGAAGAGACAATTCTAGACCAGCAGTATAGGGCTGGAGTCAACCCAGTTTCTGTGCATCCTGGTTACATACAGAACACCCCTGTAGAATCAGATCTAGGCCTACCTTTCTGAACCAGTCAAGAATTCAACTCCAGAAAATTCTACCTCCAGTGAAAACCCCATAGTCTTAAGTACCAAGTCTGTACACATATTGACCTAGGACCCATGCTGACCAAGGAGAGGACTTCAGTTGCAAGCTTAGTCATTAGCCATGCATGACAGAAACCTAGAATCTTTAGAAAGGCCATGTGTACATGAAATGGATTTAGATTTAGTTGAAAATAGTTTGGGGTTAGTATTAATAGTGCAAAATAGAACCATATACATACACACAGACATGTGTGTAGAAGAACCTTCCCCGAAGAGCCCAGCTTGCCGAAACTGAGTTCTTCTTCAAATATGTTAATACCAGTGCAGAGATTGGTTTTAGAATAATCAGGAAGTCAATTACCACCAAAGAAACAAAACACAGGGCCAATAATAAACCACATAGAAATGAAGATTTATGAATTATTTGAAGAACTTCAAATAATCTTTTAAGGAAAACTTATCAAAGTTAAAACAAAACTACAGAGAAGAAATTAAATGTGATTTTTTAAAAAGATAATAAAATTAGGAAAAATAATAGAATTAAATAAATGGGAAAATATGTTTATGAGTTATATGAATTAAAATTGATAAAATCTTCCTAATCTCCAAATCTAATGATTTGAAGAGACACCTATCAAAAGTCTAGTTATCTTGTAAGAAACTGGACAAACAATCCTAAAATCACAATGTACTACAAAGGATCCAGACTATCCAGAGCAATAAGAGATTGCTGGGGAAGAAAGCATCATTCACTCACTATTGACCATATGGCAGTGGTGGGCTTCCCATACTTAAGCAGATGTCCCTCATCTGTGTTCATTTGGCCATCACTAGCTAGACTGAGTCATCAAAAACGGAGGGGGGTAGACAATAAGTTGGGATGGGTCATACGCATAATGGGTGACACGAAGAGAGTTTGGAGGGAGACGTGGGGATAGACCAATTCATATTTCATTGCACACATATGAGAATTCACAGAATTAAAGAAAAATTTAAAAATAATAGAGGCTGTAATCAGATAAGTTTCTTTTTGAAGTAGATGGAAATTAAGATAGAGACTCACAACTAGACAGTTTGCAAAGACTGAAAGACTGCCACTCTGCCCTAAATAGGACGCCTTTATCAAATCTCTCTCCAAGGCTTAGGGATTTATACAGAAGAGGGGAGAAAGACTGTAAGAGCCAGCGGTGGTGGCTGAATCTATGGTAACAGCACCAACCAGTCACAACAGGACTGGCCCACATTTACGCTCACAGAGACTGGCAGCATGCATACAGTCTGCACAAGTTCAAACCAGCCCAATCCCAATTCTGGGAAGGGGAAGTGGACACAAAGTCCATTATGAACCGGGAAGGTATTTGCAGTTGATAATCCCATTAAGAAAGGTAATATCTGTTTTCTCCCATAGTGTGTCACAGGGTACGTCAGTCATATTCCAGGATAGGCTTCATGCCGAGAGGATCTGGACAGGATAAAATGGACCTCCGCCTTTTATATTTTATACATTGCTGGTTTGTTTTTTTTTTTTCCTTTAGGTATTTTGTCTTACTGATTTAATTTTAGTTTGCTTGACTGATTTAATTTTCATTTGGGTTGTGGGGGTTATTTGTTGCTGTTTTTCCTGATTTGTTTGTTTGTTTGGGTTGTTTTGCTTTGATTTGTTGTTTCTTTGCTTTTGTTTTTGATTTTGGAGTTTTGGGTGGTTTAGGTGTTTAGTTTTGTTCTGTTTTTGGAGTTGGGTAGGGAGGATCTGGGAGGAGTTTGAGAAGGGGAAAATGTGTTCAAAATACATTGTATGAAAAATGTTAATAAAATGTTTTAAACAGAAAAATAAATAAATAAGATCAGTAGGGTCTGGCATGGTGATATGGTGCTTTAGCCTTTAATCCCAGTCTTTGGGAGGGAGAAGTAGGTGATTTCAAGGCCCACCAGGGTTACATACGGAGGCTCTGTTTCAAATAATAATTAATAATACTAAAGATGACAATGGCAGCAGCAATGGAAGAATTGCACTACTTATGTGAAAATCTATCGCAATACTGTAGCAAGTAAAACAACATGTCGTCAGAATAACAGAAATGCATTTACTTTATTGCTGGTTGAAATTTTGACACAGTTGTCAAGAACACACAAGAGAGAAAGAACAATCTCTTCAGTGGTGTGGGAAACCTTTTGCCACCAAATGAAATTAAGGTCTACATCTCATACACACAGAAACCAAAATGTAATAAAGACACAACATAAAACCCAGGACTGTAATACTAGAGGAAAATGGGAAGGCTCAGTAATTTTCATTTGCGTGATGAATGCTTGAATGTTTTAGACATGACCCCCAAAGCACAACAAATGAAAGCAAAATCTGAACTATGGAACTACAAAAGATCCAAAAATACCTGCACAGATCATAATCTAATTTTTAAATGTGCAAAGGTGTAAAAAGACATTTCTCACGAAAGAGATATACAAGTGAGCAGCGAATATCTAGGGGGAAAAAGAAATTCACGTTGACAAATTAAGAAAAGTAAAAGTCCATGGAGCTCTCCACTTTCATCTGTTGGAATGGATATTGTTAAAAAATACGACAGTTTAAAAACGATGGAGAGAACATAGGAAAAAAGGGAACACATTTTAACATTATTCTTGGGTACATGATGGATGAAGACATTGTGAGAAGAATATACAGGATGAAGCTTCTGCGAGAACAAAATGAACCAGGCAAACAACATGATCTAGCAATCGTAATCGCAAGCATAAGTAGAGAAGACGGAAAATCAGTAGGCCAAAGAGACTTCTGGTTTCCACAGTCACTACAGCATGATGCTCCAGAGAAAGTTCTAGAGACAATCTAAGCATCCTTCAGCATACGCATGAACAAAGAAAATTCACTGAATATTATTCATCTTTTAAATATTTCTGTAACACTGATGACATAGATCAGTCTAGAAAATCTTAAGTTAAATATACAGATACGAAGAGAAGAGTGGCCATTGCCACGAGCTACGGTAGGGTTAGGGGTGGGGAAACACAGATGAAAGGATGCGAATTTTCAGATATAGGGAAAGAATGACTTCAAGAGAGCTGTTGTATTACACTGTATTAGACTAATAGAAATACAATGCTGTTTTGAGAATTGCTATAATATTAGGTGTACTCAACTATTTATCTGTATGTGAAGTAATAAATATGCTTATCAGCTGTAGGTACCCATTAACAGGAGTATTCATACTTGAAACCATCATGTAGTAAATGATAAACAATTTGTATTTGGCAATTAGAGAAATTCATCCATTAACAAAAATTCATTTGCTTAGTGTTAACCCCCAGAGAGTTTTGATTAATTTAAAAGTAGGAGCTAGGCCTTCTTGTTTTCTAAATATGTCTGAGGTGCAACAAGGGTTGAAATTCACTGTTCTGGGTGTTGGGGAGATGGTTCCATGGGCCAAGTGCTGACCATATGAGAATGAAGGCTAGGTCTAATCCCAGCTCCCACATAAAAGCCAGTCACGATGGCATCATCAATGCCTGAAATCCCAGCATTAAAGAAGTAGACATAGTGGTGCGAGGTCAGGGAAACCTGTGGTTGAATTAAGGAAAGGCTGGAAGAAGTTGAGGAGGAAGGCAACCCCATAGGAAGACCAGCAGTCTCAACAAACCTGTACCTCTGAGATCTCACAGACACTGAGCCACCAATCAGGCAGCATAGACTAGCTGGTCCAAAGCTCCCTAGACATATACAGCAGAGGACTGTCTGGTCTCGCCTTAGTGAGAGAAGACATACCTAAGCCTTGAGAGACATGGGGTTCCAGGAACTGGGTGGCCTGGCAAAGTGGGGTATGGGAGATGACAACATCCTCTTGGAGACAGGGGAGAAGGAATGGGATAAGGAACTGTCGGAGAGCAGAACTAGAGAATAACAACTGGACTTTAAAAAGGATTAATAATAATAATAATAATAATAATAATAATAATAATAATAATAATAAAGAAGGCATGGAGAAGTATGTCAGTAAGTAAATAACAAATGTGTAAGAAAATTTACTACTAGAAACCTATTGATGTGCTAGAAAAGCAAACTCCTGTTGGAAATGAGACATGCAGCCAAGAGTGAGTCCAGAAAACACAAGCAGGAGTCCTCTGCACTCTGTAGAGTGCTAGAATAAACTGATACAGAATAAATAGGGAAGAAAAGAGAGAGAGTAGACATAGGGATCCCTGAAGCTTGAAGACCTGCCAGTCTAACTCAATCAACGAGAGCCTGGCTCAGTGAAAGACTGCCTTAAGAAAATCAAAAAAGCAGGAGCAACTAAGGAAGACACAGGTATCAGCCTCAGGCCTCCATGCTCCTTCTCTCTGTCTCTCTCTGTATTTCTGTGTGTCTGTCTCTGTCTCCATCTTTCTCTGTGCGTGTGTTCTCTCTCTCTCTCTGTCTTTCTCTGTCCCTTTCAGTCTCTGTCTCTGTGTGTGTCTCTCTCTTGGAAGATCACATGTATGCATGAATACACACACGCACATGCACACACACACACACACACACACACACACAAACATGCATGCATGCATTCAAGGTGAGGGTAGAGAAAGAGAGAGAGAATGAAAGACAAAATCTATGGTTTAGATGGAGGGAGAAACGAAGCTGAAAGACTATCACGAGCATCCAGGAAGGAGACAGTAGAATTGTAAGTGAAACATATGAGATGCTGAAAAAGTGAGAGTGACTCTCTCTTAATGAAATGCTGAAGACAACAGTCTCCAGCAAAGAAACACACCATGTTACTTAGCCGAATGAACAGAATAGGAATGAGACTGTGGTGACCCGTCGACCAGAATGATCATGGGTCCTAGAGACCACAGAGGAGAAAGAAAGGGAGAGAGAGGAAACTGGAGGAGGAGAAGAGGAAATGAGCCTTGTGTTACAACGAGAACAAATTATTTCATAGTGTCATCTTCGAAAGGTCGATTTTTGCCAATAGTGGAAAAGTAATAACATGGTTCCGTCTCTAAATACCATGTGTGTCTTTAAATCCTCTCAAATAGTTAACACCTCAGCTGCCTAGTTTTAGAGGCCACATCAGTAATCTCTATTCTACGGTGCATCCTGTTCTATTTCTATGCTGACAACAAAGGGACTCAATTAAAAAACACCAAACAATAAGTCAAAAATAGCATGGATTAGCATCAGAGCTTTAAGATTCCAAACAGATCCTGGCTGCCTCTGTCTATCCTTCTCTTCCTGACTATTCGCTCTGAAAAGCTTTCCAAATTGGGGGTGGGTATGCAGTGTATCTGCAATTCTGGGGGAAAATGTTGAAATTTCAGGTCATGTGGATTTCTGTTAGTGTGTACAGAGACAGAAAGCCAAGAGTGCTTTGGGGTTTATTGTGGATTAGCTGGTAATTCTCACAATGCCTGATCCCCTTATAGAAAATCCGAGACTCTTAGTGAACTTCCTCTAAATTCCTTCATGTTGGTGCCAATGAGGTCATGCAAAACTTCAACTATATCTCTGTTTTCTACATAATTTTTCTAGCTGCTGAAAGTCCGAGTTTTTAATAAGGTGGATTACCAAGCATTAATGGTGATACTTCAGATATGCATACCCAACGTATACAAAGAGTGACTCGTAAGTTTTAAACCTTTGAGAAAAACAGGAGGCTGGATCAGACACAAAGCATGCTCTATTGACATTCCCGAATTAAGAAAATATATATGGCCCAGCACTGTCTGCAATACAGCAATGTTTCATTTCTCCTCTGCATAACAGCATGGGGTAAAGTGACATTACAAGGAAGTCACTTGCACTTTCTGCCCAAAGGCAAAGAATTCATTCTATTTGCATTTAGCTTAAGTAGTGTTGTTACCTCTTCTATATATATGAGGACAAAAAAAAAGAAATTCCCATTACCTCCTAATGCAAACAAGATTTTACTTTGTTTTCCTTTTTTTTCTTTCTGGTTTTTTTTTTTCTTTCCAAATTGCTTTCTGTAATGTTGTGCTTCAAATCATTTGGGCTAACCTATAATAGCACTTTGCTTACTCAGAAACACTTTAGAGATAGGAAACACTATTTCTTAGTTATAGCATGATTCAGTACAAAGCAGAAAATGAGCTTATGTTTTTTTTAATTTTTAAAATAGTCAACAAAATTAGTTATTATTATCTGGGCTTAAGACAAGTTTTACTCAGTCACTATTTTATGAGCTTATTTAGCTCCATTTACTAAAGTGAAGTAGATTGACTGCTTAACTCTGATACTAAAGAGAAACAATGTTTATTTTCCAAACAACTGAATACTTAGTATGTTTTTCAATTGAGAAGAATTTCTTTTGTCATAAATGTGTAGGGGTTTTATTAAACTAAATTTAGCCCTAGCAGTAGCACAAAGGAATCTGTTATAGAATTCAGAAGCAGTTGCCTCTTATTCTAGGACTCATAATGACATGCCAACCTATGATGGCTACAAACGAGAACACTGTCCTCCTAGAACTCTGTGATGTACAACTTAGTCTAATAGGTTATGTCAACAGTTAACAAAAGGCTTTCCTAATGCACACAGAGCCAAAGTCTAATGCACCACACAGGGAGATAGGGAGATGGGCTTTCAAAAGAGAAAATACACTAGTGAGGAGATGATTTATGGAACATCATATTTGATCAAAGTATCCAGTGATCGTTAGGAAGATGATGGGGAATCAGCTGCTTTGCACTTCATAGCAGAAACTGCTAAAAGAAATGGACTGAAGTTGTGAGTTAGTTGTAAAATTCTTCTGACAGGAGAACTATTGAAAATTCAGCTAATACACCAAAATATCGCTTAACAGAGCATGGTTCTTGGCTATTCCTGTATGGTAGAATCAATCGAGGAGATTTTCTTCCCTTCAAAAAAGCTTGAGGCTAGAAATTTTGTACTGCTTAAAGCTATATCTATCAGCAAACACAACTGATATTTTTGTGCCTTTCTTATAAATTACAGTGAGCAATTTATAAATTAATAGTCATCATATGAAGATTGTGTATGAAAAAACATAGTGTATATACGATTCATAGCTATCTGGAGAACAAAACATTAACAGTTGTCCCTAGAATTTGTCTCCCATTGTGAACAGGAGGCTATTAGAATTAGGGAGCTTGAATTCTAAAACTTTTACCTCCAATCTAACAGTGTTCAAGCCCCATGTTAGTACACAATCTAGTGTTCAGGAGAGAGAGACAGAGACAGAGACAGAGATAGACAGAGAGAGACAGAAAGAGACAGAGAGACAGAGACATATGCTCAAGACCAAAGAATGAATAGTAAATAAAAGACATCTGTGGAACTATGTATTGCGTTTGGCTACAGGCTGCCCACAAGTGACCTCTGTTCTACAAAACATCAATCATGAATTGAGTTAGAGTTGGAAATAAGTCACTGGAAATCCTCTCAGAATACTTCCTTTAACAGCTTAGGCTAAATGATATATTTGGTAACAGTTAATTATTTTTCATAGAGCACATCTTTACCTGACATGAACTTAACATGATTTTGGAGAAGGAAGTTTTGAAACTCTGGTCATGATAGAATTAATATTTATGTAGAAGACAAAGGATGCTGAAATAGCACAAGTTTGCCTCCAAGGACTCTAAGATGTACCAGCAAGCAGTCTCAAGATGAGAAAGGTTAAGGCATTATTGTGTTTTCTGATAGAGACACCTATAGGCAGTGTAAAAATTCTGGCTATAAACCTTTCTGAATGGAAAAAAAACTAGAACAGCTATATATGATATTTTCAGAATTATTTTCACTTAGAGGAAATGTATGAAGGCCACCCTATTTGGTCTTTCTTCATCCATATTCAGTAGCACTGAGTCCTGGCATTTTCTAAGGAGTAATTTGAAAACAAAACTCTAATTGAGCCATACAAGATGCTCAAAGTGTGACATTCCATGATTTCTTGGTCACTGGGTAGGTTTTCTTCAAACCTTATATAATTACTTGTTAAAGACATTTAAGACACTGTTTGGATAATAGAAAAATCTGAGAAAAGTCACAGAGGAATAGAAAAATATACAGGGAGCAACCACGAAGCCAGAGAAGGGCCCTGAAAGTCAAATTATATATCTGGGTGAGAGAGAAGAGAACAGGAAAGTTATGAAAGCCACTCATTACTCTACTAGAGGACAGTAAACAAGCAAAGTTTCATAAAAGGCATGAGATAGCACAGGAAAACGCTGCAGACAGCAGGAAAATGGTGATCTTCCTGGTCCTTCCTAATACACTTTCCAATGTGAGATTCTCTGTTATCCAACATCAAACTGGCTCCCTTTAGAGCTCCTGAAACATATTCTCTCACCTCTGATGCACACTATTCAAAATGCACATTAGCTATAATCCTGTTGAATTATTGAATACTTCCACTTCTTGTGATTTCCACTCAGGAAGTCCAACAAAAATGAGGAGAAATGTTTCCTGTCCCCTAATGATGCCTTTAGAATCTTTACAAGTCTTTGTCATGAGAATAATAAACCAAAGTTCAACACAATGTTCAACTTGGTTCAGTATTTACGTATCTTCCCTTCTTCTAGTACCAATCTGTTTTAAAGAATATTGAATATACCAATAACATAAATAAGTCATATAGGATAATTTATATCTTGTGTTTGCAAGCAACTGTATTATTCAAGGTCAAATATTTTGATGTTTTATTTAAAATAGGTGTCATTTCATTTTCTTTATGTGAAAAGAAAGGAAAGACAAAAAACATACATTGACTTTATTGTTAGATACTTGTCTAATATCTGTCAGGTTCTGTGCTTGACAAAACCCCCAGTCAGATAGGATGATGAATTACTGAATTTTATGGATCATTTCATTTAGAGCTTATCTCATTTCAATGGAGTATTTGAAATAAGTTGATAGGTACATCATCCATGAATCATAATGAAAGCAAGACCCAGGAAAGCCATTGTTTCTGAACTACGCATTCTCTTTCTGCAGTGGCTGCACAGACTTAAAATGGACACCTTCTTTATCTTCTTTGTTAACCACAAACTTAGAACTACAAGACAGGTATGTGGCAAGACCCAAGCAAAATATCTTGTTTCCCAGACTTAGACATATTATATTGTAATTTTGGATACACACAGCAAAAATGTATGTTCTCAGCATAATGCAAATTGTTCCAATCCATATATTCTTCATGTTTACACAATATGTTCAAAAGATGGAGAAATAAAAGAAAAAATTCCTTTATTTTTTATCCATTTGTTTCCTTAGCATTGCTATGTTCATGCTAAGGAAATAAAAATGAAGAAAGACATAAGACCATGCTTCTTGACCTTAAAAATATCATGAAACAAAAAGTTTAGATACAGAGATAGTTAAATATGCTTAGGATGCCCAAATACAAAAATAGAAAATACAGAAAAGAGATGGTGCCTCAATCCTATAATCTCACCCTACCTATTGCTTAGTATTTATAAGGGACTGAGACAGTTGGATTGTCTTTAATTCAAGGCCATCTAGAGTAAGGTTTGAGGCTAGTATAGGCTACACAATGAGACCTACGCTCAAAAAATCCATTTTTAATTTCTAATTCAGTCATGGTGTCCAATAAGTATGTTCAAGAGTCACCCCACTTACAGAGAGCTCCTACAGGTAAACTGGGACTATAAACCACAGCAAAAATTAGACGCCAGAGATCATGATAATAGCTCAGAGTGAAACACCACTGCAGGTGTGAAAAACAAACTGTAGAGTCCCGTAGTGACACCTTGTACTATCGTAGAAGACTAACACCAATTGTAGTATGGAATTGGGAGAAAACAACAGGGTAATATCACATTGAAGCAGCAGTTATCGTCAAAGTGGAGGATACTATCCGCAAAGGGTTTGGGCTCTATTTTTATAAGGAATGAAATGGTAACAAAATGTATAGGAAAATAGCAGCCTGACTTACCTTTTGTGAGTTTGAAAGATGGATATCTGGTGATAATTATAACTAATCAGGAACAGATAGAGTTCTTGGATTGCTCAGGACTATGGGAGAGTAGACAGAATTTTTAGAGTCACAGTATGACATTGGAAGAGTGATAGCAAGTGACCCATCCTGGCTGCTTTCACACCAGCTCATTGTATGAGAGAGAAAACAAGATAGAGATCTGTGGAAGGAGCTGGACTGCCTGGCGTGCAAAGTCAGGAAGCTGCGTTTTGTTTGGTTCTACTTTTAAAATGAGTAGTCGCATGAGATACAGCAAGCATCAATCAAAGCTGCAGAGAGAGGAGTACCAAAGACAATAAGGTTCCCAGAAAGCTCAATGATACCAACTTCACCAAAGAGACACCCAGTTGGACAAATACCAAAACTGGGAGCACTGAGTTTAGCAACTGCGACACTGTTAGGTAGTTTCAGCAGATGATTAAAGAAGAGTGCCAGACTGCTTCAGGCTGAACCATGACTAAGTAGTAAAGAAAGGACAGTAACAAATTTTCCAGACATCGCAAGCCCACATGACAGTGAGACTTGCCCAAGGATCTTTGCTCTGCATGGAGCAGAAAAAAAAAAAATCCCTTGTATTTAATCACTCATCGGTGAGAAAATCTATTACAATGTCTTGAAAAATTAGAGTCGTTCTCTTCAAACTGAGAGAAGACCTTAATCACATTTTGCACTCATTGAGAATAATAGTTATCAAGCACCTTAATAAGTCTCCTGTAGAGGGACAGGATGAGGCAGATCAATTAGGGACTTCAAGGTAAAATATTATCCTAAATATACTTGAAGCATTATAAATAATAGAGAGACTTATGGCTCCGATTTAACGACCCCACCTTTTGCTTAGTGTTTATAAGGACTGTCCTACAGTGGAGTTCTCAACCTGTGGGTCACAACTCCTTTGAGGATCGAATAATCCTTTCACATAGGTCACCTAAGATATTTACATTATGACTCATAACAGTAGCACAATTAGAGATGTGAAGTAGCAACTAAATTAATTTTATGGTTAGCGGTCACCACAACATGAGGAACGCAGGTTGAGAACAACTATTCTAGAGACTCTCCTGTGTGACCCCTATACTTATTCAAAGGAAATGAGTGTCGAGAAAGCGGGTTATCCAATATAAGATGAGAAGCCCTCTTTTGAGTTTTGGTAGTGGTTATTCAAGAGACTCCCCCAAACAGGCAGGCTATTGCTATTGCCTTGTTTGCCCTGCAGAGGAGGAAGGTAAATTCATGTCTAATGAGATCATGCGCTTCAAACACAGGACCCAAAGGCCTCCAAGCTGGAGCTATCCTGAAAACCTCATCCCTAAGTACGAGTTTTCAAGGTACCAGAGGCATCATGCAATCTCCCAAGGATGGAAGCAACCAACTGCCATACCAGCTCTGACACCTATGAAGCACAGCAAACATCCACCATGATACAATAACCCAAGGAGGGTACAGTGGTGGCATGCACACCTTGGGGAAACCAACAGCTCTCTAATTCAAATAAGACCCTCTGAACAAGAGGGAAATCATGCCTGGTTCTGGAAACCTGGCCAACTACCCAGAGCCAGTGACTTCATTGATTTTTATTTTATTATTTTATTTTATTATTTTATTTTATTTATGTTCCAGTTATTGTAACTCCTCCCAGTCCCTTTCCCACAGTTCCTCATCCTATTCCTCCTCTCTCTTTTCTCCAGGAGGGTGCTCCCCCTCCCCTCCCCACCAAGCATCCCCCTTCCCTGGGACCTCAAATTTCTTGAGGTTTAGGCACATCTTCTCCCACTGAGGCCAGATCAGGCAGTCCTCTACTATATATGTGCCAGGGGAGTCTCAGACCAGCCCACACATGCTGCCTGGTTGGTGGCTCAGTCTCTTGGAGCTCCCTGGGGTCTGGGTTAGTTGAGACTTCTGGTCTTCCTATGGTCACTCTCACCTTCAGTTTCTTCAGTCCTTCCCTTAATTCAACCATAGGGGTTCCTGACTTCAGTATCTGTGTCTGTCTCAGTCAGCTGCTGGTAGGGTCTCTCATAGGATAGCCATGCAAGGCAGTCCAGTTACAGGCTCAACATGGGACCCATCTCATGGGGAGGCACCAAGGCCTGACACTGTTAATGATGCTATGATGTGCTTGCAGATAGGAATTCATTGATCTTGGAGGAGAACTTACAGCACCACTTTGCTAAAACACCATAACCCTTGAGTAAATTCTAAGCATTAGTCCTTGTACCCACAGATAATCATAGTTTTCACCCAGCACCAAGCTCAACTCTATACAAAGAACTTGAGGAAACTAAGAGATGCAGAGAGAAGGAAAAATAGTCTCCCTTGGGGAATGACACACCAATTGATTATCCAATACCAAATGGTCAGCCTTAAAAATATATATACCAGCAACATAATGCAGACTCAATAGGTTGCATTAAAGCATATATATCCATATATGTACAACAATAATACGTGAAAAGGGAGCCATGAATTTGACTGAGAATGAGAGGCAAATTGGGAGGGCTTGTAGAGCAGAGTGGGGAGAGAGAAATCATGTAATCATAATCTCAAATTAATTTTAAAGCACTGAGCTTTAATTTTTTTTTTTTTTTGCTGCAGGGGTCTTCTTTTCAAGTCAAAAAGGGGGACAGATATTTTCATAAATCGGCCTATTTATTTTTATGCATTTCCAGTGTCTCCATTAAAATATGATCATTCCTTTCTTTTTCTTTGGCATATTTACTGTGTTGTGTGTGTATTAAGAATCAGTGTGTGTGATTCTTAATGATCAGACACACATGCACGTGATTTTAGTCTTATGAACTCAGTAGGAATGGACAAGCATCTGGTTCTCTTGAAATGAGAACACTCCCTCGCAGATCTCAAATCTGTCATTACTTACAGTATTCTCCCTGTGATGATAAGCCATTGAAAGGGATTTTAAGAGAGTCCTCACCAGGAGAATTAAGAGGAAGCTCTACTTCTAATCAGACATCCTGTCCTTGGCCCTTTCCTGTCTGTAAGACTGATGCCAGCCTTTTGTGACGCTGACGGACAGCCTCATCCAGATGCAACACTTATGCAGACTTCTGTGGACAGAGCTAGTCAGTCACCTGGGGCAGAAAGAATCAGAAAGAGTGAAGGGGTACTTGAATCTTTGCTCAGGCAAATCTATTACTGCTTTAGCCAAATGAGCTGTCTTTTTTTTTCCTTGCAAGTGGCTTGGGCAACATTCTTGTCAAGCAGGGAAAATTTAGTTCCAGAGGAGAGCCAAGTGTCAATTCAAAAACAATAAAACCTCAACTACAAAAACAAAATGGAAAGAACCATAACATAGACTGTCTTAATGGTCGTTACATAGACTGTGTTAATGGTCGTTACAACTGATTGTTCGACTTTCCTTTAAATCTTTACCATACTGATAGCACTTAAAGCTAGTACAATAAATTGGAACTGAGTATAATCGTGTTTTGACCCTCCCTCGCTCCTTCCCCCTGAATGTCCTAAATTCATCAGGTCCTAACATGCTTTCTAAACCCCTTATTTGTAGAAGAGTCAGAAATATTTTCCATCTCTTAAAATTCACTTAATAGTGCTAGATAAGATACACTTTAATGTGCTATATGTACATATAATCATTTTTATTTTAAAAACAGGTGCATGTTCTTCACTGCTAAATATGACCAAGTACCTAGTTTACTGAGATATTTATTATTCATCCTTGATTTAAAAAATCATTAGTCACGCACAGGTTCACAACATCCACAGTCACAAAAAAAGAGTAATGTCATCTGAGTCCTGGTATTGAAGCCACTGGTGTCGTCATTAACAAGGATGTAGCAAGTGCTTATGGGAGGCAGATCCTGTGATGGGTAGAGAACATTTAGGAGCGCCCACTAAGACAGCAGCAGAGGGATTTAGAACTTGTATTGAAAGCAAATTGGTATAGGTGATCCTGCATGTGCATCTCACTAAGATTGCTCACTCATCTGAACCTGTTCTCATACTCATCAAGCTATAATAATGAGAACATTCATACACATAGGACTTTTACAATTAAAAAAGATTAGTGTTGTACATACAGTACATCATTAAAATGTTTCTTTTTTATTAATCATTCCATTTGCTTACATCTCAAATGATATCCTACTTCGCGGTTACCACCTCCACCAACGCCCCCCATCCCATGATATCCCACTTCCCAGTTACCCCTCCACCAAGCCCTATCAACATCCACCTCCCCTTTTCCTGTATGAGGGTGCTTACCCACTCACCCATACTCTCCCACCCCACCACTACAGCATTCCCCTACTCTGGGGCATGGAATCTCCCCAGGACCAAGGGCCTCCCCTCCCATTGCCGTCAGGCAAGGCCATCCTCTGCTACATATGTATCTGGAGCCATGGATCCCTCCAGGTACACTCCTTGGTTGGTGGTCTAGTCCCTGGGAGAACTGCGTGGTCAGGCCAGCAGCCATGGTTGTTCTTCCAGTTAGGTTGCAATCCCCCTCTGCTCCTCCCTAAAGCATATCTTACCTAGCACTATTAAGTGGATTTTAAGAGATGAAAAATATTTCTGGCTCCTCTACAAACAGGATACTTAGAAAGCATCAAGTCATCTCAGCTCTTATCGTATTCTTCAAAATATACGGGCTAAAATGAATATTAAAACTACTTTTTAAAAAATCCATCTGTTAGATGTCAGATGACTGTCACATTGGTCATCATCAGGCAAACAAATGACAACAAGATATTGACAAGGGTGTGGTTAAAGGGAAACTTTTAGTCTTAGTCACATCTCATAAAAAGGCACTTTGGAAATTGCTCTGGAGGATTCTAAAAACATACATCTGGAAATAGAAATATCATATGAACCAGCTAGGCCATTCCTAGACATAGACTCAAAAGATTTTATCTACAGACATGCCACGTCAGTACATCCTTTTCCTTTGCCATTCCATCGACAAGAGCTAGAAAACGAAATCAATGTCGCTGTCCCTCTAATGATGAAAGGACAATGAAAGTAGAGTGCATTTATTTATATGATGTAAAATTATTTGGTAGTAAAGACAAAATGAAATCCGACAGGAAATGTTATAGTGAGTGGGGCCACCTAGTTCCCAAAAGACAAGCGCTGTATATTATATAGCAAATGTGAGTGTTAGCTTCAAAGCTTCTACTTTATGTTCTTGCCTAGAGTTCATGTAAAAATCAGAAAACTAGTAGTGGGCTGGTTGGTGTTTATGGGGGGATGAATGGTAGGTCAGAGGTGATATGGAGTTGGTCATCGGTGATGTTAGAGAAGACGAGGAAAAGCAGCGGGGGTGTGACAGAGATGGGGAAAGGAGTCAAGAGCATTAACCAGGATGAAGTCCTCACGGAGAAGAGGCTTGGGAACCAACTACTATGCAATTCAAGTTAAAACTAAACTACAATAAAAGGGGACAATAGAGCACATAGGACATGAAAACAAAAACAAAAACTGGGACCTGAAGTCTTTAGTAGGAATGCAGGCAAGATAAGATTGTGGGGAAAATGAATGTAAGAGTAGATGAACCAAAACTAGAATGACAAGAAGTCTTATGAAACTCCACTAATTTGTACTCTAATTAAATCATATTTTACAAGAGTATTAGCAGAGATATCCTGAATGGATGAATAATGCCTCTCCCAGAAGACATGGATTATTAAATAGAAATCTCGGTGTAAAGCATGGGTTACCTCTCTTTAACTCATTCATAGAGAGGATGCAGAGGCACACTAAACAATACAGGCTACTGTTACCAATTTTGGTGACCCATCCTAACTAGATGGTAAGATCCTTTTGCTGAAGATATCACACACTTTATTGGAGAACATAGAGAAAACAACCTTGAATTGATCACAAAACAAACTCTCTCTCTCTCTCTCTCTCTCTCTCTCTCTCTCTCTCTCTCTCTCTCTCTCTCTCTCTCTCATGTGTGTGAGAGAGAGAGAGAGAGAGACAGACAGAAACAAAGAGAGACAGACAGTCAGGAAGAGTTTCCTAACCTTTTTAATGCTGGAAGGTGCTATGCAGGCTGGTGAGGTTAATAAGACACAAATGGTCTTAGCTAACGTTGGACCTTGCATGATGTTACAATATTGACCTATCATACAAGATGTGACTTCCAGTGTAGTAGTGGCAACACTGTTTATGAGGGTAACCAACAACCTTTGATTGGAATTGTGGCCTGCTCTGCAGGAGTCAGTTCATATCTAGTATTTTAATTCTCGTTAAAACCAATGAATGGGATGTCTTCATCAAACTTCTCCCGTGAGGGCTCAGGGCACTATATCGAAGACGAAAAAGAAAGACTGTAAGAGCCAGGAGGAATGGATGACTCCAAGGAAACAGTGTCTTGAAAACACAACAGGACTGATTTACATGTGTATTCATAGAGACTGTGACAGTACAGATCTGGCCTGTTGCACAGGCTCAAGACAGACAGAATCCTGGAGCCCTGAAGGGGAAGTGAACATGGGTTCCCACCCTTAACCAAAGAGCTATCTGCAATTAACAACTGCTTACAAAGAAAAATGGACTCCATCTCCAATGGAGTCTCATCAGGTGTGTTGACCACACTGAAGGGAAGTCCTAATGTCTATCAGTTGACCAACACAAAACAAAAGAGTATTTTTGTAAATGTTTTGTCTCATTTGCTTTATTTTGGGCTTTGTGTGTGTGTGTGTGTGTGTGTGTGTGTGTGTGTGTGTGTGTGTGTGTGTTACTTGTCTTTTGCTTATACATTACAGTTTTACAGTTTATGATTTGGGGTTTTTATGATTTTGAATGTGTGCATGTGCGTGTGCGTGTGTGTGTGTATGTGTATGTGTGTGTGTGTGTGTGTGTGTGTGTGTGTGTGTTGTGTGATTTTTCTTTGACCATGTTTTGTTCTGGTTTATTAATTGTTTGCTTCTCTGTTTGTGTGCTTTCTAGAGAAAGGGGGAAAGGGTGTGGATTTTGGTAGGTAGAGAGGTGAGAAGAATCTGGGAAAAATTGCAGAAGGGAAAAACTGTGATTAGAATATATTGAATAAAATAAATTACAAAAGAGAAAATCTCTAGTGAAGCTATAGGCCCCAAGTGATGCTCTTTTGTTAACTTGTCATGTTGTCAAACTCACTTTTAAATATATATGTTTATGTCCATTAGACTTGTGCTCTTCCCAACTGTTGTCAGAGCAGCTTCCTATTACCGAAGACAGTAGCTAATGCAGAGACACATAAATGGTTAAAATGCTGAGAATAAGCAACTGTGATTGCTTATCCATGGACAGAGCGTCTGCTGAATGTATCATCACAGTGTGGATGACCACGGAAGGGCACATGGAGAGAGTCTAAGGGCCAGACATCGGAGAGGATGTTACTAAGTTTGGTCTGAACATAGCGTGGCTTTGCATACATGAACTCACAACACTGTGGTCATGCACACAGGACTTTCATATGATCCAGAGACAAAAGTTCAAAGACAGAATGAGAAATGTCAAATGCCCCAAACCTGGCTGAGTTGATGATGGCAGTTGATGGCTGACGAGGAAAGAGAGAACAGGCATAGATATGTTTCCCAAGTCGCAGTGGATGACCTCACATACATGTGCTGTGGGAAGCACTAACTGGATGGAGTGGGTTATTTCCAAAGAAAACAAAATGAAAGTCATGATGTTGAAAGGAAAATAAGAGTCATGGAAAGGAGGAAAAGACACATGCAGGGAGTAGAGGATGGATATACTGTGGCATACTATGTGCATGAATTTTCAAAAAATATTAAAAATATATGTTTAGCTGTAATACCATAAAAATAATTTATTTGTAAAATCAAACAGAAACATATTTTTAAATCATTACAATAAGATTATTTGTGTATTTATTAAAATGAATCTTCCAAGGTTTCTACCATGACACTTAAATTGGATAAGAAACTGGAAGTGACAATATTAGCTTTCAATTTACCTGACTGGCTTCTAATGAGTTATTTTTACTCCATTGGATTTACTAGACAATACCTAGAAACAGCAGACTGAAGTGAACAGTAGTCCTACCTGTCTAAACTACTGCACAGACGGGAGCAGAACTAGCAGAGTTATGAATGAGAGACAGAAAATGAGAGCCAGACACTTAAAGATGACCAAGAAACTGACATAGGAAGGAGAGGTCATATGGAAGCACAATAATAACTTTGTTGGAGTGTTTCTTTCAAGCAACATTCTAAGATTTCATTAATCTAATTTATTCAATCATAACAAACCCAATTAGTAGGGAGTTTGTCTGATTGTTATTAGTTTAGATATAGATAAACTAAGAGGTTACTTAATGTGATGAATTATAGCCAGTAAGAGGCAGAAAAGAATTGCATTCAAATGATCTGGGAAAGTCTGTGATACTATAGTGTATCTATCTGTCAAATATAAACTGGTGTGAGTATTTTGATTGATAATTTTTAAAAAGACATTGCCAGTATTTAAATGTCATAATGGAGTTTTTGAATGGTGATGCATTTATTCAATCCAATACTTTTTAAAGATTTTTTTGTTTATTTACTTATTTTATATATATAAAGGTTCATGTCTTCAGGCCAGAAAGGGGCATCAGATTTCATTGTACTTAATGTGAAACACCATGTGGTTACTGAGAATTGAACTCAGGACCTCTGGAAGAGCAGCCAGTGTTCTTAACTGCTGAGTCATCTTGCCAGCCCCAATTTAATACAACATTAATACTAGGTTAATATGGAGATGGTCAGTGGTTGCATGTTAAAATATTGCATTAATATTGTAAGCTATATGAAGCTCACAACATTTTATGGCTATGATACTTAGAAGTGAATAGACTTCTGAAGTCAGAGAGCAGCAGAAGCAAGGGAAATTACATGTTGTCCTTCACTGACACAAATTAGCTGAATTGGACAACAGACTTAATTCTGGAGGACATGTTGAGCTGATTCTCCTGCAATATTATGAAAGGGAGCATTTACCCTTGTGCCCAGGCTGTTTCTCTCCAACTCTCTCAGGTCTGACCTCGTAAGAACCTTGTGAAGACCAACAGATGGGATAAGCTTTAGTAAACCAAACAGAAACTGTTATATTTTGTAGAAGCATTTCAAATTAATCCCTGTGTATTAATTAGTATAATGCTTTTCTATAAAGAGCACTTTAAAACTGTAATGTACTTGAATTATGATCATCAAACCAGACTAAAATCTATTAAGACAAAAAAAGGGAAGAAAAGTATGATTAATTAAGTTAAACAAGCTAGTGAATATCAGGATTACAAACAAGTCTGGTCATAGCTCATATCCTTATTAATGACCCGAGAAAAGCCCATAACATATTAATTAAATCAGTAAATGCAACTAAACTGGTATGGCATTTCCAAAGGTTAACCTAGGACAAGAGTTAAAAAGATGCATCCTCACCTTAAGGAAAATATTTTTAATAAGTGAAGGTAGTGTCACCAGCTCTCACTCAAAGCACCATCAATTATCATTGAACGGAGATGCTCTTTAAAGAAAGGTCAGACTCCACATAACAGATCACTTGAGGATAGATGCACAGCCTTGGATTTAAGAAAACCTTCATCATTTATATTTTCATTTAGTGTGAAAATAAAATAAGAAAACTCCCTCTTGTTTGTTTGGGGTTTTTTTGGGCAAGGAGTGGGGGTGAATATGTGAATAAGTGGGAAATAAAAAGATTTTCACCTGTATTATTTACACTCTTTTTGGCCTTTCCAGCTTAATGAACCAGAAACTCTCTGTTTGCCAGTAATAACATAACTATATCCTTGGGAACTGGTTTTATATTGCTGCTGTTTATTTCTTTACCTATCAGGTCATTTGTTTGGGGTTATATGTTTCTCTTGTAACAGTTGATATGAATAAATTCTTACATTCCATTCCCCAAAGAACTCTGAAAGAAATGCCTATTAACTGCCCCATTCAGAGCAATTCCAGGCAATAAGGGATTGAAAAAAATAATCAAAAGATGATGCTAAGAAGTGTTCCTTTTGTTGCATTCCATTACCAACTGGGTGTGGTAGCACACACATGTAATTTCAGAACTTGTTTCTAGAATATTGACACAAGATTGAGAGCAGCCTTGGTTCAATGATACATATCATGTCAAACTATGCTAATAGAGTAAGATCCTGTCTCCAAAACCCAAAGATAGATAGATAGATAGATAGATAGATAGATAGATAGATAGATAGATAGATAGATGGATGGATGGATGGATGGATGGATGGATGGATGGATGGATGGATGGATGGATGGATGGATGGATGGATGGATGAGATAGATAGATGATAGATAGATAGATAGATAGATAGATAGATAGATAGATAGATAGATAGATAGATAATTACATTTTCAATAAAATTCTGGTTTTACAAATTCGCTTTCAATAATGTGGTATAAGAGTTTTAGCAAGACTTAAAAATGGGTCTGTGCTTCTGAACAGTTATTGCTCTTTACAGGAGGCAGGAGAGATGTACTTAGTTAGCAAATGAAAGATATCCACCGAGGTGAAAAGCATATCAAATACACAGTGATCATGCCTAAAGGTACGTGGGTGGGGAACGACATGAAAGAAATCCCCACTGTACCAAAAAGCAATTGTATAATAATAATACATGCCCTTTTGCCTCTTTTCATAAATGATTTCATTATGAATTCTTGACTCATATGTATATAAGCAAGATTGCCCTTGATTTTGTGATTCTTCTGCTTCAGTACTTGAGTGCTTGAATGACAGGCATGTATCACTATGCCCCGTTTAATTCCCTTATCAGCATTTCTAAACATATAGATAATTTCTAAATGTATATATATAAGTACATATAATTCACATGGTTTCCAAACACACATGAATACATGATTTCAACTGGGAAAATGAAGGATAAAACTGTTATCAGTATTTTGATATTTTTATTTCTGTGGATTTTTAGTATTAATATGGGAAGATAAACAGGCATTCAAATTAAAATGAACACATTTCAGCAATTCATCCTTACCATACTGAGAAGTAAGCCTGTTAACTTCCTATGGCTAATACCAGCAGTCAAATATTTCGAGATGGATAAGTTTCTTATTTGGCACCCTTAAATCATGCTTGTAGTGTTTTCATTTGGTTCAATGTTCTTGCGAGGACCAAACTCAAGGCCTCATGTATACCGGTCACTTGTCCTACCCTGAGCTGCAGCCCCAGCTCTGTGAGAAGTTCTTTCACCACACAGCAGGTACTCTCCAGACACTGCAACCTCTGGACATGTCCTACATGCAAGAACATGGTTTATTTTTAATGTTACCAGTCAATATTAAAACAAGACTGAAAAAGGAAAAGCATAAGGATTTGTGTGAGTTAACTCCCTATGGCTATGACTTATCTACCTGACAGAACAATTGACAAGAACTATGCATTTAATCTCACAGCCTAAGCACCTTCAGTCCATGGTAATCTGGATCCATTACTCTGGGCCTGATAAAAGTCTGCATATCATGGCTATGGGGGCTTGAGAAAGAAGCTATTTATGATCGCATTAAGGAAACAAATGGAAAGAATACCTATTCTGTAAGCTTTATTCTTTCTCTCCTTTTATCTCATCCACTTCCAACCTAAGGATAATGGTGCCCACATTCCAGTGATGTCTTCAGCCCACCCATTTCCAAGGTGCTTCTCCATCTAGTCATGGGGCCAGTCAAAATATAACATCAAAGCAATCCACTAAAAGACTAAAAGCAAGTGAGTTGAGTAGGGTTATCTGATATAAATTCAACAAGTAAAAATCAATAGTCGGTTTATACATTAGAAATGGACAACATAAGTATTAAACTAAGGAAACAGCTTACTCTATAATGATATAAAAATCAAATTTGTAAAGATAACTTTACAGAAGATGTATACGATGTATACAGTGAAAACTACAAAATGCTACTGAGAACATCAAAGATACAAATCAACAAGGGGTCTATATCTATGAATCAAAAGACTTAACATTAAGATGACATTGTTTCCCTGATTGATTTTGGGATTCAAAGCATTCTTTATCAAAATCTCAAATGCTTTTTGAAGCAGAAGTTAACAGGCCAATTCAAAACTATATGATAATTTGAGAGACCCAAAATAAACAAAACAATCCTTGAAAATAGTGAAGTTGGAATCACCATACTTCATAGTTAAAGAAATCAAATAAATTGTGATACTTGTATAAGAACAAACAGAAGAATAGAACAAAAATATCTAGAAAAAGAAATTGCACTGTCAATTCAGTGTGCATTAGTTTTTACAACCGCAGGTTCGTTGATGGGGAAATGAATGAATATCCACATGGAAAAGAATGAAATTGATTTTACACTCCTAACTATTCATTGCAATAAACTAAAAAGAGATTCAGTCATAAATATAAGTGGCAAACCTTGGGAAGTAAATATAGTTTTCTCAGATTAGATAAAATATTCTTACTGAATACATAAAAAATGGCAAAAACACAAAGTATAAATTGTACTTTTTCAAAATAAAAATATGACTGAAAACATGCTAACCAAAACTGTAAAAGTAATCAAGAAAATATTCTAGTCTTATTTATTACAAGGGCCTCTCTGATCTGTAGATTCTAATGACAAAACATTCTATTGACTTGATAATAGAAAGAAGCTCAATTTAAAACTGAGAAGAAATATGCATAGATGTGTCTGCAAAGGTAGAAATAGCCAGTAAGTACATTAAAAGATGTCCAACATAATTAGCCATCGGGGAATGCAAATCAAACCACAAAGACAGTCCACCTCATTGGAAACAGCCAGTAAAAAAGATAATAGAATAACAAGTGCTTACAGAGTTGCAGAAAAACTGGAACACTTACAAACTTCAGACTGGAATGTGGAAAGGTCCAGTCACTTTGAAAAACAGGCAAAACTTGAGAAAGTTAAATATTGAGTTATCCCATGACCTAGTAATTCCACTGTGAGACTTACCCAAGATAAATGGAAATGTATGTATACCAAGAATGTAAACATGAATATTCAGCACAGGCTTACTTACACAGCCAAAGAATAGAAACACCCAAATGTTCCTCACATGACAAATGAATAAAGAAAATGTGGTAAACTCATAGAGTAGAATTTTGTGCAGTAAGAAAAGTGAAGGAGGTACTGATTCATGGAGCAAGTGGATGAACTTTGAAAACAAAGGGCAAATGGAAGGCACAAAAATACATTTATTGTACTTGACATAAACTGGCCAAAGCGAGGGGAGTCTGTACAGAAAGTAAGGTAACAATTGCCTAGATGCGTATAAAGGGCACTTGGAGGAGGGTGGAGTTTCTTTCTCAGACTGTGAAAATATTCTGAAAGTAATTGTGTTGGCAAAGGTTGCACAATGGTCTAGGCGCACTAAAACAATCATTTGATTGTATGCATTATAATATAATATTGTATGCATTAATTGGATGAACAGCATACTATGTTTGTAATTGTCTTTTGCAGCATTGATTGTTTCTAATAGACAAATAGGACTGCTGTATTTTAAAGTAATATAAGTTATTCTATTAAAATGTTTTAATCTTGGCTTTGTCAATAAAATGCCAGAATCTTTATCTTCCTTTGTACTATATCCAGAGAGATTAAAAGAATTTCAGTGAGTGTGCAAATGCACACATATCCACATACATGTGGAGATAATATACATGATATAAATATACATACAGACATAAATAGAAGTACTTATTACAGAGTACACAGTAATGTCCATCACAATATTTTTGTGATGAAAATGTATAAAACTGGTGATATATTTTAATTCAATAATCCATAGCTGAAGGTATTTTGTACTCGCCATGAAAACTATCAAGTAAATATGTGTTCATATGTATTAATTGGAACTATCTTCTTGGCCTGGCATATAGATAAGTTATAGATCATTTGTTTATCAAACTAGACCTTGAGCCAATCCCTAGCAATGTGAATGTCTCATTAATTTCAATGAGTTCATATTAAAGTGTATATATGTAGGTAATAATGTAAAATATACTACCTATAACAAATGCTCTTAAGACACATACATATTCATTTATAATATATGAATGTATTACATATATAATACATACATACATACATAAAAAGGTTTGTATTCATATACAGGCCAATAATATAATATGTAACATAAGATATAATAATATTTTGTATAGCAATTTCATCCCAGATAAAACATTCTTTCTTGCAATGAAGTTTGTTGAAAGTACCTGAAACTAACCAGATGTACTAGACTCTCCAACCCCAAGCATACATAAGTTGTAAGGACTGCCAAGAGACATTGCCAGGTAAGTCAAGCTATGCAGAAGCCTTAGACAAGCCTAGCTGCCTAGAAAAAAAAAAACAAAAAACACTCTAAAACACTGAGGTTTTCTGAAAGTTTTACAGTCCACTCCAGGTTTCCAATTTTCATGAGCTATCGCCCATGCTAGCCAGGTTTTAGAGATAGACATATTATCATTCAGTCATCTCTGCTCTTGCAGGTAAGCCTTCACCCATACTCCTGTAAGTAATGCAATAAAGTACATCTATTCAATAAGTTAAACTTTGGTGACATCCTTCCTTTGGTCTATCCTTGGTTCCCTATCTGGGGTGAATAGACATGTGTTTACCCTTCATAAGGTTAAGTGATATACAATGTAATTGTATCTAAGCAGAGACCAAGAGAACCAAAGATCAGTTTGAGAACAGTGACATAACACTTCTATGAGGAGAAGGCATGCAACCGAGACTGAGCAGCCCAAGGACAGGGTAGCCATGAGGAGAATCCTAGTATGGCTTCCTTCTTAAAAAAAAAAGGGGGGGGTGGATAATGTGCATTTTTGCTATGTCCTCTAACATGTGTGCTGAAACATGGAGACAAAGTTAGTTCCCAAACCCAGAAGGAAAGTCTTGATGGAGATTCTGTAAAGAAATACAGGTAAGGCTGTATTCCTCTGTGAGTTATAGGGTAGGATGCCTACTTAATGAATAGAGTTTGATACAGGAATAGAAACCCAGCAGATCTCAACCTGTGGGTCACAACCTCCTTGGCAAACCTCTATCTACAAAACTATTTACATTACAGTTCATGAAAGTAGCAAAATCACGGCTATGAAGTAGAAAAAAATAATTAATTTTATGGTTGGACGTCACCACAATATGAAGAAGTGTAATAAAAGGTCTCAGCATTAGGAAGGTTGAGAACCACTGCTCTAGAGAGCAAATGATAAGTGAAGAGACACCAGGATTCAGTGCCCCAGTTAGAGGACAATGGCCATACCTCTACGTCACTCCCTTCAAGGCTCAGGGAACATTTTGGAAAAAAGAGTTTGGAGAGAATGCTAAGATCCATAAAGAGAGCGTTGTGCATTCATTTTCTGCTAGATAAAACATTCCAACTTGGAGGAAACTCTTAAGACACGGGAGGCCCGAAGGAGAGGTAAGACAGTCTGTTCTGTAGAGAAGATTCTCAACCACAGGAAGTAAACAGGCAGTCCCTGAAATTAACAAACTATACTAGGTCCCTCCTTCTTCAAACATATATAAGGAGTAAGGACAGCTGAAAAACACTTTCAGATGTGACAAGGTGCCTGAAAAAGGCAGAAACCAACTGAACTTCCTAAAAGAAGCAGGGCCAGCAGAAATGCCTCAAAGAGGCTCAGCCATACTGCCTGGAAAAAGACACTGAAGGAAAGGCCATTCAGAGACTGCCCCACCTGGGGAATCCATCCCATGTACAGACATCAAACCCAGACACTATGGTGGATGCCAAGAAATGCTTGCTGAAAGGAGCCTGTTATAGTTGTCTCCTGAGAGGCTCTGCCAGAGCCTGACAAATACAGAGGCGGATGCTCGCAGCCAATCATTGGACTGAATGGGTCCCCAATGGAGGAGTTAGAGAAAGGACTGAAGGAGCTGAAGGGGTTTGCATCCTCATGGGAAGAGCAACAATATCAACCAACCAGACCCCCCAGAGCTCCCAGGGACTGAACTACCAACCAAGGAGTACACATGGAGGGACCCATGGCTCCAGCCACATATGTAGCAGAAGATGGCATTGTCTGGCATCAATAGGAGGAAAGGCCCTTAGTCCTGTGAAAGTTTGATTCCCCAGTATAGGGGAATTCAGCGCACTGAGAAGGGAGTGGGTGGGATAGAGGGGAACACCCTTATAGAAGTAGGGGGAGGGGGAGGGGATAGGGGATTCCAGAGGGGAAACTTGGAAAGGGGATAACATTCAAAATGTAAATATATAAAATATCCAATTAAAAAAAGACCAAAAAAATGAGACTCTCTAAATTGTTGAGCTGCATGCAAGTTGCCCAATGTACCCCAGATTTCCAGCTTTTGTGAGCCAACACCCATACTGAGGCAGGCTTTGGTGATGCAATTGTTTTTGAGTCATTTCTGCTTCTGTAAGTTAGGCCTCACCAACACTCCAGTAAGTAAACCCAGTGGAAGACTTTGGTTCACCAAGATGGAGTTTGGCAGAGTGCTTACTTCTGTCTGCCATCAGTTCCCCGTCTGGAATAACTAGATGTTGGTCTATGTCTCCCCAGAAATAAAACATAACATTACAACCCAATATGTAGATTTGATCTTTCTTTGAAGGAGTTTATTAAATTACTAATATAATAAACAAAAATATTAACAGGATTTATATCTGACTATTGAGTACTGTCATGATTTACTTTTTCTTTAAGCTTTCTACATTATCTAGAGTTTAATATCAATGAAGATTTTTGTAAAGCAAGTCATGTAATCTACCCTAAACCTACTACATTTCTGGAGCTATGAACTGAAAATATTAGTTCTTTTCAAGTCATCTGTGTTGTTCAAGGATACACTCAGCCTCGCACAGCTGGGTTATAATTTTATTAAATATAATTTATGGTCTAATTAGAAAATTACCTCCATATCATCTGCAATATATAGCCATTCAGTCTAAGAGATCTCCAATTTCAGACTATGTAGTATGGCGTTATTAGGGAGCACCATCTGTCAGCCTGTTCCCTTTATTTATCCACATCTATGAAAAGCTTTGGTGCCACATATATGTGCCAATTAACAGAAAGATAGAATAAGTTTAAGAAGAAGAGTGAAAGAAGAAGTCTTTCAGTGTGCTATGTTCCATGGGCTGTACAAATATGAAATCATTCTACAAAGTATGACATAGGATGCTGATTTCTCTTTGTAGAAGACTAAAGGAAAGGCAAGACTTTGGTCTAAGGCAATATTGTGGGGCTCAAGAAATAGCCCAATCAGAGAAGATAGATTCCGTAGTAGGGAACCGTCTAGCTTAGGCACCATAGTGTGTGTGTGTGTGTGTGTGTGTGTGTGTGTGTGTGTGTGTGTGTGTGTGTGTGTGTGTGTAGAAAAGCAGTCACTTCCTTCCTTCCAGGTGACACCTTAAACTCTAGATCAGAGGCTGGCAAACTGCAGCCTGTTCAGTTTTAAACCTGACTGCATTCATTCAATTATGGTCTGTGGCTATGTTCCAGCTACAACACCAGGGCTGAATCATTGTTACAGATGTTACATGGTCCACAAAGTCTCAAAGACAGCACTGCTCTTGATAATAGAATTATCCAGAATGACTGAAGATTTGTTTTTAGTTTTCTGAGCTATCAGGGAAGCAGAGCAATATACATATGGCATCTGGCTACTAAGTGAAAATTATTAAAATGAAGTTGAATTAATCTCCTTTCTGTGACTAAAGAGGTCTGATAGTAATAAAATATGGGAGGAAAACCAAGAAATAACATAAAAGTTCATATTAGTAGGAATTTTCTCTGAGGCTTACTGAAGGATAATTTTTACTTTCTCATATCTAATCCCCTTCCTGAGGAAAAAGAAACCTCATGAATGCAAACTTCATTAAAAAAAAAAAATGTACCTTTGCTATTTTTGTTTGGTTGCTCTTGTATTTCTAGCATTTGAAACAAAGCATCCCCTACCATCTGGGGCACTAAGTAGGTAGTGATCTGTCAAGCCCATTGATCACATTTACCACAAATTCTGAAGATATGGAATTTGAGAACTGTAAAGCTTCTATCTCAATGGCTACTGCTAAATTAATGTAGTTTATATTTGAAGATTATTTAAAGAAGTGTCTGGAATAGTATAAATACTTTCTAAATTTTCAGTTGTATTAAATACACACACACAAAACTATTAAATGCTATTAGAGATTTTAAAAGTTTCACCTGGTTATTTTTACAGGGATCAAGATACAAAAGCTATATGCCTATAGACTTCAAAATACAAGTATTTTACCATTGTTGTGAAACCGTTTAACTCATTACCATACTACAACATTTTATTATGATATAAAACAATGTAAAACATATGTACACCAAAATGTTTGTTTATTCAGTTAAACAAATATATATTTGTTTAGGATATTTCTAATGACATCTTTCTATGTTCCTTGAAACCCAACTATGCCTTCAATAAGAGAGATTCTTTATTTTTATTTTATTTTATATATATATATATATATATATATATATATATATATATATATATATATATATATATATATATATAATTTGTTTTGAGTCTGCTGCAGGACTCCTATAGCCCAGGTTATACTTGAATTCAGTATATAATAAAGGATGACTCCTCCTGATCTTCTTATCTCTACCTCCTAAACAAACTAATTACTTGAGTCACAATGCACTATTCTGGGTACTGAACCCAGGGCTTCATGCATGTTGGTCAAGGACTCTCCCAACCCTAGCCAAATGCCTGACATTCTGAAGTACATAATCCCTCACAGCACACTGTAGCAAGTAAGCCCATCATAAATCAGCGTCATCCTGCCACCATCTCAGCTGTTCATTTCATCACTGGTGCCTCATGCTTACCTGCACGGATAGTTGGCACTTTGCTCTTCTTTTAGGCTCTGTGACCTTCTGTCTTATAAGAATCTCTGACAGTTCAAGGGCTTTTTACTTTCTTCAGCAGAAATTTGTTATTTTATTGTTGTCTTTCTCCCACTGCTGAGCTTTCACCACAACACTGGCAGTGATTTTTCTGTTACAGATATAGAATGAAAAGCAAGCACTAAAATATTAAATTCATTAACTGATATTCTCTCATCAATGATACGAGATGCTATAAAGCATTTACTCTGAAGGAGGCAAAGAAACTTCAGACTATTAAAGAAATTATTGTTAGGGTTTAGACCAAGGAAAAATATAGTCTTTCTATTTATTTTCTGTCTTTCTCATAATGAAAAATTCTCTCAAGGGCTTTCTGTCAGTTGTCATGAAATGAGGATCTTAACTGAAGACAAATTATGGAAACTCGATTGATTGGATAACTTGAAATGAAATTGCTAAGCTAAATGGAGTCAGCGTGCATGGGACAGATGCTCTGCCTGGCATTGTCTTTCAAACTTTTCTATTTATAAGAAATTTCAAATTCTGAATGCTCTATAGAATAGTCAGCAAGTACAAAACAAAAATAAAGATTAATAGCAACTACATCTTGTAGGCATATTTAATTAGTAGTAGGCACATTACACTAGCAATTTAAATTAAATCAAGTAGAAAATAAAACAGAGCATTGGAGCTTTTAAAGAAAACCATCAAGACATTTTTTGCCTGTCTAATGATTGCAAATCACAGACATGGTCTAAGCTATTTTAATAACAGAAATACAATTCCTACAACTGCTTTTGTATCAATCTATCCTAAAAAAATGTGAACACTCACTCTAAAATAAGAGTGATACTGTTTCTATTTTTACTATGGTAAATTATTTCAGAGTCAATTCTTTAAAATTTTTTCTTCAGCTTCTGTTTTATTTTAATTCTGTTTTATTTTAATTTTTGAATACTTATTCTGGAGAATGACTTGATACTATGATCAAGTGATAATCTATAGGATGAGAATTCAACACTCCTACTAAATGCTAACTGAGTGTCTATTAGGTGCTACTTACTCAAGGATAGGAAGCAAAAATGTTGAATAAATTGTTTCTCTTCTCAATAATTTTAATGTTAAGGTATACAAATCATAACAAAATAAGTAGGAATGATCAATGGTTAATATTTAATCAAATGGGTATAATAAAATTCATTTTAGAAGAGAAGGCATTGAGCAAAAAGAGGGGGTGTCTTCAGAGATGAGCTGGCCACTGCACTCAGCCATATGATGATTTTCATGGCTGTTGTATCTTCCATCTTGTATATTGTACAACAAACTTAATGCTTTAAAGCAACCTAAATTATGTCAAAATTTCAACAGATTTGAATCCTACATGGGTCTCTGAAGACTAATAAGTAAGCATCTGGCAGTACTGTGATCTCTGCAGACTAAAAGGGTGTGAGGAATTGAACTGTGTTCTCAAAAAGAAATGTAAAGCCTGAACCCATAAGACCTGTGGATGAGATCTTATTTAGGAGATATGATCTTTGTAGAATCAACCTAGTTAAGATGAGGTGACTAGGGTGTGACCTAATCCAATATAACTATTAACCTTGTAAAGAAGGGGGAAAGATACATAAAGACAGACACATAAGAGGGTGACTTGTTATTGCAGAGGCAGCAGTTGGAGTAAAGCAGCGGCAAGCTAAAGACCCTGTACTTACAGCTTTTAAATGTAAGGACAGACACTCTCTTGAGTCTCAGATCCAGGACAATGACTCCTTGTGTATTTTATTTTTATTAATAGCCTCAAAATCTTCAATAGAAAATATTTCTGTTGTCTTGAGCTACCCAGCTACCTGTGGCAGCTATAGGAACCAAACACAAGGCATATTTGTATGTATATCTTTTCAGAACTGACCCTTAGATAACTGGATAACCAATTAGTGTACTCTTTCCTGGTGAAGATGATGTCTCCAATTCTCAGCACTCTAAAGTTGCCTATACTTCTTTGCCTAGGTTTAAAATTCCATAAGATTCCCTCCTTCTGTGTTAGCACATCTATGGATGCTGTACTTATTCAGCTCACATTTAGGTAGTCACGTGGGTAAGACTTTATGGCTGTAGCTTCTGATATCAGGAGTAAACACAATTTGAAAACAAACTCCCTGGTGCAAAGATCGTAAGGGACCCCATGCTCTGCAATGTCCCCTGAGTATTATAAGCAGGGATGGTTTTGTAGCTCTATCCATTGGGACTGGGCTCCACAACTCTGCATTTTAACTGTGGTTTTTCTGCAATGGCCTCTATCTACTGCAAATTGAAGTTTCCTTGATGAGAGGTGAAGACTATGCGTGTCTTTGGGTACAAGGACAAGCATTTAGAATATAATTAGGGATTATGCTGTTGGAGCAATTTAACATAGATTCTCCCCAAATAAAATAAAATAATAGAAAGGTCATGCTTTCTGTATCTGAGGTTATTAGATACAAATGTTCCTAGTTACAAATCCTCAGATGTTAGTATATATCCTAGAGTAACGTTAGAAACTAGGAAATTAAAAGGAACCCTTTGTGGAAGAGGAGGATCAGTAGAGAGGAAATAGTGAATACAAATGACCTGATACTGGAAACGGATAAAACATGGAAGAGTCTCCAACTAGGGAGGGGAGGGAGGAACAGATAAATATAGAAGAGAGGAATAGGGTAATAGTAAAGATGGCTGAAAAAAATCATAAAGAACCACACAATGGACTATTGTCTTAGTTACAGTTTTACTGCTCTGAACACACACCATGACCAAGGCAACGCTTATAAAAGACAACATTTAATTGAGGCTGGCTTACAGGTTCATAGGTCAGGTCCATTATCATCATGGCAGGAGCATGGCAGTGTCCAGGCAGGCAGGGTGCAGGAGGAGCCTAGAATTCTACATCTTCATGGAAAGAAAGCCTGAAGCAGACTCTCCTCAGACAGCTGGGAAGAGGGTTGCAAAGCCCACCCCGACAGTGACACACTTCCTCCAACAAGGCCACACCTCCTCCAACAACGACACACCTCCTAATAGTGTCACTCCCTGGGCCAAGCACATTTAAACTACCACAACTATCTACCAAAAAATACATTGTCTTAGGGAGTACTCTATTGCTATGAAGAGATACCATGACCATGACAACTCTTCTAAAGGAAAACACTTAATTGACGCTTGCTTATAGTTTCAGAGGTTTAATCCATTATCAACATGGTGGGAAGCATAGAAAGACAAGAGCAGAAATTATTCTGAAGAAGGTGATAAAGGAACTGAGACTTCTACATCTGGATCTGCAGTCAGCAGGAAGAGAAAAAGCCATTGGGCTGGGTTGGACTTTTAAAAACCTCATCACCCCCCCAAACACACACACTTTCTCCAACAAGGTTGTCTTCTCTAACACCTTCAAATAACACCATTCCCTGGTGTCAAGTAACTCAAATATGAGCCTATGGGGCTTAATATTATTGAAACCACCACTTGCCTATAATACATGTCAGCTGGTATATAAACATCCATATTCATAGTATAAATGAAATTTTCTCATCTAGGCTGGCATTGTTCCCTGCAAGAGTCATAGACCATTTAACAAAAACCTCAACACCAGGCATGAGAGCACTTTTTTGAATTGTGATAAAAAAAAATGTACAAGAGACTCCCTAAATATTACAGTTTATTGATATTGCTTTTGGTTACCCCTAAAGGTAAAAGGTAATTCCCTATTGCTGAAGACACCATGCATTTCAGACACAGGCTCCAGAGGCATCTTAGCTCACATTGACATGAAAGCTTCCTCTCAAAGATTAGCTTTCATGGTTTTGAATGTACCCTGCAAACTTCCAAAGGAGGAAAGTGACCAACAATCTTAGCAGCTATGAATCCTATGAACCACAACAACCAGCACCCTGGCAAAATACCCTAAGAGAACACCAGTGGCACAATTTTGGCAGTAACCAACAGTTCTCTTAATGGATTTAAAACTCACTCAACAAGAGAGAAACCATGCCTAGAACTGAAAACCTAGTCTAATTGATTCTTATTGTTGTTTCTACTTTTTAAAATTCTAATGATTCTAAGTGACAGTGAGAGTGTAATGGCCCACGATTATGAAGGAAGGGTCAAGGAGAGCTTCCACCCTGATACCTCAGATTGATGGTGGTAGGAGTTGGCTCCTTCTCCCCTCTTGCAAACTGGCTCCATGAAACTGGCTGCCCCAGTATCAACCCTAGAAAGAATTTATTACCCTCACAGTTATCAGATTTCATTCCTTGTTTGACTGTGTAAGGTTCTCCCCTCCCCACAATCCCCTGACCATAAAACCCCTGACTTAGCAAATGAAGCATCTTCCAATGCCCCTATTCTGGCCAATGGTACACAGCCACACAAACCTTGCCCCCGAGACCTGACCACCTCCACAGGGGCATAAATATGCCTTTTCTTGTCCCCACTAAATGAACCAGTTCTCATAAGCTGTTCCTGGGGTGAGGTTTTGCTGGTGCACTCACCTTTGATCCTGCTAGTACCCATTGGCTATGAGGGAGAGGAAGGGGGCATGGCTGACAAATGACAGACTCGAATGACTTAATAATCTCCACCATTTATAGGTCAACTTATTACTAGCTTTATGGCACCAGAAACCATAGCATCCATTTACTGTTTAAAACACAACACCCATGAGTTTGCAAAATGAGGGTGAAGAAGGACATTTTTGGAAGAACAGTATTCTGTGGACTTTAATCTATAAGGGAGAAAAATCTCAATATGTGGGTTTCAGAGAATCTACATCAGAATTGCTGACTCCATTTTAAAAGTGAATGCTTAGAACTCACTTTCTAAATTCAGAACAGAAATCAGAGAATCCACATTTTCTCAAAACTTAAAGACCGTTTTTGATTGGCAGTCTTGAAATGGAGAAGTACCTTCAAGTAGAAGAGCAGTTAGAACAGACAGGTAGACAGGGCAGTGAGTGACATGACCATAGAGATGGAAATTGACTAGCTTATTATCTGGGAAGCACTGTGAAAACAAATTGATCTGGACCTGAGAACAGGGTGAGATTCCAGAGAATTTAGGGCTTCTTAATCTACTTTCTGGTGTTAGAATACCTAAGATGTGGTAGGTTAAAAAAAAAATAAAACTAAAAATGTATTGGCTCACAAATCTGGGACTGAGAAGGGAAAAGAGCCAGAGTTCAAGAGAACAAATTTCCTTGGTCTAGTTATTTTTATAATTATGTTATAATTTGAATGCTTGTCCTTCCCAATTCATGTTCAAATGGGATCTTTAAAAGGTTAATAGGCCATGAGGAGTGTGGCTTCATGGGTGGGCTAATCTCATTCTTGTGATTCTGCTTTTATCACCTTGAGAGTTGAGTGGGTTCTTTATAAAGGTTTCCCCATCTAAATAAAATTAACATCACTTCGAAGGTCAAGGTACCAAATACACTAGAGAAATAGAGTCACATTTGCTTTCTTTCCAAAAAAAAAAAAAAAAATATGCCAAGCATAAAATGAAAATGTGCTGTAGTCTTTGAAGATACAATATTGAAATAATACAACTCTGTATTACTCAGTTATAAGGCCATGAAAAATTACTATTCCTATCTTAATCTTTTTCTGTTCAAGAATAAATCACTCTCTAGAACTGAAGAGATAGATTGTTAATCAAAATGTTTCAGTCGCTTGACACTGAATGTAACTAGAGTACAGGATCTTTTCTCTCACTGCTAATGAATATAGACTTGGAAGGAGGCATGGGGAATGCAAAGATGAAATGGGGGAATTCTAATATCTGTTGCCTCTTCCTTTCAGCATGATGCTAACTACTAGTTAGCCAGCTTAAAGCTCCCAGTCTTGTGTAAAAGTTTACTATTAACGGGAAAATGTTCATCCTTTATAACTGTTTGTAGGAACTGTAAAATCCCAACTGAACAGAGACTATTTCTGCAGACAAAAATTTAATATAATATGAGAGATGAACAACAGCCTCAGAACATTTAAAAACAATTGTTTCAGGATGAAAGACAATGAATCATTGCTACTCTGAAAAAAACATTAGGCTCTTTATAACAATAAATCTATGTCAATATTAAGGAATAAAGGTGGACATATATATCTATCTCTTCTCTACCATAAAATATTTGGCATTCTGGTTTACACATTTCTATTTAATAGAGTACTTCTATATGTACGCATCACAGCTTTTACAAAAATATCCTAAAGCTATGAAGATTTTAAAACTCATAATCGAACTTCCATTACCACCATAAATGAGTCGAAGAAAAACTCAAACACATAACAAGAAATAACTTATAGGTTTCCTGAGATTTTTCTACTTTACTCATTGTCCAGAAACAGCAGAAGTTAATCAATCAAACTAAGTGACCAAAAATATCACAGTGTGGCAGATTGCATGTTCTAAAACTGCCCACAGCAATCTTTCGTATCCCCTGAGATCTTGCACACCATGATTTTCCAGTTCCTCTCCTCCAGAAGCCCGAATTGGCTGCAGAGGTCATTGGTCACAATGCAGAATGAAGTAAAACCAATGCTGTGCACATCAGAGATCCGTGCAGTAGAAGTACCCAGTTCCTGCCTTTAGTCTCATATGAAGCCCTTTCTCTTCATCCCATTAGTTTGATTTTCTGGTACTGGGAAAAAACACTGACCCAAAACAGCTTGGGTGTGGGGTATTTGGCTTAAAATTTCTCTGCATCATAATCTATCACCAAGCAGAACTCAAGGTAGGGACCTAGAGTTATGAAGATAAGCAGAGACACGTGGAATAACATTAATGACTTGATGACTATCTTTTAGGCTCCTGTTCAGCTCCTTTCTTATACAACCAAGAACTAGCCACCAAAAGGTAGCACAGCTCCCAGTAGGCTAGGATCTCTCCATCAGTTAGCAATCAAGAAAATGACCTCTACTTGTCCATAACACAATCTTATGGAGACAGTTCCTCAGTTGAGGTCCCCTCCTCTTTATATGTCTGTAGTTTGGATCAAGTTGACACAAACTATTCAGTATGATCCTGTCTCAGGCCATTACAGCTCAACATCAGTTATCATGCTGTGAGAATGGCAAGCCAGTGACAAGGCCCTAACTCGCTTCCAGCTATATGAATAGGGAACCTTTAAATGATTACTCACTCATCTGAAAGTTATTCCCAAACAAAGCTGCAGACATTATAAACCAGATAAAAACCTCAAAACAAATGAACATTAAAAGGGGGGCTGGAAAGATGGCTCAATGGATAATAGTGCTTTTTCTGCAAACATGGGAACCTGAGTTTGAATCCTCAGAACCCCAGGAAAAGCATCCCATAGTTGTCCTTGCCTATGACCCCAATTTTAGGGGAACCCAGCCAGGTGGATCACATCAGCACATTGGCCAGCCTAAAAGCCTAGTGGAAACAGATACCAGTTTAGTGTGTTCAAGGGCAGACCCTATCTCAAAATAATAGTGTGAAAAGAGACAGAAGAAGAAATTGTTACTTGCATTGGTCTCCACATGTATACACAGGATCACACATTCACACATTCATGTTCATGTAATACACAGAGAGAGAGAGAGAGAGAGACAGACAGACAGACAGACAGACAGAGACAGAGAGACAGAGAGACAGAGTCAGATAGAGATAGAAAGAAAGATAGAAAGAAAGAAAGAAAGAAAGAAAGAAAGAAAGAAAGAAAGAAAGAAAGAAAGAAAGAAAGAAAGAAAAGTAGATATGATTGTAATACCACTAACTCATAGCTGATGCTTCATGCAGAATCAACTAACTAGAAATTCATCTTGGTTCCAATTTGCTACAGCAATTACTCTAATTCCAAAGTTATTTAATAAAAACATAAATCCAATATACTGGATATACCCTAGCATTGAGGCATCATACCACATAAGCCAACACCTACAGATTCAGAATTATAGCCAGGTCTTAGAATGTAATCACTTGTCAGATTTTCCACTAAAGATGAGGTTCATTTTCCACATCTGATATCACAAAGGTGATGGCGATCTCAGTATGTGTTATATGATCTTTGGGGTCCCTCTGCACCATCTGTGAGGCCAGTCTGAGTGACCAGCTCTATCTTCTAATCTTTGATGGAAATAAATTCAGTTTATTCACGTGGTACGCTAATCACTAGAGATTTGCCAAAGGAGTTAGTACAGCTTCCATAGCATTATCCAGACGTCTCTATCTATGTAACTTAATATCAAATCTAGAGTAAAGAATCATGGATAGTATCATATAATCCTATCACACAGACAGACAAAGTGATACTGACTTAGATCAAAAAGGCCCTTAATCCCCTTGAAGTTGCTGATGTAAACAGCTTACACCTAACAGAGATGGATGCAGTCTTTCCCTCCCCAGATTGTTTCCTTGGATCCTAACTTATGTCCTGTGAAAATTAGAAACTTTGGGACTGCAGCCAAGATGAAGGACCAAGAATACCGAAACAAGCAGGCTAGACTGTCAATGTTCTAAGCTAGTAGTCATTAACTACATTCAATTTAATGTCAGGGTTGACCCTAGAGATATAAGGTGAGTCTGCATCTGAAGATGGGGTCAAGTTGTACCAGCTATAGGGTGGAGCAGCAAAAATGCACTAGTTAATAGAGGTGACTGCTCCCTGTGAGCTTCTTGGTGTCACTCTCTAAAACAGTGCTGAACAGAATTATGTCTGTTCCTGTGTATTTCTTGGCTGTGGTTTATCTTTGCTTCTTTGAGAAATGAGAAATTTCAATAGTTATATTCCTACTCTCCAGGATTATTCAAGGATCACACATAATAGTTCAGCAGAGTCTTTGAATCTCACTGAGTAATATTCAGTTTATCAGGCTGTGCACATGAGCTAACAGCTAAGTGGCCACAGTTTGCCTGACACTACATGTCATTTCTCTAATCTACTAACTTCTAGGAGGTAGATATTTTTGCTCATCATTAAGGGTGATCATTAATTTTATGTATCAAGTTGACTGGCTCATGGATGTCCAGAGGTCTGGCTAAGCATTAATTCTGTGTGTGCTTAATCTCTTCTGGAAAAGGTTAAAATCATTTTAAAGTAGAAATTGGCAGCATCTGTTTCTCTGTCTCCCTCTCTTTTCTCTCCTTTCCTCTACCCACCTCTGACTGCATAAACTAAAAATAATCTGCTGTCCTCTGTCCTCTGAATTGTCAGGTCTACAGACTGTTAGACTAGAATTGCCACTATCAGCTCAGTCTCCTGCCTGATACACAACAGTCCTCATCTGTGGTGGTTTGAAGGAGAATGGCCCCCATGGAAATATATATTGGAATGTTTAGTGCCCAGCTGGTGGAACTGTTCAGGATGGGTTAAGAAGAGTAGCTTTGTTGGAGGTATGTATTTTTGAGGTTTCAAAAATTGACACCAGGCCTATTTATACTCTTTCTACCACCATCTTGCCAGTAAGATGTAAGCTCTCAAATACTGTGCCAGCACCATGCCTTCCTGCAGCCACACTCCGCTCCATGCCGTGGACTAGCCCCCTGACACTGTGTGCAAGCCCCTAATTAAATGTCCGCATTTTAATACTTGGTCATGTTAATTCATCATAGCAACAGAACAGTGACTAAGACACCATCTTGCCAGGCAGTAGTGGCACATGCCTTTAATCCCAGCACTCGGGAGGCAGAGGCAGGTGGACTTCTGAGTTCGAGGCCAGCCTGGTCTACAGAGTGAGTTCTAGGACAGTCAGGGCTACACAGAGAAACCCTGTCTTGAAAAACAAACAAACAAACAAAAAGACACCATCTTACAAGAGGCAGATCAAAAGACTTTTCAGGTTCTGTAATCTCATAAACCAATATATTTTTTTCATAAACAGAATTAAAACATGTTTCTCATTTCTCTGGAAATGACTCTAATCCACCAAGTGAGGATACTGAGACACAGAAGGTTCAATGTGTTGTAGTAATTTACAACACAATGTCTTAAACAAGACTAAAGAAAGAAGTGTCAAAAGCTTGTATTTCAACCTACATATGGCTATCTACAAAGTTCATAGATTTTGTAACATGGTGCATGGTCAAGTTTAATTCCATCTGGAATAACTAGTCATCCTCTGTAGCCTCCCCAAACATGAATCTGTTTTTTTTTCTTCATAAGTATTTCTGGGTTTTTTTCTGATTATTATTTTCTTTCATACAGAAGAAAGAAGAAAATTAAACTGGGAGATTTCTCATTTCCTTTCCATCTGTTATAAATAATTAGCCACACCCACACCCTTTCTTTTACTAGTTAAGGAAAAAGCAGCTTCCTTTGTGATTTATATCCTTTAACATAATCTTTCCTAAATCGTGTGTCTTATATTTACAGTCCAGTTTGTGTAGGAGTATGACCATCTTTTACAGTAGCATAAGCCTTGGGGAATGTGCTTATCCTCCATGGAGTTCAATTTTCTCATCTCTAAAATAGAAATAAAAAGAGTATATACATTTGGGGTAGAGTTCATGATTTGTCTGCCCAAAGCTTTTTAGCAATTATCATGTGCTACTTCCATGGTCATCTTCAGCCTTCCATCTCTCTCACCATCCTCATTACGCATCGTTTACATCTTTAAAAGCTCATCCATGAACTTTATAAGCAGATATACTCGCTTTCTTTAAAATATAAGATCAAATCTCACTAGGAGCCATTTTCAATTTTTCTATACCCATATAATCTTTCTTAAGTCTGTATCAAAACAGTATTGTTTTTCTATGAGAAATTTGAATTATGCTGTATTTCAAGAGTTCCTCTTTGAGCAGCTCTTAGGTGGCATGGTTGTTGTGTCCTGGGTTTATATCGCATCCTTTAGCTTTTTAAATTTTGTATATTCTTGACCAAATGTGTCAAAACACTAGGATTTCTATTTAGTCTATTTCTCAAAAATAACTGTCTGTCATTATTAGTATCTCTAAGTTTTCTTGATAACTTAAAATAAAACAGATCCGAGTCTGCAGGCTTCTCTTTGTTAGTACTAACATGCACACAGGAAAATGTTTTTTAGCAGCAGAAACGAATCAAAGTTCCATTATCAACTTGATCTCTGACTTAGCACACAGTTTGAACAATGAAACCCCTGGGTAGTCCCCTGTTCTCTCCTGAAATACTGCAACAATAATGTTTTCCAATTATTGGTGTGAGGATTAATGAGACAGTGCATAGGAAGCTCCTGAGATGAGCGTTGCTCTATTATCACACTCATTTGGCCTCAAAAGAGAGAGAAGTCAGTTCATCATTCTCAATGGAATGGTTTTTTTAAAAAAATCTATTTTACTAACCTTTTGTGACTGAGGACAAAGAATTGCTATAGGAAAAGATTCAGGTTATTTTATAGTGTATGTTTTCACCAGAAATGAATATCATAGTAGATGTATATTATATACAAATATCTAAATATTTCAGGCATGGATTTACCTTAAAAAGTAAATATACATCATTCTACGATGCATCACATGGTTTTCAATGATCCATGAAAATTTACCTTATACTCTGCCACTATGATACAACATAAAAAGAGAAACCTTGAAGCAATGAAAACTTTGGGAGTTAACCAAATAAATATGGAAATTAAAAGTTACAACTGAGAGCCATTCAACTCATATCTGCAGAATTCAAATGTTGAACCCACGGCTGGCAATTAGTTTTTGAAGGCATGACTTAATACAAACAGGAAATAATTTTTATTTAAATTATATTATTATTAATTATTATGATGATTATTGTAGTAGTGATAGTGGTATTTCTCATGTAAATGTTTGCCTTCCTATATCTATGGACCAAGTATTTACTTTGCCTCAGGAGACAAGATGAAAGCATTGAATCTTTTGGGATTGGAGTTATAGAGTGAGCTGCTATCATGGTGCTTGAGGTATAACCTTGGTCCTTTGGAAGAGCATCTAGTGCTCTTAAACACTGAGCCATTGCCCCAGCCCTTTATTTTATTTTATGGATTTTATACATGAATATAGAATTTACACCATTTCAATCCATCTCTCTTCTGTCAAATTCCTCCTGTGTCTTCCCCAACTCCCTCTCAAATATATGTCCATTTCTTCATCTTCATTATTATTATTATTATTATTATTATTATTATTATTATTATTATATACATACATTGCTATTTATATATAAATACAACTGGCTAACCCACTGAGGGTTGCTTGAATCTCTGTGTTTAGACTGATTACTTGGGATTAGATAACCTAGCAGAGAGCTCGTCTCTAGAGAAGAATCTCCTTCTCTCAGAAGCTTAATTACTTGTAGCTAATATTCTAGGAGTAAGGCTTTGTAGGGTTTCTCCACATGTATGTTTGCACACTAACCTATATCATTGTGCTGCTCCAGTTTAAGGAACTGTATTGAGATTTCATGTATGTAGCTTCCCTGTCATATACAGGAGATACTACATCATAGCAGATACCCAGGCCCTCTGGCCCTTATAATATTTCCCAGTCCTCTATCATGATGTTACCTGAGCCGTATGTCTAGAGTTTATTTTTGTAAAGATATTGATTGGAGCTGCTTACCTGACATAAGCTGTTCTCCGGATTTTGACCAATTGTGTCATTCGGTAATTGTCTCTACTGTGAAAAGAAGTTTCTTTGATGAGGGGTAAGAACTATACCAACCTGCTGGCAGAAGGGTAAGTACTTAGAGTGCAGTTAGATTTTATACTGGTTTAGGACAACAGCAACAACAGAGTCTCACCTAGGATCCTGACCTCACCATTCATGGGTGGTTGGCTAGGTTACAGTAACAGCCATGAGTTCCCTTGCACTGATGCAGTCTTAAGTACAATTAGACAGTTGCTGATTGACCTCAAAATAAAAGTGCCACTATTGTGCTATTGGGGATATCTTGCCATGCTGGTAATTTTTTGTGGTTCACAAGTTTTACAGTCATGTAGGACCTTTGATTGTGTTACTACCTTGGTAGTTTGCATAGCATTTTTAAATACTAAAGGAGGAAGTTTCCAGGTAAATTCTAGTTCAATTCCTCCAAGCCCTGTGTCTGCAGTAGATGGTGTCTTCACCAATACAGTCTTTACCTCCAAGTTCTTGAAGACAATCAAAGACACAAACAACACATGATAACCCATATATTTGGGGAGTTTCTTAGACTCCCATGTTCAGCAACTAGGAGAGTTTCCTTTGCCTGACACTGAAATAGTTGTTAGATAATCTATGGCTCTCAAGGAGGAATTATTTGAGACTTACCCTTTAGAATAAAATACCTATAATAATAGTGCTTAAAACATCTGAAGAATAGAACATTTTAGTCGAGTTTAGTTTCTACTTCTGATAAGAACATGCTTGTACTTTGTTCTGAAGAAAGTTCTACATGCACACAATACTAATTGTTTTGAATTAATATTTAGTCTGGATGTCAAATGATTGGATTGGAAGGAATACATGATTCAATCAATGACCTTGAGTTGACAATTACCAACACCAACACCACGATCACCATCACAACCATACTGCCACTGCCAGTTACAGAAAGGGCAATGTAGAAAGAAAAACACCAACACCATAACACTAAACTTTGAAAGGACTGACCACCCTTGTTTTTGCTATATGTATTTTCTGCCGGCTAAAGAATAAGCTGTAAGACAAGTCTTTAGGATGCTAAATCTACTGTCTTCTTGAATTCCTGGCTCTCCAAATAAAACACAGCTTAAAGATTCAGTCCCTAGGTTTTGCCCATGTGAAGGGCTACAAGGATGGCTTACACTTCCAGACAACTTGTACATATAAAATACGTGCTTTTCTGCTAAATTTGGTAAATAATTAAAATATGCAAAAAATTTGTCTATGGAATTGAAAGGATTAATGCTTTCCCAATATGCTTAAAAGAAATAAAACATATCATTGATATTTATGGGTTTCTATGTCTAGATCTATCTCATCCTTTACCAAAGTCTAAAATGATACACATAACTTAGGTGATTAGATAAAGGAAGATTTGGGTTATCTAAGAAATTTGGGAATTATCCCAGGGTAACAGTATAAATCACAAGTGCCAAATAAAAGTAAGCTATAGCTCCTTGAGGCTCAGGGAACAATCATAAAAATCTATCACAGAAACTTAATATGAGTACATTTTAATTTATTTTGAATAATTGGTATAAATAATTAATATGTTAATAAAATATAAATAAAATAAAATTCAGTGGTGAGCATGACTGAAGCATTTCCCCTCCAATACAATATTTCATCTGGAAGAAAGATCTGTGAAATTCAAAGTAATTATTATTACACATAGAATATATAGAATGAGCTGCTCACAGTCATCCCAGCATGCAAGGCACAGCTTCTTTACAGAGCTTCAGAAATATCTTGATTTGTCCTAGATGCACAGAACATAAAAGAAAACCAGAGAGATCAAATAAACCCAAAGCTAATGTGAAATTATCTAGAGTCTAATCGTTAATCTTCACTAGGGTTGAACTCCCACCGATTCCTTTTATGTGACTATTGAGAAAACGATTGAAACTTTAAAAAAATCTCAAAGTCATTTTCCAGCCTCATTGTTGTTGCTGCACCTGTCATTTACAGGTCAGTGGCAAACTAAAAAGAATTAACAACTAAGTAATAAATTAATGATGAACTGCAATCGTTTCCCAAAGTGAGAAGATGGGCATGGTGAACCACAAGCCGAGATCTCACTTGTATAGTTTGGTATGGAAGACTCCACAGTGGAAATACCGAAACACAGATTCACTGCTAATAACCACATGAACCCCGTAACACAGGCGCTACACACCTTTAGACCAGAGAAATGCAACTAAATTCAAATCTTTCTTCACATCTTTGCCAATCCCGTGACTTTAGACAACTGGTGTGAATTGTCCCAGTCTGTATCTACATTAAAAATAAAAGCATATGAATTCTGACTTCACAGACCATTATAATGATTAAACGTTTAATGAATGTAAAGGGATCCGTAGAGAGTAGTAGATAAATAAATTATTCTCTCCCTCCCGCAACCCCTGTTCCAGAAGATACTAGATAGAGATTAAGAAATACATTCCTATTTTTCTACCAAAATGAGCCTCTATATAGTAATGACTTAAGGATGAGCAGGTGAATAGCTAGCCAGTCCTAATAGGTTATCATACTAATTGATTGTCTTATTGCCAAGATGCTGGGCCCCATTGTTTACGTAACTGCAAATTAAGTCACTTTATTCTTGACCTTAACAAATTACCATACTCTACTCTTAATTGTAGGCTCCAAGACAAAATGATTATTGAGAAACTCTTTGACTTTTTAAATGCATTGTTTAAAACAAAAATCTATGAAAGTCTTTTTAACCTTTCTTTCTTTTTCCTTCTAATTCTATGCAAATGAACACTTCAATGGCTAATAACTAATATGGGGTTACTACTAATACACATGGATACTATTGTCTTTTTCCATTTGTCTTTCAAGCCTATGCAGAGGTGTGTCTTGACCAGTTTTATTACAACCTATTTAAAAAAAAAAAAAAGGGACGCTGAGTTTAATGTGAGTTCTGATTTGTTACAATCCTAATAAAAGCTATGTCATCATTCATGTCTCTTTGTATAAAAACCACACAAAGCAACACACCACAACGCACAATTTCCCATACCAAAAAGCATAATCACGGGAGAGAACAGCATGTCCTCAGGCCACATAGCTTGAACAGCCTCTTACAATCCTTGTGAAAGGCTGCTGCCACATTCAGCCAGGTCATTAATAAAGTCATTGTCTTCTGTATTCCAAATGCACGTATTTTATACTCTGGCTTTGAAGTTTGGCCCCAAACACTTTTTAAATCATAGATACTTTTCTTCCGGCCACTGGAAGTCCACCCGCAGCAATTTGAATGATTTTGATGACCCAGACAGAATTATGTCCTCTCTAAGCAGTGACAATTTTGCATATTGTTTATAACTTTTATATCTTTGTCTCCTTGCCTGCCTTACTACTCTGTCTTAGCCTTCTGTGTGATGTTGAATGGCAGAGGCACCCAAGTCTCACTATATTACAGATTCTCAATCAAAAGAGAAATGGTTTAAGAGTCACGTTGAGCAAACTCCGAGTGTACAGTTGGAAATAATCTTGTATCCTGTAAAAGGTGCTTATCCTACTTTCCTAAGAATATTTGTGTGAAATAGATGCTAAAGTTGACCAAATGTTTTCCCGCATACATTGAAAGGACATTTTTATATTTTCTCTTTTGCATTTTAGGGTGAGCTTGACTGATCTTTAAACACTTAACTAACCTTACCATTTTACAATAAATGATTTTGCAGTGTTTTTATAATTCCTGCATATTAATATTTAGTTTCCTCACATTTTAGTTAATAGTTACTATTATAATTTTCACCTTTATGATTTCCATGTAATGATCTAATCTGAAAGTTATTCTCACTTGTAGAAAAATTGAGAAATTTCCTTTCTCTTCTATTCCTACTTCAAAATTTGTATTAATACACTTCATAGTTTGGTAGATATACTATAATTTAACAATAAAGCTATCCTCATAGTTTTCTTTGCAAAAAAGGATTTCAATATTCAGTTTGTCCAATAGATATAAACCAGTTTTATACCTTTTTGCATAAACCCATGATTTTCTTATAATATCTATTATTTGAGAATTTTGTACATTCATAAAAATACATTTTGGCTTTGTCAACATTAGTACAATTGTATTTTAGAAATGTGTCCACTCTGCTAAGATGTGACAGCGCTGGTATGAAATATTAATGATGCTCTCACACTCAAGATTGGAATTGCAGTGAATTTTTTTTAATCTCTAATTTATTAGTTTTAATCTCTAAATGTTTGTGTATTTATTATCATTTCATCAGATATTGATGAGTTATATTACTCTTTTCTGAAAACCAGTTTTCAGTTTTGCTGCCATCTTTTTGACTACCATATAGCTCCTAACCCTCTTCCTCTGATGTACTGGGATCTTCCAAAGCTTGCCTTAATTTCTTCCTCAACGTGCACATTATTGTTGCTATTTACTTTATATTAAGTTCCACCCAGTTTTAAAGAGCTAGTGCTAATTTAAATGTGCCTACAGACTGAAGGTCATTTTTCTTATGACTCCTCATGCTTTGCAAGTCCTCCATCTTTGATCATTGTCCTTGGTCCTAAATGACACCTATCTAAATTGTGCTACAACAACAGATGAGTTCAAAATTGTACCTGGCCCACAGTACCTATATTTGATTTTGCCTTTATATTTTGTATCCACGGTGGACCAGCCCCAGCTATGTGCCGCCACACTCTGCTCATTTCAGTATCAGAGCTGAAGTAGCAGCTTCAGTTTCTAGCATCAGTCCCTAAATTGCCTAGTAGTGTTTTATGCTAGTCTACTCACTACTGATAAAATGATACAGTCAACGCTGATGTCATCAGGACATGTGATCCCTAAAAGAAGGTGCCAGAAAACCTGGACTATTAAGAACTACCCCCCATGCTTGCTATTTCCACCAAACAGTATATATTAAAAAACCTGTTTTCCTTGAAAGTTGGCTTTTATTTACTGATACTTTTGCAAGATACTGACAGTATTCTGAGTATTTCTCCATTCACCACAATACTGACATCATTCCACATTCTTTGGATTCTGTTATTACTACCAAGTTTTTGTTTGGTTGGTTTTTGTTTTTTGTTTCTTTAATCTGAGTGTCTTTGAACTCCTTAGTGAGCATTTAGTGCAGAGTAGTTTTACTATAATACATGTAAGGGGTTTCTTTGTACTGACCAGAGTTTACTAAGCACTGTGAATACACAATATTTCACTTCACTAACAACAATTTTCAGTGTTCTGTAACTTTTTGCTCTCCCAAGTTTTTCTTTTATTCTTCTGAAATTCCAATTAGAAATGTAATATATATGTATATATGTAAATATATATGTGTGTGTGTATGTAGTATGTGTATACTAAATATATATTATTTATAATAAACATGTAATTTATATGTATATATATGTAAATGTGTATGTTATTAGTAAGTGTATTGTGTGTGTGTGTATATATATATATACACACACACACACACACACACACATATATATATATATATATATATATATATATATATATATATATATATATATATATATATATGGGATGAAGCCTCTTGGGCTCCCCTCATGAACATTGTCATGTCTAGTGTTGTTGTCCTTATTTGGATCATGTTTAATCAATCACATAAGTGAAAATTCCTGGGTGTAGCTTCTAACATTCCTAGGAGACAATCCCACAACAAACTCCCTGAGCCTATGGCTGTTAGAATCTTTCTGTTCCCTCTCCCACAATGTTGTTGAGCCTTAGGTATGGTAGCCTTAGGTCTCCTCAATCCTAGACCCAGAACTATAAGCAACTGGGGGATCCTGGGAAGAAGAGAAATAATCTCTGGGGAAGGGCTCCCCAAATTGGTTATCCAATATTAAGTAGGTCAACCATGCGATCACATACATAAAAGTAACATTATGCAGACTGAACAAATTGTATTTTTCTACTTAGGAATATATATTTAAGAATATTGTATTTACTTACTTAGGATTATATATTTAGAAGTATTATATTTATGTAGTTAGGAATAATTATAATAATTATGCCTAGCCTCATCAGCCAGGAGTCAGACTGTAGTCTAATGTCTCCTTGATTTTCTCACACATGAGTCCCCATAGTTTCCCACTATAGAAAACACATTTTAAAAATGTAAGGTGCATCGCTAAAACCACTTCTACATGGCTTTGAGGGGAGAGAAGAAGGCAGCCCTCTCCCCCAAAAAATAGTAAATAAAGACTCACAATTGGTCAAATTGTCTAGAAAAAGCAATTTCCATGCAACTCATCCTTCCATATCTTCCTCAAGGCATTTGTCATGAGGAAGGGCCCAAGAGTCAGGGAGTATCTTTGAATTCTATAAATTCTGAGAAATTAGCTGTCCTATTCTGACCTTTTATCATTATTTTAAAGCCTTAGTCAAAGAAAAGTGCATTCTATACCCTTTGATGACATTTGTCATATTCAAACAAATTATGAAAGTTTTGTTAAACTGTAACCTTTCCTTTATTCATAATTTGTATGTGTATGGCAAGAAAGTTATAACCTACTCACACAACTGGTTTAACAGAAAGTATTTAAAGATACAGGCAAAATTATATGTTATAAATGCCAACTTTTACAACATCCAAAGTCTAGAAGTAAAACAAAGACAATAATTATGTAGTTCACAAAGAGAGGCAGATGGGATGGGATATATAAAGCTTTCTTTAAAAGTAAGATATGTCCCAATGATGCAAGGAGAAGTTTCTGTGAGATGCAGAAAATATCCTCACCAAGAACCTGTGGATATACCTTCACCAAATCCCTAGTAAGATAGCCAACATCTTCCCCAAAACCCCTATTTTTCTTTCTTTTCTTTTCTTTTTTCTTTTTTCTTTTTCTTTTTCTTTTTTTTCTTTTTTCTTTTTTTTTTTTTTTTTTGATACTTTATTTACATTTCAAATGTTTTCCTCTTTCCAGGTCTCCCCTTTGGAAACTCCCTATCCTATCCCCCCTCCCCCTGCCTCTATGAGGGTGCTCCCCCACCCACCCACTCCCCTCTTCCCTCCCTAGCATTCCCCTATACTGGGGCATCTAACACCCTCAGGCCCAAGGGCCTCTCCTCCCACTAATGGCCAGCAAGGCCCTCCTTTGCCACATCTGTGGCCAGCACTATGGGTCCCTCCATGTTTATTTTTTGGTTGGTGGTCCAGTCTCTAGGAGCACCTAGGGGTCAGGCCAGTTGACACTGTTGCTCTCTCCATGGGGCTGCAAACTCCCTGGGCTCCTTCAGTCCCTTCTCCAACTCTTCCATCTAGGAGCCCATGCTCAGTTCAAACGTGGTATGGAGAGATGGCTCAGCTGTTAAAGGCTAAGCTCACAACCAAAAATATTTTTCTAGAAGCCTTGTACCTTTTACGTGAGGAAAACCCCAAATATATTGCCTGACTTGTGTTTGAATGTAGTGATACGTCAAGCCCTGCAATTTCACACTAGACCTTGCCAGACTGCCACAAGACATCTCAAGGGAAACAAAAACCTGCTGATACCACACAGAGTGTTATACAACATACTCAGAGACCTAATTCTCATAAATCAGAAGTTCTACTTGACTGCTACTGATCTATTTTAGAGAAGGCAATCCTGCCTGGAATCAGATTTGTCATGGCACATTCCCTTAATCCTTACCAGCACGAGCTCTGTAAACACAGTATTTGAAGTAATAACACATTATTTTATATAAAAGCCCCAGAGCCCTGCATCCCTGAGTGCTTTCTAGTAAAAGAGCCAAGTTGCTTAAGCTGCCGGTTCAGCTGATGCTTTCTTGGTGATGCTAGGGAGGTTAGAATTACTGTAGACCACTGACAAAGGGTTATTTGATATTGAAGGGAATTAGTGACTCAAAGAAAGAGCTGCTTCAGTTGACAAGTCCTACAAAGAAAAGGTGGGTGCAAACGGAATGGAGGCATGAACTGAAAACAGCCACTGGCCACCTATTTAACACTTACTCCCAGAATCTTGTGCTCTGGAACTGCTTCCTGCCTGTGAGGCTGCCAGCTTGCTTGTGAATCTAATCCTCATAAAACGCTGCCTTTTTCTTTTCACCAACCAAGCATTCACCCTTTACAAACCATCACAAAGGACTTTATGTGTGGTTTTAAGCCAGTCTCCCTAAAATCTTTTTAAATGATCCAAATGGTTATTTATTTGTTTTCAATTTCATTTCTGAGATCAAAGTACTGGGGGAACATGCATTAAAGAAAGTTTTGGATAGAAGAGATGAGTTTGACAGGCAGGTAGGGAGATATGATGTTCAACATAAGTGACAACTTTGGCAAAAAGTAAAATTAGGAATTATCCAAGTGTTAGAAACTGAAGACTTCAAAGAATAGCTAAAGAATTCATTTAAACCACAGTGGAAAACTGTAACAGCTAGGGTTGGTTCTTCCTCCTAGCCCCATGTTCCCAGAAATAAGACTCAGATTAAAAATAAATTTACAAATACCTTGGCTATATAGCTAGGCTTTTCTCTGGCTAGCTTGTCACTCATTATAACACATTTCTTCTCATCTACATTCTGTCATGTGGCTGCTTACCTGTGCTCAAGCACCATGTGGCTGTACTTGCTACATTTTTCCAAGTGAATCTCCCACCTGGCATTATCCCAGAATCCTTTCTGCCTCTCTGAGATCCCATCTCCTGTTTCCTGGCTAAGCTATAGACCAACAGATTTATTACTGACAGGTATCACATCCATACAGCATAAGATATTCTCTCTACAGGGAACCACTCAAGAGACTTGAGCCACCTCATGTATAGGCACTACAGTAGTGATGTACAAACAAATCAACATACGTTAAAACAGCCAAGATGTACATATATAACATTCTATAATAGATATTAATGAATATTTCTTCCATAAAGACTTTCACAATCTAAACCATGCCTACTACAATGGAATGCTTTTGTTTTCATTGGAGAGTTTCACTATAAGATATACCCATAAATAATTCTCTCTATTGCCATAGTTTTTAATCTTATTATTTATTATTCTTGTTTATGCATGATGTATGTATGGGTGTGCCACACATGTATGTGGCCACAGCACACTTGTGGAGGTTTGAAAATAACTTTATGAAGTTGTTTCTCTCCTTCCATTATCATATGGGTTCCAGAGATTGAACTGAGGTCACCAAGCTTGTGTGGCAAGACAGCTTGGCAGCCCCTACTCTTCTATTTTGAAAATAGGAGCTAGTTCTACATTAAGGATTAAATGAGAATAGTACTAAAAGCCCCTTTCACATGCATTAAATATAATGAGTACTACAAAGAGATGATGATGATGATGATGATGATGATGATGATGATGATGATGACATCACTCTAATTTTTACTTGCACCTGTATCCTTCACTAGATCTCCTTGAAGCACTTGTCAAATCTAAACTAATAGCTACTCTTAATTGTAAAGTTACTATATACTGGTATGATGGTTAATCTTGAGTGTCAAATGGTTATAGAATCACCAATCACCTTGGGGATTTAGGTACACCCTCTAGGTATGTCTGTAAGAACACAGATTCACCCAGAGTGGGAGTTACACCATCGCATGGACTGGAGCCCAGTGTGAATAAAAAGGGAGAGTGAAGTATTAGAATTCTCCTTTCTTACTGATTCCTGGCTCACCAAGATATGACAGAAGCCTTCCTACCATGGCTTCCCTGCTGTGGACTGAATCCTTAGTAACTGTGGATAAAAATAAGTACTTCCCTGCCTTTTATTGTTTCTGTCAGATATGATTATAGCAGTGAGAAAGGAACTGATACAAACTGATTACTGGTGTACAGATTTGTCCATAGTCCCTGTTGGGTCTTTATATTTAAAGACAAGGAAAGGAAGGCATTGACAAAGATATTGATTGTCTCATAACTGTGGCAGACACAAGACTTTAAACTGGGTATTACATTCAAACTACTACAGCTGGCTGAGTATTGAGAGCACAGAAATCCATGTACATACACAAATGTGTTCATGTGGTTTCTGAAAGAATAGAGATTGGTCTAAGTAGCTTTCTTTCTTTGGTACTTTTGTTTCTCCCCATAGTCAGAATCAGAAAAACCTATTAAAATAATCTTCAACTGTGACTTATCTAATGTGCCCTATAACAAGCAGCCATGATCCTGCTTGAAGTTGGTTTCTACGCTGATGAACTCTGGTTTGATTTGGTTTGGTTTGGTTTGGTTTGGTTTGGTTTGGTTTGGTTTGGTTTTATGACTCTCTTCAGCATGTAGGAATTTGTCTGGACCCCAACTATAGTTTTATGTCATCTTCACTCCAGACCAGGAGTCAACCTCTAGTTTTAAACAGTGCTGTCATTAGATCTAGCTTGGGGTACTTTATCTAATCAGAGTCCTTGGTAACCAACTCTAGTCCCTTGTTTTAGAGTCTATCATTTGGGTCATGTATGTATGTTGATAATCAATCCAACTACAGATTATATCCCAGAAACCAACGAAAAATTTTAATTTTTAAGATCCTGTTTCCTTTTTGAAAATACATGGAAACTATCAAGAGTTGACTCGGTGTGTTGCCATGAGACTGAAGTAAAACGATAAGGGTAAAATACATAAGCTGGTGCTTGGTACATAACAAAACTGCAAGGTGTGTTAGATGCTTAAAGATAAAACAGGATAATCTAATCTGCTAATGGTTCATCTCCCTCAGTACCCTCTGCCTTCAACTTTGTCCTGTGAGACTGACTTCAGTTGTCATCTCTTCTCAGAATTGTCCTCTTTTGTGCTTTCACGGACAATCCAACATTCTAGTCAGACCACATTCCATGTCATCAGACTACCTGCTTCCTGAAGAAACTGGTGTACATACATGTGCACAGTGACTCTGAGGTCATTTAGATAATATTCACTTCTGTCTTCACAGTGATAATCAGAAACTAATTTTTTCTAGGGTGAAGTGGTATGTGATCATATCATGAAACCACCTAATGAGAGATTGACAAGTGCATACTTAATGATGTAGGAACAGGCAGATGATTAGTGAGGAAGCATTCATCCACTTATAACTGGTTCAATCTGGAAGAGATTGAAAGCATTCTACCTTCACCCTGAAGGCAGAGTCAGGCCATCTCCTTAACAGAGACTAAGTACAGGATACTGAATATGTGAAGTGTGCCAGATGGAACTGGATCATGGAGAATAAATACAATGCTCCTACAAACTGAATTGTGGGCTCTGAAAAGATGATGAAGTTCTATCCTCTAGTTCCTATCATGTGATCCCATTCAATACAGAGTCGTTAAGCGTACTAGACTGTATATGTATGTGTGCTTATAAAAGGGGAAAATGTGATCCTAACACCACTAAAGGATTAAGACATGTAGACAAGGAAAGTGTCATATATTGATAATGGCCAAAACTAGAGTGTTCTATGATCCAAAAGACATCAAAATTTTCAGAAATCATGAAAAATGTATGGAGCAAAGTCTACCCCACTGCTCACAAAAAAAACAAAACAACAAAACAAAACAAAACAACAACAACAACAACAAAACTATCAACATGTGATTTTGAACTTGTTCTCCAGACCTATGAGATATCTTGTTTGCTTTGAAAGGAGACCCCTAGGAATTGTTTATGAACTATAATACAACGGTGAGGTGAAGAAGAAAATAGTCAAGGCTGACTCTCATTTTAACTTGAGGCACTGAGATCTTGGAGCTGCCACTTGCTAGAATGTTGAGTGTTGAATGACCTGTGAATTTGAATTTGTCTGAACTCATGAAGTCATGGATCACAGACATAAGCCTACTATCACCACCTTACTAGGCCAGCATAATTCCTAACTGAATTCTAGATACTTATCCTTCTATACCAGAAAGTGTTGTTCTCATCCTTCATCAAAGAAGCTCCTCTTTGCAGAAGGCAGCCATCACAAAACAGCCAGTTGTTCAAACTACAGAGAACAACTGATCACAAAGTTCCAGGACCCCACAGCTACATATACAATGCAATCCTAATACCTAAGGCTCGGGAAAATTATAATCGAGGGGGCTGGAAAACTGTAAGAGCCTGAAGATGTGAAAGACTGCTGTGAGGTTGTGTCCACTGAAAGTGACAGGGAGGCCACTATGTCCACAAGACAGCAACAATACAGCTGTATAAATAAGACTCAAGCAATGACAAAACCAGTAGACATACTATTGTGGAGGGGAAAATCCTTTTGGGATCCCACTCACAGACAAAGAACTACAGAAAATGAACAACTGCTGAAACAAAATGGGGATTGGTCTTCCCGGGGATGATGCTGCCCCTAATTGGTTACTAAGTAAAAAGAGGTCAGTCTTGAAATAATATACATGCAAGAAATACTAAAAACAATCCAAAGGTTGTGTGTGTGTGTGTGTGTGTGTGTGTGTGTGTGTGTGTAATGACAAAGATATATAATCAATAAAAATGGGGTCATGAATGTGAGAGGGAGTAAAGTAGAGTAACAAAAGGGTTGGAGGAAGGAAAGAAAGAAAAGAATAATGTTATTATACTTTAGAATTTTTAAATGATTTTTTTTAAAAATTTGGAGAGGGAAAGGTGTTTACAGGTTTCCAGTAGCAAAGACATGAGTACAGGAGATTTAAATATATCAAGAGATACCTGGGTTCAAAACCACAGGATGAGAAATCTAAGGAGAAAAGAATCTGAGGATTCTAATATTTGAGTAGAAAATGCCTCAGCACTGAGAAAATAGGGATAACTCAAGAGAAAAGAGCACTCAATAGAAGAGGAAGAAACTTGTGCCACATTCCTGAAAGAAACATTTGATGATAAATGCTTCAGTGAGAGGTAATCAGATGGTGGAGGACACTCTAAAGCAGTGGTTCTCAGCCTTCCCAGTATTGCGACCCTTTAGTACCATTCCTCATGCTTCGGTGATCCCGAAACATAAGACAGGATTGTTCATTTAAAATGCAACAATGGCACACTAAAGATGCTAAAGAGGAGTCAGGTGTTTTAGAGGTTTAAGAAGAACAAATGTGTGAAATTACTGTCTTGTAGAATAAGAGAAGAAAATAACGATTATAGACATGTAAAATGATTGGTTATTAAGGACTTAAAATTTCTATGTTTATATATTCAATATGAGTGCCATGACAAATTCAATTCAGGTATAGAATAGGCATGAAGTAAGACTTACTTAGGATGGAGCATTTGCCAAGTGAGATGCCAGAGACCAGGGAAAAGAGCTGGAGATGGAGCAAAGGAAGGATACACTGGCGTATCATACTGCATGATTAGATGGAGGACCTGATTGTCATGACTGTGAGCATGAGAAGGATTGATAGGTTGGGATCCAGAGAGGATGAGAGGGAAATGAGTTATTGCTGATGAAGGAGGAGGAAGACTAGGAGGAGGACTAGGAGGAAGAGGAAGAGGAGGAAGGGGAAAGGGGGAGGAGGAGGGGAAGGAGGAGTAGCAGGAGAAAGAGGAAGAAGAGGAAGAGGTGGAGAAGGAGAAGGAGGAGGAAGAGGAGGAGGAAGAGGAATAAGAACAAGAACAAGAAGAAAAAGAAGAAAAGAGTAGGAGGAGGAGCAGGAGAAAGAGGAAGAAAAAGTAGAAGGAAGAGAAGAAAAAATAACAGCTATGAAGATGGAAAGCTAGTAGGGAGTGGGATAGTTGAGAAAAAATGTTTAAAAGTGGTCCAGGGCATGACCATGGACTAGATGGAAATAGTGAAAAAGATTAATAGAAAGGAGGCTATTAACGTATCCCAAGTATGCGGGAGGGCACATCACTGTCAACATTGAAGCCAGCTAACATGATGGTAGAAGAGAAGCAGAAAGTCAGTGCTTCATGAATATGAGTAAAAGACAGTGATCAAAAGGTATGAAATTTCACTTAAGCGTGATAACTTGCAGAGATGTCCTGTATAGCATGGTGATATACCAGAGCCTTGGAAATTACTGATTCGATTTTGTGTTCTCATCACAAAAGCTAAGAACATGGCCTAAAGTGTATATTAATAGGCTCGGTTTGGATCCACAAAAATTTCAAAGGAGTGTTATGTGCATGATCGATGTATAATTTTTGTCAACTAAATTTAATATAAGAGTTGAGGAGATGGTCCCGTAGATGAAGACCAGGGTCCAAATCTTTAGTACTTACATAAACTGAGGTGGGTCTGGTGGCTCACCTTTAATTCCAGACCTCAGGGGAGAGAGAGAGAGAGAGAGAGAGAGAGAGAGAGAGAGGAATTCATGGAATTACTGCCTAGCTAGACCGGCTGAATCAGCAAGTTCTGGGTTCAGAAAGAGACCCTGACTCAGTAAATAGTGTAGAAAGCAATAAAGGCACCCGATATCAATTTCTAACGTCCAAATATATAAATATATTCTCTCTCTCTCTCTCTCTCTCCGTCTCTCTCCTTCCCTCCCTCCTCCCCCCCCTCTCTCTCTCTCACACACACACACACACACACACAAAACAGGAATCTGAAAATAATTCTAAATCTAAACAAGAATAGCATCTCATTCACTTTTAGGCTTGTAGGTAGTGGAGTATGGAAAAAACTGACTCCATAGAGAGAGCTATGAAGAAATAAGTATTTTCTAGAAGTAGCCAGGTTTTCTTAGAGTTAAAAGGTAAGCATAATATTTAGGAAGGAAATTACAGTTATCTGGATATTTGCTATTGGTACAAATAGAACCACAAAAGGTAGAATCTACAAGTGGATTTAAGTCATATTATAGAATATGTGTGTTTACATATTATTATATAAATATACACATTGAGATGTACATGACATGTCTTTATGCAGTGCATTGTGTGCCCACATGTATGTGTACATCTACAGTGTATCTCTGTGCACATGAGCATCAAAGTACCAAAGTGATGAGAGATGCCATGGCATGCTTGGGATTACAATTCTGGCTGATGAAGTTGGACAGTTTACCATCTCATGAGGCAAGGCTAATAAGCGTAATTATGGCTTTTGTCTTTGTAGTAATCTCTTAGGCAATTTGTGTGGGGAGGTGAGCACAGTACAAATCATGCCAAGAATACTTGCTGCTTTCTGTAGTTCCCTTAAATCCCACTGAAGCTGGAATCTTCAGACTCTGCTGTTTAGACTACTAATCAAGTTTCTCTGCATTTATAATTTGGGAGCTCAGTGAAATTCACCTTGTCCCATTTATGAGACTGTGGTGACTATTATCAGATATAAATTAAGCATATTAAAGTAATCCTGATAATAACTTATGTTAAGGTCTACAAATAAATGCAATTCATTGTCTAAACTGCATCTCTTAAGCTATTGCTGACCCCAGTGCAAGAAGAAATACCTGAGCTAGTCTTGCATACTTGCAATAGTTAATCATAATTTAATTTTTTCTCTCTTTCTTGACAAGATGTTTTATTAAGCAAATGCAAGCAAGTTACAAAGACAGATAGCCATGTTTCCAGTAAAAAGAATAAGACTTGGTAACAGTAAGCTTTAGCATCTTCATGAAATAACAGTAATGGCTGTGTGATATTTGTGACACTCTTCAACATCTGAACTCAGCATTCTCAAATTCCCTTTCTTGGTTCAGTACAAAACAACTGTGTCAACTCTAACACAGCTCTGGATCGATCAAAGTACATCAACCTCCATCCAAGAATGAGCATCTGCGGATTTTCTCTCTTGTGATCATTTATTTGTGGCTTTTATTTTTTCATCTTGTACCTTCAGTAACTGGTATGTTTGACAACAGATACACAAAATCTGACACACTGGGAAAAGATCTTCAATTTTGCCATTTGAGAGATTTAAGACTGTGACAGAGTCTGAAACACTCTGTGTGTTCTCTGAGACTGCTCATATTCTTGCCTCCTTCCCTCCAGCCACTTCCCTCACAAAACGTTTACAACTTCTCATCAGAGGACAATCCGTTGTGTAGGTCACTGTCCCAGAGCCCATGCTCTATAGGTCTGCCATGACCTATACATGGTCCTCGGGAACTCAGCATTGGGAGGGAGAAAACATTGAATAAATAAAAATAATATCTATTACTACTAGATATTGAAATGAGTGAGTCCAGTTGCCTGATTAAATGTCTTTATGAAGAGCCATTATTCTTTATTCCCTTGCTTCTTAGCTTTATTCACCATTACAGGCTGTAGACAAAATGGATGTGTTTGTTCTGACAGGAAAAAAATTAAAGTTTCAGACATTATTCAAGTAAAGTGAAAATATGGAATAAATTATATGCGAGAATCAAAATGTAAGTCTACCTGTGGCTGTGGAATATAAGTGAATATGTGATATAAAAAGAATGAGTACGTACCATCATATGTAAATGACTTTTGTGTAAAAGTAAATACATCATTATAAAATGTAGGTATTAATAACTTGACACATTCATACATAGTGTATAAAATATAATATTACTACAAACATTAATTGCATTATTGTGTAAACTCTATATTTACCATGTGTAAATGAATGGCTCCAATAAAATAAAACTATATTAGTTATGTGCAACACCCACTTAAGTTTAATTCTAAAGTACACACAAAAATATAGAAAAATAAGTCAATAATGAGGGCCTCTGAGGGATTTGTAATTTTTGTATTGAACTGAACTAATAGAGTAATTCGAGGTTCAGTGAACTACAGCCCATGGTCCAGATCTAGGCAGCTGTCTGCTTTCGTAAATAAAATTTTATTGGAACACAGCCACACTGGTTCATTTATGTGCTATCCGAAGCCGTTTCATTGTTACAATACACAGTTCAGTAGCTGTAACTGAGTTAGTACAGTTCCCAAAGCCAAGAACACTTCCCGTCTGACCCTTTACAAAGAAAGTGTGATGAAGGCCACAGTATTAACTGTGGGGTATTCATCAGGTGATTAAAGTTCTTCCTAGTCACATTTTCTTAATGCCTCCTAAAGAAGGATGATAAAGAGTAACAGATATTTAAGAAGGTATGTTAATAATTTCTTAAGTGATCAAAGTAATTGGAGTAAAATATAATTATGACACAAAAGCCTGAATAATTCAAGTGGCTGCTGAAGTACTTTGGCCTTAATCTTATTAGAACTCTCAAGATAAATTCAAACAAACAGCACTGGAAAGTGACCCGAGCTCAAATATGTGTGCAGCAGCTTGATCTGCTAGAAGAAAATACCAAAGCCTGGGTCAGATAAACAGACTGTTCTGGCTCCCAGTTCTGGTCCAAACTACAAGTCCAAACTGGTGACATCTTTTCCTGGCTTATAAAATGGATGCCCACTGTATCTTCACATGCCAGAAAGAGAATTGTCTCCTAGTATGCTCTCTGTCATTATTATTCCAAATCTACTAAGCCTATTGGGTTAGAGAGCCACTAAAATTACCTTATTCGACCCTAATTACTTCCCTGTTTCTTTTTAATAACTGTGTGTGCTGACACAGTTGCACTGGGAGTTAGAGCTTCAACATACTAACTTTAGAGGAACATAGGTCCATAAGGAATCATGCTAGACTGTTTGATATATATATATCGAGAGAGAGAGAGAGAGAGAGAGAGAGAGAGAGAGAGTTGGTTTTGCCCACTAGGAGAATTTGCCTCATCAAGTTTCATGCCATTTGCCAGGTAACTTTATTAATATTAATAAAAATTGACAGGGTGTATCTCAAGCCAAATGATCCTAAACATTACCAACTACCAATTGCTTTACACCTCGGTGAATATTCTCCAGTCTGTAAAATAAAAAGAATTACTAAACAATTTAAAATCTAAAAACCATTCTGTATTGTTGAGGGCGCACACTGGGTCTCTCATGAATAGTTTTCTGTATGAAGACTGAGCCTACAAGGGATAAAGGAAATCCAATAAAGAATGCATCTAAGTAATAAACCATTAAAATTCTCCAACTGAAAAAAATTGCATTTGGGACTCACCCTCACTTAAAATTATCCTTTAAAATGGTTCTGGACTATCCAGACGGCTTCCTTTATAGCCACCATGTTGGATTTGTTCTGCCTGTGTGCTACAGCTTCCCACACAGGTTAAGGTTTGTCTTATTTATAGTTATATTTTACATCTAAAAGTACATATGAAGCACGTGAAAATTCTCAAAGAGAGCAAGAGAAGATTTTAGTACTAAAATGGGTCAGGAGTAGGACATTTCCACCTGAAATTTCCCAGAAACTTTGTGTAGAACCCCTGGATCTTCCAGTGTCATAATGGATAAAGCTGTAAGTTTAAAACTTTGAAAAATAGTAGATTTTATGAAAAAAGTCACCTTCAAGATGATCACAATACTGTATATCATTTTTTTCCAAAGATGTTTTTTTTCTTTCTGGTACTCACCCGCAAATGTCCCTCCAACCTGAGTATGAACAATATGATCAGGCTGCACTTCCTTCCGTCAACAAACTGATAGCACGGCAACCCTCATTAAAGATTCCAAAGCACCTCATCTATGTGATTAGAAGCATAAATCATACAGTATGAGCCAGGCACAGTAGTGTACATCAGTGCTCAGGTCCGTCAAGTGACTAGAGTTGAAGGACTGTAGGTACCAGGATAGGACAGCTTAAGCTACATAATGTGATCCTGTCTCAAAAATGAAGAGAAGCCTAGGCTTGCAGCACAGTGGTTGGTAAAGCACCCATCCAACCGATCTATGTTGGTTAAACATAGAAAATGCCCTCGATTTGATCCCTAGCACCACAAGGTAAACAAACTAACCCATGAATTAATTTTCCATCAACCTTTAATAAGATTTTAAGACCTTAATATGCAAACACTAAGTGGATGATGGCCTGATTATAATAACCACCCCCGGCTCCTAAACCTGGGAAATACTGAATCCCTGTGTATGTTCAGAATGGAAATATCTGAAGGGTCCTGTCGCAAGAACAGTGAGCCAAGGAAAAGAAAAGGAACGTATTTTGAATGTGTCTCTGTAATAGAGCATTTTGCTTCAATCAACTTCTAGATGCTTAACCCTCATTTACATAACAACCTCTCAGGCTGGGTTCCTTGAAATGAAACTAATTTGCAAAGCCTTCTGATCTTAATATAAGCTATTTTTGCTCTAAAGTTTACGGGAATGGTCACCTCTTGCTGAAAATCGCCTGATTGGCAACTACTGTCAGCAGTAATCCTCCTCTAGACTTTAATGAAATGCTCTTCCCTTTCTCCAGGGCTTTGGATCCCAGTTCGCCTCTAATTAACTGCAGATTGACCAATGGGCAGTGAAGGAAGCCATTCACTTCAAGAAGAGGATTATTGCAGCCATTATTCTGTTCCAAGTACAGCTGTTCTGTTTAGAAAATACAGAAAATAGGGGCTGAAGAGATGGCTCAGCAGTTAAGCTCTTACAGAGGATGTCCTGTGATTCCTAACATTGAGTGTGGTCCGCAATCACCTGGAAGTTCAGCTCTGCATGAGCTGACACCTCTGCCTCCGTGTGCGCCATACTCACATACACACACACACACACACACACACACACACACACACACACACACATCATTTTAAAAATAAAACAAACATCTTTGTAAAATAAGCTGAAAGAAAATGTAAATTATTTCTCTTGTTATGTTTCAGAGAACCAAGAAAGAGAAAGCAAAGCATAAAAAGGTTCATTCCCTCTATGTACCATTACAGGAGAATTAGTTTGTGTAGCTTGTCAAAGTCCTCAAAACTATAGTTTGTCAGGAACCAGTGGTAAGATTTCATTTGAAGTCCCATTGTAATACAAAAACTTTTATTGGTTCTCCTTTCAAAACATATCTGGAATCTGCTCACTTCTTATCACTTCCCTTGCTGTCAGTTTGATTCAACACGGGGTTATTTCTTGGTTTGATGTGTCAGAGTCTCTCTGCTCTGGCCTTCTCTCCTTTCAATGGTCTTTTCTGCATGAGACAGTCAATACAATTACCTAGCAATGTTACACCAGATCACAGTTGACACACTGCCTCATCCTGGGTGTGCGTACTCTCACCCCTGTGCTGAATGCCTAAGCCCATAAAATGGTAAGAACTAGAATTGGGCCTAGAGAGTCTAACATTTAGATGAGGTCTTGAAAGTAGGATACACCTGATGAGAACCAGATATCGGAATACTTGCCTTCTCTTGACCATGCGAAAACAGCAAAAAATGGAGGCCATCTGTAAATCAGAATAGAAGCCCAAAGTAGAGCCCGGCCACCCCTATGTGCAACCTATTTTTAAATTTTCATTTTATAAAAATGTTTGAAAGTAAATTTCTATTAATTGAGCCATCCAATCTCCGGCAGTTTATTATGGTCTCCCAAATACAATACCCTTACTCAATATGAAAGTGTGTGTCTTTCAATAGCCATTCAACCAGATCTTTCACCATCTTCCGGTTACCTCTAGGATGTCATCCTGTGTGAGCTATAGCCACTGTACTTTGCTCACACTGGTCTCCTTGCTACTTCTCCAGAAGGCCGGACTCACCCCTTCCTTAGTTGTCTCTCTTTCATATATTGGCACAAGTAACATCATATTAGCAAGGTCACTCTCCCACATAAAAGGAAATATTCCTCTCCTAGCAACACATCAGACCCTTTCTTCTCTGTTCCACTTCCTCATAACTATCAATCTACATGTGTACATGTCTGCTTTTATCCCCATTAATATGTAAACCCAATTGAAGACTGTTATATACTTTATTAACAGTGATGGTAATTTTCATATACCAAGTAGAATAGTATTGAATACCTAACAGAAACTCAACAGATATGTATCAAATCCGTGAACAAGTACTGTTTCCTTCTTAAGAACAATGAGAAATGATGGACAGATAGATGGTGACTTTATTTTAGATTATGAAATATCCTCAATCCAAACTTCAGTTTTTAAGAGTCTCACCATTAGAATACCATCATAAAACTAATTGGTCATTACTTCTTTGGGAACAAACATACTCATTTTGAACTAACAATTTGTTTATATGGATTTTTAAGAAAACATTGTGAAAAAACCGTAGATAAGCCATATTGCATCTTTTGTATTTACCAAAAGAAGATATTCTGTACAGTACATTACTTTTATTCCTTTGTTTAATAAGCTCAAAAACCACACCACTTTTACATTAGACAAAGAGTCCCCTATTCTTTCAAAGAAAGAAGCTGGCATCTACCTATTTATTTATAAGCATTGATTTGGTGCCTACTTTGGACAGTGCACCATTCTATGCAAATGGATTAGATCAATGAATACACTTAAAAGAAAATAGCCTGTTCTCTTAAGGACTTCATTCCAGGAGAGAAGGAAGGGAGAGATCAGATACACTCAGAAAAGGAAATAAATTACACAAAAATGAAATACATGGTGGGTGAATATGGGAGGAGCTAGTGAACAGCGGTGAAGTGTAGAGGGAGACGGGGAGTGATCACCATGGTTATATTGAAGTAGAAGAGCAGATCTCACACAGAAGCACTTTCGTTGTGTACATATCTATGGGGAAAATCTCCAAATTGGAAGAAGTCCTTAGGTTGGATTGGGTTTGGTTTGTTAGAGGAAGAAAGTAAACAAGAAAAGAGTAATAAACACAGAAACCATCGACTGCAAAGAAGTAGGGGATGAGAAATGAGTGTCAGAAAGGGGGCAGATCATAAAGGGTCTCCCAGGCCAAAGGAGCACTGGGATGAATTCTTTGAGCAAGGTGAGTCTTTGGGATGTTGATCAGCCAAGTGTCATTGCCAGAGAACTCTAATACTCTTTGTGGTAAGTCTGTACACATACTTTACGGCTCAGGATGTAGTTATAACCCAAATAGCCTGTCATAAATGAAAAGTGTATTTAATACACGTAACCTACAGAACATAGGAGTAGCAACTGTCTGCCCTCAAGATTTCATGCCTGACTGGAACTGTGTCTCAGAACTACTCTCCAGAGTCTCAAGAATATCAAGCAATATATTGTTACCCCAGGAAAATCTAAACATTCCATGCATGGTTTCGGCTGGAAGCATACACTTTTTGTGTCATCCTAAAGTTGAAGATGGTTATGGTGGGCAACTGTAAGTCAAGCATTGTCTGTAAATTCAGCTACCATCTTCTCATAACATTTAACAGTAACTTATATTGAACAGTGTTTCTTCTTGTTACTTTGCTTAAGATAGGGTTTCACTAAGCAGACCAGGCTGGCCCAATTTCGCAATTCCCCCTGCCCTAGCTTCTCATGGATTGAACTCATTACCTAAGCTGGAGAACATGAAGCTTAGAAGGAGAGGAGTCACAAAGATGACTCGTGAGAAAGCAGCAGGTTATAGAATTTAGAAATGTGCAGCCACATGGAGTTATTGAGTTTAGATGGGTAGGAATAGAAGATTGGTCCAGGTTGTTTTCAAAGTGCCTTAAAGTCAGGAGTTCATATTAAGCATGATAATTTTATTATTCTCACTGGGCATCTGCAATACTGTGATATCTCTCTCTCTCTCTCTCTCTCTCTCTCTCTCTGTGTGTGTGTGTGTGTGTGTGTGTGTGTGTGTGTGTGTGTGTGTGTGTGTGTGTGTGTGTTTCCATGGTTACATGGTCATAACTCCCTTCCCAGGGCAGGCATAGCAACTACAAGTTCTCTTTCCCAAGGCAAGTCATAGAAAATATAATTTTTGCCCACATTTCAGTGTTGGGAGAAAACATGAAAATGTTCTGTGTCCTATCTTGTCTGCTAACAGATAAAATGACTTCATTCAGAAGGGGTCCAGTACCATAATGTGGAAGAAGGAATGTGGTATACAGAAGCCCCCCCTCCAAAAAATTAATCAGATAGGTCCTGTTGAGTTCCTCTGGCCAGTTTATTAGCATTAAAACAGACTCTCTCTTTTGCCCAATCATATTTCTATACAACTGTTAGGAGTCAAACACATTTATGTAATGAATTCTGTATAGAAACAAATAGAACTTCAGGACAGTTAAACACTAGTGGACCCTTGGAGGGTGCTGGGACCTGAGAAAGCTACTACTACAGAATCGATTGCTCACCTACTGGTGAGAAAAATACTCACACAACAGATTGGGCAGCAGGGAAAACAGAAGTAATCTCTGTCAATTATCTGTGCAAGCAGAAAAAACAAAACAGCATTTTATCTTGACTCTGCTCTTGTCCTATGCCATCCAGTGCAGCTAGTTGCCAGGTAGAAAGTAAAAAAGAGAGACTTGAGAGGAACAAGTCTGAGATGTAAAACTAGATGTCATTTGTATCATCAGATCATTTTGGTGTTTGTAAGACTGGATAGAACCAGAAAATGAGCCTCTACCAGAGAGCGTAACAAAGAAAGAGATATCAAAGTTGACTCCTGGAACACACAACTGTTAAGCAGCTACGAAGATTTCAAGGAGCAAAGGAATGGAATGAGAACAGAATAAAGAAAAATGTGTGGTCCAAAAAGACAGACAAGCATGAGAAAGTGAAGTTGCATCTCAGGGAGTTAGGAAGAACACTTGTGTCAGATGCTGCTGATAAAGACTAAAACCTGATGTTGGGGAATTTGCAGTGTGGGAGCATTAGTGAACTTGGGACGTTTCTGTGCAGGGTTGAGGGCAAAAGGCTGATGCAGAATACGCTCATGAAAGACAAGAAAAAGAGAAAATAGTGCCCAGGCACATAGGAAATCCTTTCAAATCAGGTTAGCTGTATGTGGAAGGAAAGAAATAGATCTGCAGTCAGAGTGAGTGAACTTGGAGTTAGCAGAGCTGAGAAAACTGCACCATATTTTTAATGCTGATAGATAGAGAGCCAAGAAAAAGAGAAAGCTGAACTTTAGGGAGAACCAAAGAACGGCTAAAATGATGTCTTTGAGCAGGTGAGAGAAGAGAATTAGAGAGACACCCACCTCTTCCAGACCAGTACATGTTACTCCTGGTCATCATGGTGAGCAAGTCTCAGAGTATATGGCAGAAGGCTTATGCAATAGTGAAATCTATAATCGCTGGAAAGTTATTTCCTAACCTAAGTCAAATATCTCTGCTCAGATAAGTCAAACAATGTGTTGGAGGCCTCATCAAAACATGTTTAGGAGAAATTTCATAGTTGTGAATGTCTGAAACTCTTAAACCTCGGGAAGAAGTCGGGAGGGGAGGGATATCAAGCACATAGAATATGTAATAACACTGTCAAGTCGGTAAAAGAATTTTCGAGAAGTTTTTTTTTTTTTTTAAATTGGCTTTGCAGTATTTAGTGCAAGATGCTCCAACTTGTTCCCATTGTGGAATACAATGTATAAGTAACTACTCAATAAATGCCTGCTGAATTAATTAAATTCAGCCTAACGGTTAGTTTGTGTTACATTAAATCCTTCACCTTGTATTATGGCTTGCTTGTTTATAATGTAATAATCCTGTGTATCATTCCCACCAAAATGCACTGTTTTCATTGATTTCTTTCATCTTTAGTATTTTTGTTTATGTTTTATTAGTGGTTAAATATCATAAATAGTGAGTATCATATAGAAGTTCTGTTTGTTAGTATAGTACTGGAAGTATGCAGCATGTAATAGCTACAAAATAGCTTAACAAGAGCAGTTAAATGGCCATATTATAGAATAATTAATGAAGGAATAAAATGCCCTGTTAAATTGTGCTAAAATAATTGTTAAATGTTGGAATAACGGTGTCTATTTTAATAGGATTTGGTGTTGCTTTCACACAAATGGTTGTCAAAATGGGACGTAGGAACATATAAAACACTTCCTACTGAAAGAAATTATAACTATCCTTTTGGTGTACAAGAAAAATTACCTGATCAAGAGCTTCTTCAAAATAAATTATCTTCATAAAATATAGACTATGCTTCCTATATTTCAAAAAAGGTAGAGAAAGCTGTTTGAAGCCTCAGTTCCCAGTGATACTTGGGAGAGTGAAAAGCAAGGCTCTGTGGTAGAAAACTCCCTAAGAAGACACTAATCTCCCTAGCCCACAAAGGACCAAAATAGATTCTACCCCAAATCCACAAAATTGAGCAGTTACGATATGCCATCTATCCCATTGTAGAAACATGTTGACTCTGTCATTTTGATTCATAGATTCATAGTCCACTGCATAGATGGAGTTCCTCTTCTACACAGTTCTCAAAATAATCCCCTCTCTTTCTTTCCCACCTTTAATTAAACTCCAATCTCTTTTGACAGAATTCTTAGAGGAATTCTGACTGAAAGATGCATTCTGAGAAGCAAGTCAAGTTCCACACAATGAGGTCTAAGATTTTATCCTACAAAGCAATAATTACAGAAGGACTTTAACCAATTATGCACATTATACTAATTATTTACCTTTTAAAATGGTAAAGAAAGAAAAGTCATACTTATAAAAGTATCAAAATAACCCTCAATTAAACTGAGTCTTACAATTAATATGAATTGATATATTGTATAGTTATAATACTAAATTAAAAAGAACTATATTCACCACTTAAAAACAAATGTCACAAGAGGTAAAATGTTTAGTAGTCTATACAAATGAAGAAAATGTAATAACCTATACTGTTAATATATTTCAAAATACACATGTGTGTACATGTTCCAACTACACCATGAAATGTTTCATAAGGTTTTATTCCTTACAAGTAGCAGATCAACATTTTTCGCTCATCCACACTGTAATCAAAACATATGTCAGGTCTGGAGAGATGGCTCAGTAGGCAAAAGACTGCATTCGAATACGAAGATCTGAACTAGAGCCCCAGACCCATGTGGAAAAAGAAAGCCAGCTGTGGTGAGTATCTGTACTCAGAGTGCTGGGGAGTCGGAGACAAACAGATCCCTGAGGCTCACTGGCCAGCCTTGATGAACTGGTAAGCGTCAAGCTCCTGATTAAACAGAATACCAGAAATGAAATAAACTAAGGAAAATGATGTTTTAATAAGAGGGAATCATTAGGCAAGTTTTCTGTCTCAAAATCAGGATGTAGAGTTACCAAGAAACCATGCCTGATATTGACCCCTGGCCTCCACATGCATTAGCACTGTGTGCACGCACACACACACACACACACACACACACACACACACACACACACACACATGCAAAAACAGAAAAATCAGGTATGTCTATTATTTCATAAACAAAAAACGATCATTCAAATTGGAATTTCTTGTCCCAGAACTCTAATAATAAAATTTATCCTACTACTCAGCTATCCCATTCTAGAAAATGTGTTCTAATTAGTGTGGTTTACAGAGTCCCAGGTATGCATGGGCACCTGCCTTCCCCAATCCTCAGAATGATCTTTCTCCTTTCTTACCCACCACTCTCCTTTGGCTTCTCATAAAGAAGAGGCTTCTCTGTAATCCTTTCATGGGTATAACACTGAGCTCAGACCTTTCATTTAAAGAGGTATTAAATATTAACTTTTAAGACAAAGCACTGGATTCTATTTTATGCTTTGTGGGTATCAAATTTACTTTCATCTCCGTAAATACTGTATTCTCTCCTCAACATACCCACAATAGAAAATCTTGTGGCAAAATACCGTGCTCCCTCTACAATCATCGCATTCCGTGCTCCTTCTACAATCATTGCATTCCATCCCGGGCAGGTAATGAATTCCCCATGAAGGCTAATGTGCTGTGCCTTGAAAAGAAGCAATCAAGCAAACTCCTTAACGAAACATCGATTTACAAATTACAGAGCAGCAGCAAAGGGAAACAGAAGACTCTCCGCCATAATTAATTGAAACCTAAATAGGGTGAGTAACAAAATATTGTGCCAGTCATTTTATCTGCCATCTAATTAACTTATAAACATCTATGATGAAAACACATTTGCAAGAGTTGGGTATGTCTTCATGGCATTGCCAATGTGATTTTTTCAAACTTGTTTCTTCAGTTGTTCTTTCCATGTTTCTTGCAATAGCTATGTATGATTACTTTTACTAGGAAGAAATTAGCAATGCTAGCTAACATATTACTCCACTGATGGATAATTTGCCTTATTAAAGTGATGTATACTTTAATCCATGAGTTTTGAATATTCTCAAAAGTTGTTTTTAACAGAATTTCAGTGTCATAGTGTCACATAGCCTGAGTTTGAATTCCTAATTCATTCATTATTATTCACATGATCCATTCACAATATTCAGTTACCAAATCCCTAAATTTCTTTCTCTGGAAAATTAGAAAATAATAAATACTACTTCAAAAGGTCATGATAATAACTAAATGGGTAAAAATGTACAAATCTCTTAAGAATAACTCACATTTCATAAATATAAACACAGTTGCCATTTTGTTATTATTTATATGATCTATTTGTAATGTGAAAGAAGCAAAATCTCTACATATCTCATACAAATGGTTTTAATTACTCAATTTAGAGATCTTAAAACAAATCATACTGTGTGCACTGTTGGCTTAAAAATGATAAATAAATAGCTTTGTTTATCAAGGAGAATAAACTGGCATCCTCATCTAACAAGAAACAGTAGATTCCTGTAAGGAACTCTCCCATATGTTACTTGGGGTGAAAACTCAATGCTTTGATGTATCAGCTCACATGAGCTGCAGCACAGCCAACAAAGTGGAACTATCCAGCCTTAGTGATGAATCAGAGCATACGTGAGACGTTTGGAAATAATATATTGAAATGTAGAACAGAGCAAAATTGCTTCAAAAATTAAAAGAAGTTTTAAAAAATCCCAAGCCTCATATAGCGGCTTATGCCTGCAACCTTAGGACTTGGGATATTGAAGAAGAGAATCGCAGTGAGATTGGACACTGCCTGGACTATATGGTGTGGTCTAGATCTGCTTGGACTCTCAAAGAGCTGGGGGGAAGGGAAGGCCAGCTAACCACAGCCTCCTGAATCTGCATTATCTTCTACTCCACTGCACCCAGAGCAGAATGCTCTTTCCTCACTCTCCCGCTTGAATGTTTGCCTCTTGGCCACTTCAAAGACACCATAAAGCTCTAAATTCAAACTCTAGGCACTTTGATCCCTCGGATCATAACTCGTGTCATGTGATTTCACCTGGGCTCACTTTTTCATTCTCTTGAACTGATATCTAAACACTTCCAAATAAATACTTCCATGAGAAAAGCTATAATTAATTAATTTTTAAAAGCCTCAGTCTCTCGTGCATGCCATATCTAGCCCTCATACACTTCCCAAACTTCTCTTCTGGTTATTTATTAATGTTGATTGACTGATTGATGGATTTGAATCAGGTATCACAACATAGCCCAGGTAGCTTCAAACGTGTCATCCTCCTGCTTCAGCCTCTTTCATGCTGGAATCACTGAAGGGTGCCTGTGGGGCAGTAGTCTGTGGCAGGCAATCTGACACCCGGTTGAGCACAAGTTAGAAATTCTGGGAGACCCCATGAAATTTTCACGAGGGACCTGATTATGTTTTTGGCCAACGCTCCTGGAAGACTCCTGTAAAACAGTTACAGCTTTCACAACCCCTGTATAGAGAGAGGCCTGGCATGTAAGATTTGTCATGTAGAAAGCAACTCTGAGTCCTCCCACAAGCATATGAGACACTACAAAGTCCCCAGACAAAGCCAATGGAAAGTCTCGGTTGCCAAACCCCTGACCCCTCCCAAACAGTATACCAGACCATCCCGACCTGAGTAGCGCTCTCTCTCTGCTCCACCTGCCTGCCCTGCCCGCTCCCACATGTGCCCACTGGCTGCCTGCCATCCAGAAGGAATAAAGGTGCAAAACTGCTCCAGTGTCCAAGAGCCTTTTGTCCAATGAGCTGTAACACTTTCGGCCCCAAAAGAGATCCGCTCTCTGGGCCAAGTGGTGGGGCGTGCGCTCACAGCAGCAGCGGGAATCTGCGACCAGAACCTGACTTGGTGCTGGGCAGCAGGTGCTGAGAAAGAACAGCATCTTGGCTGGAGGGACCGGGACCAGGACACTCTGTCCCCGCTTGCGCTCCCTCCCCCTGCCAAGGCCCAACAGGTGCCAATGTACCCAATATGTTAGCTATTTAAATGATTATCTCCAACTGATCAGCTGTATTTATTACTAATTGGCTTGCTGTCCATCTTCACCTGGTAGAATGAAATCTCTAGGAGAGCAAGGAGTTTTGCCTATTTTAGTCGCTATAGAATTTTCATCATATGAAAAAAATTACTATGGCAGGCTCTTACTAAATACACACAAAATGAATGAGGGAAGGAAGGTAGGCTAGAATGGGCCTCAGAAACAGTTTCTAATAAATCTGAAGGGTCAATATACAGGCATCATTAACACAGGCTGGGTTCGTGAAAAAAATATTTACTTAAAGTACAATTCATAATATAGGATGGAAGGTGAGAGTTTGTCAAAAATGATTCTGTGACTGGGGATTCTTACGTAAAGCATATTTAGAGAGTGTACTTACAAACCCATTAGCATACACATCTACAGACACAGGAAATAAGTAGACCTTTACAAGAAATTTCATAAAGCACCCTGAGCTGTGGGTAACTCCCCTCGATATATAAAAAGGAGTGTGCTGGGGTAAGTCAAATCATTCAATTACATACACCATAAGGTTAGCTTAACAAGTAGGAGCAATGGTGAATAAAGCTTTTTTTTTCCCCTCCAGATGAAAGCCTGCATGGTTCAATTGTGAGTGAAAAGGGAAAGCAGAAATGAATCCTGCTACAAGCTGACAGAAACATGGAACCCCCTGAAGTTATAAATTGAGTTTCTCTGCTAATTACTGGTCTGATGGGGACAGAGAAAGATCCACATTTTATTTCTCTTGCTGAAACTTGCAACACAAGCACTCCTGAATTTTACATTAGGGTCAAGCTGGGAAGTTCCCAGTTACTTAGTGTAGATAACAGCACCACATCCCATGCAAATAAGGTCAGGCAGTCTTTCCTGCCTTGGGTGACTACCAGTGAGATTCCAGTGAAACAGATTCTAAAAGGAAGTAAGCCTTTTGAAAAGGAAGAGGACACAGATCCAATTTGAAATAAAACTCTGTAAATGCAGGGCAAATATTCACGAAAGACCTCACAATTTAGCAATACAGTTCATTAAAACAGAATGCCATGTCCATGATGACAATGTCAGCTTTCCAACTACTTTCTCAACTATTCATTATATGGCCAATAAAGCTACTCAGCAGGCAGGTACTTTAATGAAACAGCCCCATTCTCCAGGGAGGAGAACGTGCAGTTCAAACTCATATTTTTGATCAAATAAACACTTTATTCTTCCCAACCCAAAAAAAAAAAAAAAAAAAAAATGTATCTTGTGTGGATTCGGACAAAAAAGGAAAACAACACTGGGGAAGAAAATTGGTGACAGGGGGTTGAGTGGGGAACAAAGAGCTGTTATGACATCACATCCCTTCTGAAAAGGCCAAGTAACTTCAACACTTCTAATGCCTATGTGCACCCTTTCTAATGTCCTGGAACGTTCTAGTTCATTTCCTGCCAAAAGCACAGCCTCATTCAAATTAGAATAATACATTAATGTGTTTATTCACAGGACCAACAATTACTGAACACATTTGCTCTGCAAAAGGAATACATACAAGAACATTCCATTATTATAATAATTTCCATTATTACCAAGTTTCTCTTCTGTCGCTTTTTTATTAGCTTAACTATGTTCTACGAATACAATCTTAAAAAATAATCTAAAGGAAAGCCAATTCATTAAGATTTGACATATACCAATTTGGAGAGAACAAAGTTATCCATGTTAGCTCTGTGTACAATTTTACCTACTTATAAGAGTCATACGGACCTGGGTGTCTCAATGCTAGAGAACACCTTCAATCCCCTTATATGGAATGAGCTCTAATTGCATCTACCCACATGGTCATTGTAGTTATTAAGCTTGATTTTTGGCAAGTACCTTTATAGAATGTACTTAACAAATTGTAACTATTTAGGTTTTTTGGTTTTGTTTTGTTTTTGTTTTTTTAAATTCTGACTCACATAATGCCTTCCATAATTCCCATGAGCACTTACTGGCAAGACTCCAGAACATTAATCTTATTTTACCTCTTAAAAGTAAATCATTTTGTACTCATCATCTCTAAAAATATAAATCTTTGAATTTTTATGCTGTAGGATGCCTCAACTAGTGATGAAGAAGAAATTCCACCTTCCAGGAGTCCTTCCAATAAAATAACCAAGAAAGTCTTACCTAGTTTTGGCAAAGAATAGGGCACTTTAAAGTAGTCTTCATAAAATTCTATTAATCTCTTTGTAATGTGGAGAGCATAGTCCCCGGATCCTCTTCTGATAGCGTCGGGTCTTGCATATAATCGGACCTAATTAAAAATATATATAAAAGTTACTTTAGCCTTTTGGTACTTGAGTTTTATTTTCCCTGAACATATGAATCTGCACAAATCACTCTGGATAGTATAAAAATTAAACATGGTTCTTGTTTATATATCTAAACACATTGTGGCAAAAGAGTCAAATTTAAACAATTGACGTGGCCAAGTAGAGCAAGTCACAGATTACTCACTTTCCAGGATGACATAGAAACGATTTTTATACCTTGCACCAAAATAAATATTCTAAGTTATCACTTACATATGCTTGCTAGAGATATGAAGGCATGGTGGATTAGTATAATGGATCCCTGGCTCAGCAAGAGAGAAAACTCATGGTCTGTTATGACATACTGCACCGAGCTTTGGAAGAATTTGGAAGATAGGAAGTGTGTGTGTGTGTGTGTGTGTGTGTGTGTGTGTGTGTGTGTGTGTGTGTGTGTGCTTATATCTTACTTATGCTTCCTTTTTCTCATCCTTGTGCCTTTGAAATCAACTGTTTTTATTCCAAATTCATAAAGTAAGAACAGAAAACTTTTCATGTACATAAGCAACCACCACTCGGGAAAGCTGTCTGCACCTGCTCCTAAATTCAAAACTAGCTGATGTAATTCATATTTTTAACACAATCTGGGCGCTTATTATTGATTCCTAAAACAAGCATCATAAATTATCTAGTCCTTAGCCAAAATAAAAAAGTCCCAAAGTGAGAAACATAAAACTGAACAAAGCCAACAATCCTATAGAAAAGGTTAAAATGAGATTAGTTTTCATAAAGCTTTCATAAAGCTATCCAGCATCTTTCCTTCCAAAGGCTAAATCTATTTCTCACAGATGTGGTCCCTAATCCTCATATCAATTCTATGAATAAGAAGCATGCATTTCATGCAGCAGTAGAAAGGATTGCATCATGGGAGTTGGATTTTAGTCCTACTCTGCCACTAACCAAGCTGGGGGATACTGAACAAATCATTTAACCTCTTTGGGCCTTATTTATAAAGTGATGGTGTTGGCCACCAGCTAGTTCCTAAAGTGCTTTTCAGTTCTAAAACACATTACCTCCAATCTCATTTTACAAATAAGGGAGTCTGTGTTCTTTTTAAATCACTACAAAAAAATAAGTGGTTTACTCAATATACCAAAATGGATATTTATTTTTAACAATAAAACAAAAGAAGCTGTATTCAGTTTTAATGTAAAAATTGATTATACAATTAGCTCTCTATTAGCCCAGCCTAAAAGAGAACAGAGATGTATAGTCAGAAAGTATAAGGTGGTTACAAGGAAAATACATTCTGTCTTCATGTTGAAAAGGCATGTAATTTAATAAGGTACCTGCTAAATTCAATAGCAATTGTTTACTTAAATTGCAAACTACTTACTCCCTATCAACAAAATCAAGTGGAACATTTAGTTGATCGCCATCAACAGTCTTGACTGGAAATTGTATAAAACCAAAAGCTATCAGGACAGACCATGCCCAGCAGTAGAACCTGTCACTCTGAGAGGCAGTAGGTACCCTGCCATGACATCAACTCTTTACAAACATGGAATGCCTTATACAAAGTTCTCCAAAAAATGAAATCCCTCAGAGAAAATGCAAACATAATTGATTTAGATAGAGAGGCTCTCAAAACTGTGACTTCAGCACATGGGAGACTCACTGTATTCATGAGCTCACAGAAGCCATGTTTACCTGTCCAAGATCAAAGCAGGCAACAACTCAGAATGGAATGGAAAGAGGTTTGTGAGGGGCTATAGGTAGACGAGTTACTAAATTAAAGAACAGAAAGGGGGTAAGTAAAGTTGCAAGGATAGAGTAATGGGGGTGGAGTATGACATTCTCAAAAAAATAATAAAACATTAATAAAATTGCAAACTAAGTAAATGAATGCATACTAATTTCAAAGGCACTTACAGGCAGAGATGGCTTATAAGGGAGTGAGGTAAACAGAATAGGGGAAGAAAAAGCAAGCAAGCAAGGAGATGGGAGCTGTATATATCAATGAAAGTGAAGACAGAGGCTGCACACTGGAAGCATTCACCAGAGACCACTGGTAACTGTTCATTATGCATTCATTCAATCACAAGACTGTTTATTTGGCACTATTTTTACACCAGATCTAAGATTAAGCATTTTCCACTTCCTAGTCTGGATCACATGCTGTCTACCTAATCAACGGAGCCACAGAACATAGAAAAACAATGTCTGTGCAATGACCATCCTCAAAGACCCTCTCAGTAATTAGAAGTGAATGACAACTAGTGATAGGTGCTGTACAATCGATAAACTACAAATCTCAGATGGACACTGAGGAAAGATGAGGTTTTTAGAAAGACCCTGGCAAGTAACTGATAAATTGATATTGCATCTGTGGCAGAGACTACTGCAATGTGATATAAGAAGGGTCACTGACTTAACATTTAGGCAGCACCGTTGATTTAGGTAGAAACACAATCATGTCTGTCAATCAAGCCTACTACTTAGTCAAGCATTCTGTAGAGCCAAGCAGGAGAAACACAGCTAAATCAATCTGGTTGTCAAGATTTGATGGAAATAATCCAACTTGAATGAGAAGACAAACCAGACACATGCTGAACACAATGTCTTCATTCTCTGGTTCAGACATTTATTGCAGGCCTGCTGTGTTTCAGGCATTGTACTAGGGAATAGAAATAGAACAATAACCCTTACTACAAAATGAACAAGACATTTATACTTACTGCTCTTAAGAGGTTCACCGTGTGTGGAAAACAAACAAATAAATCACCAACGAAAATAAACCCCAAGAAATAGAGCACTGCACATTCTGTCTTCCCACTTGACAGAACACAGAGCTAAATCCTATCTCACCCCTCATCTTTCCAATGCCATCATTCCCAAAATAACCCCCTTTTTTCCCATTTCATCAGCTTATGGTTCTATAGCACAAACAAATACTCTGTATTCTTTCTTATGATTTTTGTTACTGTTGTGAGTTTTGCATTGTTCTCTTTTTTCAGATGAGGACTCACTATGTAGCAAAGGCTGGCTCCAGGTTATGAATGTCCTATCTAAGTCTCCAGAGTGCACCACCATACCCAACTTCCTATGCTTCTTTGCTTCATTTTGAACTCCATATAGATCTTCCAATTCGAATTCTCATAGACATAATGAGGAAGTTAACATCCAAGCCAGAACATTTTAAACGAGGGGTCTACCACCATCTGAGAGACAAGAGGTATAAGTAAGGCATTTGTTATCTACCCTCCCTATTTCTAGACTCCCTTACACTCAAGAAAAAACAGCTTTTCCCCCCACCGCTATACTAGAACAGATCTCAACAGGATCAGTAATAACCACATGGTGGCAAATCTAACATCCAATCCAGAGCTCAACCCATCAGCAGAATGTACATTTAGCTGATTATTGAATGTCCTTGAAATAGTTTCTTCCTGTGGACCAGTCACTTCCCAATGTTGAGGAGTTCCTTGTGTCAATACATACACCTCTTTGCTTCTCTGTTTACACTCAGTCCTTTAATTATAATGACTAGCTTTGTGTTTGTGTTGCTTCCAAAGTGATGACTTACCCAATAATTCTGGGCTTCCATAATCATTAACCAACTGTCCACTTGACATCTCCAATTTAAATCTCAGATACCACATTCCAAAAGCAAATTCCTGCTGATCCATACACACAGCTGTTCCTTCAAACTTTCCACATCTCAGTTAAATGTACTTCCATCCTGCTGTCTGTACCCAACATCTCTGCATCCTTGTTTCCTTCATAAGCCAGATTACCCAATTGCCTCTGCCTTCAAAGCATACCCAGAATCCTGCTGTACTCACCACAGAACTGCTACCACTCTGGTCCCAGCTGTCTATTTCTTTCTTATTGTTCTCCACACAAATAATCAAAGTCTTTCTGATACATGAAAATCAAATCATGTTATTGGTCTATTTTTTACCACCTCTCCATGTCATTCAGAGTAAAATCCCAGCAAAGTGGCCAGATATAAAATTAACTCAAACAAATCAGTAGCCTTCCTATACTCAAAGGAAAAACAGGCTGAGAAAGAAATTAGGGAAATGACACCCTTCACAATTGTCACAAACAATATAAAGTATCTTGGTGTGACTCTAACCAAACAAGTGAAAGATCTGTATGACAAGAACTTCAAGTCTCTGAAGAAAGAAATCAAAGAAGACCTCAGAAGATGGAAAGATCTCCCATGCTCATGGATTGGCAGGATTAATATAGTAAAAATGGCCATCTTGCCAAAAGCAATCTACAGACTCAATGAAATTTCCATCAAAATTTCAACTCAATTCTTCATAAACTTAGAAAGAGCAATTCTCAAATTCATTTGGAATAACAAAAAACCCAGGATAGCAAAAACTATTCTCAACGATAAAAGAACTTCTGGGGGAATCAGCATCCCTGACCTCAAGCTATACTACAGAGCAGTAGTGATAAAAACTGCATGGTATTGGTACAGTGACAGGCAGGTAGATCAATGGAATAGAATTGAAGACCCAGAAATGAATCCACACACCTATGGTCACTTGATCTTTGACAAAGGAGCTAAAAGCATCCAGTGGAAAAAACACAGTGTTTTCAACAAATGGTGCTGGCTCAACTGGCAGTTACCATGTAGAAGAATGAGAATTGATCCATTCCTATCTCCCTGTACAAAGCTCAAGTCCAAGTGGATCAAGGACCTCCACATAAAACCAGATACACTGAATCTAATAGAAGAGAAAGTGGGGAAAAGTTTCAAACACATGAGCACAGAGGAAAAATTCCTGAATAAAACACCAATGGCTTATGCTCTAAGATCAAGAATTGACAAATGGGACCTCATGAAATTGCAAAGCTTGATAAGTATTCCAAGGACTGCTCTTTCTGATCGGGAGTATCAAATATAATCTACACAATTAAATGAACTTTGAATACGTCCTCACGAATTTTCTCTCTTGTCCAGAGAATAAATCAAGAATATAAATTACCACACTGAGCCTAGAAACAACATATTCCTTCCCCTGTGCTGTCAACAATACCTTCTGATTAGTAATGGAAAGAGGTTTTTTTAATATTTTAATTACATTTCAAATGTTTCCATCTTTCCAAGTCTCCCCTTTGGAATCCCCCTATCCCCTACCCCCTCCCTTGCCTCTATGACGGTATTTCCCCACCCACCCACCCGCCCACTCCTGTCTTCCTCCTTGGCATTCCCCTATACTGGGGCATCTAACACCCTTAGGCCCAAGGGCCTCTCCTCCCACTGATGGTCAACAAGGCCCTCCTCTGCCACATATGTGGCCAGCACCATGGGTCCCTCCATGTGTATTCTTCGGTTGTTCTGCTCTGTGCTTTTGGGATTCTATTAAATATTGTCAAACACCTCCCAAGTCATATTGTTAGGAATGAAGTGGAATACCTCAGGACTGCTGGTATACACCTGTTTAAAGTAGCTGAAAATCCATACCTTTCTTACATGTTATAATCATTTATTTTATGATGTATGGTAAATCCTAAAATAGCAAAACCAGAGTCTCACATATGTAAAACAATGACAAAGAATGGTCCATGTAATGAAATATCTGAAATAAATTGTATAAAAAAAAATTTGCAAAGCTTGTGTAAGGCAAAGGACACTGTCAATAGGACAGAACAGCAACCAACAGATTGGGAAAAGATCTTTACCAATCCTACATCTGATAGAGGTCTAATATCCAATGTATACAAAGAACTCAAGAAGTTAGACTCCAGAGAACCAAAATGGGGAACAGAGCTAAACAGAGAATTCTCAACAGAGGAAACTCCAAGGGCTAAGAAGCACCTAAAGAAATGTTCAACATCCTTAGTCATCAGGGAAATGCAAATCAAAACAACTCTGAGATTCCACCTCACACCAGTCAGAATGTCTAAGATCAAAAACTCAGGTGACAGCAGATGCTGGCGAGGATGTGGAGAGAGAGGAACACTCCTCCATTGTTGGTGGGATTGCAAGCTGGTACAACCACTCTGGAAATCAGTTTGGTGGACCCTCAGAAAAATGGACATAATACTACCTGAGGACCCAGCTATACCACTCCTGGGCATGTACCCAGATGATGCTCCAACATGTAATAAAGACACATGCTCCACTATGTTCATAGCAGCCATACTTATAATAGCCAGAAGCTGGAAACAACCCAGATGTCCCTCATCAGAGGAATGGATACAGAAAATATGGTACATTTACACAATGGAGTACTACTCAGCTATTAAAAACAATGACTTCGCAGGCAAAGTAAGCAGCTCCACAGCCTCTACCCCAGTTCCTGCCCCCAGGCTCTGATGGGCTGTAACCTGTGAGGTGACATGAAGCCTTTCCTCCCTAAATTGTTTTCGGTCATGGTGTTTTCTGACAGTAGTAGAAACCCTAACCAAGATACACATAATAATTTGTACATTTGCTTGTCAGATCATGCAGTATTTCACTGCATGTGCTTCCTATATTCTCAGCAAGCCATGGAAATGAGCTTTGGCATTTATGCATCATTTACTATGTCTGGAACCTTTGTGTTAAATCCATTCAGATAAATAAAACACTCAATGGATGAGTTGGATTTTAAATCAACTCTGTGCCCTTCTCATATGGCCATTCTGGCTTTTACACCCCAGAATAGGACCCTTGATTATCCATCCCTGTATTTCATAAAGCAGGGAGTAGAAATAGGTGAAGTTTGGTATAGAGCTGCAGATCTGGCTTGATGGTTTAATGATGACAGAAACTATTGCAAGGGCTAGGAGGGCCATGTTGGTTTCTAAAGAGGCAATTTGAAAACTACGTTAAGAGTAGGGAGAAATCAAAGGCAGAAAGAATTGTGGGCATTTACGGATAACCAAAGTCATCTCAGGCCATAGCTTTAAAGATGCTGAGATGTGACCAAATTCTTGATTTGTTTGGAGACTGAAGACAGATATGGGAAATTTCTTGAAACATTGGATATGGAGATACACAGATGATATGTAGGAAAGAGAGTAATCCAGGCTAGCTGTGTGGATTTTTGCTGAAGTGATGAAATGATACTTTTCATTAATGCTTATGAGTGGGCTTAGGAAGGAGTGTAAAGAATTCTATTGGAAGTGGTAAGGCAGATAAAGTGATTAAATATCCTAATGGAGACGCTGAGTAGTTGGGTACCTAAGAGATCCAACCGCATCAAATTGTATTTCAAGTCATGGACTTAGTTTAGATTCGAACTGTATTTAAAAACAACAAACAAGTAGACTTCAATAAAAATAGTTTTGATAAAAAAAAAATCGCAGGCTAATGGATGGAACTTGAAAATATCATCCTGAGTGAGGTAACTCAGTCACAAAAGAACAAACACGGTATGTACTCACTGATAAGTGGATATTAGCCCAAAAGTTTGGAACATCCATGATTCAATTCACAGCAACTGTTGGACTGAGCGTGGGGTCCCAGAGGGAGGAGTTGGAGAAGGGACTGAGGGAACTGAGGGAGTTTGCAGTCCCATGGGGAGGGAGCAACAGTGTCAACTGGTCAAGCCCCCTGGTGCTCCCAAAAACTGGACCACCAACCAAAGAATGCATATGGAGGGACCCATGGTGCTGGCCACATATGTGGCAGAGGAGGGCCTTGTTGGCCATAGTGGGAGGAGAGGCCCTTGAGTCTGAGAGTGTTAGATGCCCCAGTATAGTGGAATGCCAGGGAGGGGAGATGGGAATGGGTGGGTAGGTGGGGAATACCCTCATAGATGCAGGAGGAGAGGGGATGGAATAGGGGGTTTCCAAAGGGGAGACCCGGAAAGGGGAAAACATTTGAAATGTAAATAAAGTATCAAAAATAAAAATAGGTCGGACTCCTCTGCCGCTGCATGGGTTATGAGCCCCACCCCAGTGCACTGGTCCCCCCCCCCAAATAAACCTCATGTGATTGCAGCAAGGACGGTCTTCCGTGAGTTCTTGGGGGGTCGTGCCATCCCAAGACTTGAGAGAGGGTCTCCCCAGCTTGGAGATCTTTCATTTGGGGGCTTGTCCCAGGATTTGCGACCACCCTCGTCTCCGAAAACCTACTTGGAGGTGAGATTCTGTTTGTGTTCTTGTTCATCTGTGCCAGCAGAAGTCTGAATCTGTATTTTCGGTTTGTGCACTCAGTCTGGTTTGCAGTCGCTCGAATCTTTGTGAGGAGACAACGATCTCTTGGTCTCGGGTAGAGGCCGGGGGCGTGATTGGCAGACAGGCTAGGGGATCACTGACTGTTGCCCTGGGAGATGTCCCGTGAAGTCTGGAGGGACCCCAGGGACGCCTGGGAGATTCCCGTTGGGGTGCCGGAGAGGACGCGGTCCTCCTGGCCGTCTGGTTTTCTGAATTGTGCTCGCCTGCCTCAGTGGAAACGGGTGCTTGTCAGTCTTTGTCTGTGTATTTTCAGTTATCTGTTTTGTCTTGTTTGCAACTTTGACTATGGGATAGACAATATCTACTCCCCTCCCTAAGTTTGACTTTACGCTCGAGCGGGTATTGTTTGTCTCCCTCTTTGTCTGTTTTCTGTCCTCCTCCTCTTTTGTGGCACGGTTTTGCTTGCAAGCCTCTGGGCACTTCGGTGCCACCTGTAGGCCTCTGGCTGCCTGTCTGGGCACTTCGGTGCCATCTCTCTGGGACTTTTCGTGCCACCTGTCTAGTGGTGTTCACTGTGGGTAGACATACCTGAACGCCGTGGCCACTGAGGGACCGAGGGATGCCTTGGATCCTCAGTTTGCCTGAGTATCTGGCTTCTGTCGATGCGGCAGGGCCACCTGGTTTCTGAGTCTGTGGAAGGGACAAACTCTTTGGTTACACCTGCCACCTGTGGCAGGGGTGGCAGGATCTAAGTTGTCTGTAACCCAGCGCAGCTGCAGCTGGCTGGGAAAGTGTTCTACGTCCATAGAAGGGACAAATCTGTTCTGCGTTCATGGCAGGGACGAGCTGTGTATTGGTTGTTGGTTGTATGCGCTGGCCGCCTGTGGCAGGGGCGAGCTGGTGGGAACTGTTGTCTTGTGTTCTGTTTTGTGTTCTGTGCTCTTAAGACTGAAACCGAATAACAACGGGCGTTTGTTTGTTTGTTTGTTTGTTTGTTTGTTTGTTTTGGACATCAGACAGATTCATCCAGTTAAACATGGAAAAAGTTAGGAAAAAAAAAGAAAAAGGTGGGGACCGGTTGTTGCTCAGCAGGAAGAGGGGTCATGGGGGCACAAGTATGACTCTGTGGTCCCCTGCTGTGAACAAAGACAAGATGATTGCCTAGGGGCAAAATGCCAGACAGTAAAAGCTGCAGGCTTCCTACAAGCAAGTAATCATAGGACAGAATTTTAAAGATTGGCATAATAAAGTCCTGCAAGATATCTCATGATTTGAACGTGGGCTCCATGGGAATTTTGGGTTAATATGCTGGCATGACAAATTAGAAAATGCCTAAAAATAGGTCCATACAGTATATGTGTAGTTTACTTCATTTGTTTTAAATTGTTTTAATTATCAAAATGGGTATGATTCTAAGTTTTGTGATTCTTTTATTATTCTTCTGGGAGAGAGGTCAAGCTAAAAGTTTTCTGAGTTAACGGTTAAAGGACGTGCTGATTTGAGAGAAAAGCTTTGTCTTTGTGGTTTTAAAAAAGAGGTGATTAGATTCTATACATCTCCCAGAGTTATATGAATCAGATTTGATAGAGGGAGACCCCCTAAAGAACTAGATTCAAGAGAATCAAAAAGGTAAACATTCTTTGTGCCATCCTTCACATGGCACAAATAAATACTTATTATTGGTTATTACTAAAATTGACTCATAAAAAGAGACTGCCTTTACAAACTGATTATAAATTACAGAATGTTAATAGTTGTGCTCAATTTATATCTGAGAG